>CM019699.1:36948683-36984491 GCA_009760885.1 Achatina immaculata | reverse complement strand
GAAAGGAAAGCTTGATAGTGATGATGTGGGATAAAATACCAAATTACATATAAGGAAGTGCCACCATTTCTTTTCACAATAGAAGATGAAGTTGGTAACAGACGTGTCTGGTAACAATATATCATTACTGTAAAAATGATTAAGAATAAAAACTGGAGAACACACTGCCAAGAGGGTGGACTTCCAAGTTGAAATCAGACCAGAGTGTAAAGGTTAGTCTGAATACTGATCAGTGTCTGGCTCTGGATTCGTGTTAGAAGACTAGAACATATGACTAGTGTGATAATACTAGAACATGTGACTAATGTGAGAAGACTAGAACATATGACTAGTGTGAGAAGACTAGAACATATGACGACAAATGAAAATATCTTAGTACAGGAAAACAAACTGACAAAATATCAACGTTGTCCTTCTACTTTATGTTTTCAAACCTGTATATTAAAAACTCTCTATTTTTCATTCACATTTCTTATATCTTATATCCTTCTCGTGCTGTTAAACGTCACATAGGGCTTGCAAGGTAGTCCGCCAAGATTTCCTGTCTTCAGCGAGTCTTTCAACCTCATCAAGGGATTTTATGCCTATTAATTTGGCCTCTCTTAACAATGTCCTCTTCACAGTTTCAGGCGGTCGCGGTCTGCCTCTTTTTCTTTGGCCTGTTGTGTTCCATTTTAAAGCTTGTTTTGGGATTCTCTGACTGTTTCTTCTCATCACGTGACCAACATATGTCCATCTCCTTTTCCTGATCACCCATGAGACTAAATTGTTGTTCAGTCATCTGTCTTATCTCTGCATTGTTCTTGAATTCGTTCCACTTAATGCCGAGTATTTTCCATAAGCATTTGTTTTCATTAGAGTCTAATTTCTTGTCTATTTCTTTAGTTGTTTTCCAGCTTTCACATGCTTAAATGAGGGTGGATATTACATTTGAATTGAATAGTCTTAACTTGGTTTTTGTGCTTATTACTTTGAATGCCACATGTTCTCAAGATTCTTGAAGATCGATGCTGCTTCTGCAATTTTAGTTCTAACTTCCTTTCTGGTGTCACCATCCTGGTCTATGTAGCTGTCAAGATATGCAAATTGATTGACTTCTTCAATATCTGTCCCTTCTATGTGAATTTTTTTATTTTGATTAATGGGAATTTTCATTATTTTTGTTTTGTCCTTGTTAATTTCAAGTCCTATTTTGCTAGCCAGTGAAGACAGGCTATCTGTTTTTTCTTGCATGCAATTCACATTGTTACTGATAAGAGTTATGTCATCAGCAAAATCAAGATCTTCTAGTTGAGTCTCATGTACCCAGTCAATACCTGTGTTAATTGTGCAGCATTTTTTCATTATGAAGTCTACTGTAATTCCAAAAAGCAAAGGAGACAGTATACATTCTTGTTTCACGCTTATTTCTATCCTGAACCATTCGCTCATCCCTTCTTCTGTTTTGACTGCACAAACATATCCATTGTAGAAGTCCTTAATAATGTTGACAATTTTAGATGGTATTCCATACAGACTTAAAATTCTCCACAATGAATCTCTGTGTATGCTATCAAATGCCTTTCTAAAGTCTATGAAGTTCAGTATCAGTGGTTTCTGCTTTTCAATATGTTCTTCAAGTACTATTCTTAGAGTAAAGATTTGGTTGAGACAGCTTCTCCCTTTCCAAAATCCTGCTTGTTCTTCTCTCATTTAGTTGTGGGGCTGGTAAGTCGGTTTCAAAGTTAATATTTTTTTTTATAAATGAAATTAAAAGTTCTGAGAAAATAGCAACAGCAACAACACCACCATCAAAACACAACAACAAATGAAGAGAAAAAAGTCAAGTGAATTGCTGGAAATCTGTAAGATCAAGTGGTAACAGAAATTAACAACAACATTTTTAGAAAGACAATCAGTAACACAACATAAGAATAAGAGATAAATGTGTGTTTTATGGATAAAAACAAACATTACGAAGTTGAAGCAAAGAACATTAATTCGTGTATTCCTGTGGTGCGGGGAAACAAGCGTAGCTTCCCTTCCTTGACACGCCATAACCTCGTTCTGAAAAATGAGGTCGACCATCATTTTAGGGACAAATATTTCCAGTATTTTGTCATCAAGATTTACCTTATCTGCGTTAGCTGAATCTATTTTAGAATCTCATATCACTACTACATGTAAAATGAAAAAATTTGATACTAAATAATATACACTTTTCAGACTTTAATATATATATATAGTTATTTTTCGTCCATTCTCTCGCCGAGAGATTTCGTGTTTTATAAATTAAGATTACAGAAAGAACGGATGAATGAGGTACGCGCGCGCACACACACACTGAAGAAAGCAGTTAAAAGGTGAACATCTGAAAAGATCATTTAGCAATATGAGTTAGTATCACATCAGTCATCTTTTCCTCCCTAACAGCTCTCATGTAGGCCTCTTGGTTGTAAGCAAGATGCCCTGCTGCTGATGCGTCTATTCCCAGATCATCAACGATGTGGTGCAATCATCTTCGCTTTCCTCTTTCTTTCTTTCTCTCTCCTATTAAATGCCTTTCCAAAACTGTCTTCTCTAAATTATCATGACGTTTAATATGCCTAAAATATTTCAGTTTTATTTCTTTAATCTTCGTTTCCTTAATTTTTTAGTTTTATATGTTTTGCTACCAGAAGATTGTGATCACTTCCTACATCTACTCCTTTCCTTGCTCGCACATTTTGTAATGACCGTTTCCACTTGTTGTTTATTAATATGTGATCGATTTGGTTTTCTGTGTTTTTATCTGGTGACCTCCAAGTCACCTTATGGATGTTTTTATGTTGGAAAATTGTCCCTCCGATGGTCATCATGTTTTCTTCACAGAAACTGCACAGTTTTTCTCCATTTTCATTTATTTCTCCGATTCCTTCTCTTCCTATGATTCTTCTCCTATCTTCATTTCCTTCACCTACTTTTGCATTGAAGTCGCCCAAGATGAGTAGCATATCATGCTTGGGTATTGTTTCTACTGTGGCATTTAGGCTGTTGTAAAAATCTACTTTTAATTCCTCTTCAGCTGCTTCTGTTGGTGCATAACAAACTATAATAGACATCTTCGTGAATCTTGAGTTGAAGCGTGCTTGTAATAATCTCTCATTTATTGGGGTCCACTTCAGCAATGCTCTTGATGCTTCTTTTGTTATAATCAATGCTACTCCTCCTTCATGATGATCTTCTTTACCTGACCATATTATTGCATCTTCTGTGTGCTGTGTTGTTAATTTCCTTCTGCCTTGTCCTGTCCATCTTGCTTCTTGTATTTCTAGTATGTCTAGTTTGTATCTGTGCATTTTCTTGATGGTCTGTGCTAGTTTTCCAGTCTAGTTAAGTGTTCTTACATTCCAGCTGCCTATTTGCATCTTGTGTTTAGGTTCCAGGAGGTCTGCAGTCGGGCTGGGGACTTCCAGTGGCTGACTTTCATCCACAACCTTCATGGGCTCAGTTTCCTGATAAGCATTTCTCCTTCCACCTGCATTTATTTTTATGCATTGCTTCCATTTCTGTAGCAGTCTGATAGTTTTTTTTTACCAGACAGGGTTGCTGTCCCTATGCTGAACCCTCCTTAGTCGCCTTTTACGATCATGCGTATCTCCATTATTAGCTGTACGTATTTTGGGTGTTATGATAAAACGTTTGATTTAGGATGGTGATTTTCGCAATAATTTTTGTTTTAAACAGTGAGTGTTAGAAAATGTTCTGCTTTTTTTTCTGTCAGTATCCAGTAAAATGAGAGGCGTGGTTGATTTATTGACTAAACATAAAACAACACCTCAATCAATCTGACATCCAGGATACCTACCTCACTTTCCTCATTAAGGCCTTTTGTGAAAAAACAGTAATCCTGCATTTTGACTGAAACTGTCTATATATCAGGGGATGGGGAGCAGATCTGGTTGCGCTTCTAAGATAGTATGATTGCCAATGTAGGTCAAGACCCTCAAGCATATAAATAAGAGCGGTCTAGCTAAGTTTTCCATTGTGGTTTGGAGTGCCGCTGCTTTCCTTATGTCAATGGTTCCAAACCTCAGGTACTGACCAAAATTAAATTCATGGAAGGTGTGAGATAGGGTCACTAGAACATATGACTAGTGTGAGAAGACTAGAACATATGACTAGTGTGAGAAGACTAGAACATATGACTAGTGTGAGAAGATTAGAAGATATGACTAGCGTGAGAAGACTAGAAGATATGACTAGTGTGAGAAGACTATAACATATGACTAATGTAAGAAGACTAGAAGATATGACTAGTGTGAGAAGACTAGAACATATGACTAGTATGAGAAGACTAGAATATGTGACTAATGTGAGAATACTAGAACATATGGCTAGTGTGAGAAGACTAGAACATGTGACTAGTGTGAGAAGATTAGAAGATATGACTAGCGTGAGAAGACTAGAAGATATGACTAATGTAAGAAGACTAGAACATATGACTAATGTAAGAAGACTAGAAGATATGACTAGTGTGAGAAGACTAGAATATGTGACTAATGTGAGAATACTAGAACATATGACTAGTATGAGAAGACTAGAATATATGACTAGTGTGAGAAGACTAGAAGATATGGCTAGTGTGAAAAGACGAGAACATATGACTAATGTGAGAAGACTAGAACATATGACTAATGTAAGAAGACTAGAACATATGACGATAAATGAAAATATCTTAGTACAGGAAAACAAACTGACAAAATATCAAAGTTGTCCTACTACTTTATGTTTTCAAACCCATATATGTAAAAACTCTCTTTTTTTAATTCACATTTACATTAAATAATTTTATCTTACATTTGTTGAAATTTCTCAATGTAGTCAAAAGTGCTGCATTATTTAAAATGTGATTTTAGGCATAATTTTTTGTGATCAGTACAAACTGATGTCATGTGAAAAGACACTGAAATAGTTTTAGTGAATATTGTTTTAGAAATGAAATTAAAAATTCTCAGAAAATAGCAACAACAACAACAGCAACAACAACCACCACCAAAACACAACAACAAATGAAGAGAAAAAATTCAAGTGAATTGCTGGAAATCTGTAAGATCAAGTGGTATTATTTATCTTACAGCTGCAATTGTTTTCTTCTTTTTTCTTTCCAGAAATGATAGTTAAATTCCAAAATAGTTGTCTAAAAATGACTTAGTCAAAATTTGTGAGTCTTTCATTTGGTGCTGATAGCTGCTAAGACCGGTTTAAATCAAGAATGTCTATATTTTAAGCAGCAGTCATACAAGGACAACATACTGCACTAACCAGGTTATAGAGTTTAATGGATTGATCAGTTAGAACTATTTGCCCAACACATAGTCAGAAGGGAGGCAACTGTATTAATTCAAATTGAGGGGATATTCTCATAGTAATTTGCACACTTTCTTTAATGAACAATTTCCATCTCTTTAAATTCAGCTCAGAGAACGATGACTTCAAGCTATTTTAATGATGAAACTTTCGCTCATGTTTTATTCATTTATTATATGTCCGATCTATTCTTTTTTTGCCAGTAAAATGTTTTAAAATAAGCATGGAACTCATATTCTCATAGTCACACAATCAACATACATATATATCACACTTCCTTAAAATGTGTCATCAAATCATTACTGCTGTTAAGAATACATGAAACTGGCCATAGAGAATGCCATAGACAGGAGCTTCTAATTTCCTTGGTTACAATGAGAAGAGTGATCTTGTGACTGCGGAGCTGCTGGTGTTGGGTTGAGAGAAAGGAAAGCTTGATAGTGATGATGTGGGATAAAATACCAAATTACATATAAGGAAGTGCCACCATTTCTTTTCACAATAGAAGATGAAGTTGGTAACAGACGTGTCTGGTAACAATATATCATTACTGTAAAAATGATTAAGAATAAAACTGGAGAACACACTGCCAAGAGGGTGGACTTCCAAGTTGAAATCAGACCAGAGTGTAAAGGTTAGTCTGAATACTGATCAGTGTCTGGCTCTGGATTCGTGTTTGAATAAACAAATTCAGAGGACTTTTTCTACAATGAGTGATTTTTGTCAGGATGTCAGCATACAAAGTTATGCCAAAAGTTAACGTACAAAGTTGTGTGTCAGAATGTCACTATACAAAGTTGTGTTAGCATGTCATCACCCACATTTGCGCCTTAAAATCAGCATTGAAAAAGTTGCGGAAGATTGTTAGCACATACAGGTGCTCTAGAATATCAGCGTATAAAATTATATCAGAATATCAGTATACAAAATTTTGTCAGAATGTTTGCATACAAAGCTGTGAAAGAAACCAGAATGTCAGTATGCACAGCTGTTCGTGAATTAAAGCATGCACGGCTGTGCCACTTGTCAGCATTCAAAGCTGTGCCAGAATATCAGCATATAAAGGTGTGTCAGAATATCAGCATATGAAGGTGTGTCACGTTGGCATCCTGCATAGTTGTTGGAGTCTCACATTGTCTGGTCACCCATGACCGTACATCATCAAGAAATAAACCATCTCTAGTCTCTCATTTACACTGAGATGAGGAAACATCTTGTGTTTGTTGATCTACTGCTGCTGTTGAGTTAATACCAATTTCTCTTGAAAACTCTTGAGAAGTGAGAACCGAATATGGATAATGTGAGACGAAATTACTGTAAAATGTACCAGAAGATACTGTCATCTCTGGCAAAATGGAGCTTGATGTCTGGTAGTAACTTCCCACTAACCTATAATGTGGATAAGGGTAGAAACTGGGGTAGAAGATGTCAGTACGTCGGACTCTCGGGATGAATTTAGGAGTTCCGTGTAAAGGACAGACCGGGTATTGATCAGTAGTATTTGGAAATGAACTTGTGTCTGAATTGGCAGACTGAGAGCCAGTATCTGTACCTGACTGAGGACTTGAATTCCAAGATGCGGTTCCCTCATCTGGATATGGAATTTGTGGTTCAGCCGTCTCGTGGTATTGTCCCACTAATGGATAATGTGGATAAGAGTAGAAACTGGGATAAAAAATGTCAGGACGTGAGATGAGTGCCCTAAATTCAGGACCTGGGTATAAAGGGCAGTCCGAGTGATGATCATTGTCCGGACCTATACTCGTGTTTTGACTGGCAGACCGGAAGCCAGTATCTGTGCTTGACTGAGGACTTGAATTCCAAGACGCGGTTTCTTCATCTGGATATGAAATTTGTGGTAGAGTCGTCTCCAGATGTTGTTCCATTAATGGATAATGTGGATAAGAGTAGAAGCTAGGGTAAAAACTGTCAGGGGGTGGGATGGCTTGTCTAAATTCAAGACTGAGAACCACTAGATATACTTGATTGAGGGGTTGAACTGAGGGATTGTAATTCTTCATCTGAGCTCGGTCTAGACTGCTCACTTGCGACCGTATTTGTTTGCCTGCCCATGTTATAAACTTGCTCATCAACCACAATAGGTCCAATACTTCCACCTTCTCCAATGCGAACAGAAACGACTCCAGGGTCCACCCATATGGTCAACTCTGTGCTCATTAATTTGTCGAAAAAATCAATCTTTGCCCGCCTTAAACTTTTAACAATGACAGGATCGATGCTTTGACGTTTGATACGAATGCAACGATATGCACTCCCTCTTTCAGGATTTCCTGGAAACCAGCAATTCTCATATCGCGCTTTCAGAATGTCAGTAAGGGCTGAAACAAAAACGTCAATTTTGTGTTTTGGCATTTCAGGAGCATTTATGTTTCCAAACATCATATTTCGGAAGAGTTCCACAGCTTTTTCGATTTCTTTCAACATTTTCTGTATCTCACAATAAGTAGATTTTCTACTGCCAGGAACTTTACAGTCACCTGATGATAAAACAAATAATGAACAAAATATAATATTCTGATCAGCAACTTGTTTCAACTGAATATGGCAAATGACATTTTAAAAAAGTATTTTGTATCCGAGTTGCATTTACTGCATTTAAGGAGCTTTTATGGGGAAATGTTCCAATCAGGAAGCAGTTCTGAAGAAAAATAGCTTTGTTATCAATTTCCATTATTTGCATATTATTTCCATTGAATATATATTTGCATAAATATATATTCACAAAAATGTATTTGTAACGAACAATTATTTATTGAATTATTTTTTCAAATTAAAAAAGAGCAACATAGTAATCGAGAAAATTAAAAACCAGAGTACAAATAAGGAAAAAAATAGGCTTTGTCTTGCAACACCTGTTAAAATATTTAAATACTGTCCCAAAACACCAAAATAACAATCTACAAAGCTATAACAAAACCAACTGTCATGTAGGGTTCAGAACTGTGCAGTACAACAAAGAGTGATGGACAACAATTTCAGATCTTTGAGTACTTAGACCTCAAGAAAAATCCTTGGTCCCATAAAGGATACCAACAGTGGAGAATGGAGGGATAGAAAGAACACAGAACTGGGCTGCTTATTTATATCCCAACGAATTATAAATGTCTCGAAACTAAACATTACTAAACAGATCTGCCTGCGGGTGAAGACGCTTGTCCGATGAGGCAATCAGCGACCCATAGCTGATATGCTAGTGTCAGGGTTAGCGAACCATAGCTGACCAAGACCCTGTCCCACCTCTCCGTTGGTACCCCTAGGAATAGGCCTAGCCTTGCTAACGGGGCAGGGATCGCCATAGTCCTCAAGGTGGTGGAGTCTGCTAGAGAAGCATTGCACACCAAATGCTATTTATCTATACTCCATTATTGAAAAAATAGCCGCCATAATCCGTCGATACGATGATGTGCCTCAATATCACTACAGCATGATCCGCAAAGAACAACAGTTCGCAGTTACATGGATAAATGGATGGAAGGATGGATGGATGGATGGATGGATGGATGGACGGATGGATGGATGGATGGATAGACAGATAGATAGATAGATAGATAGATAGATAGATAGATAGATAGATAGATAGATAGATAGATAGATAGATAGATAGATAGATAGATACATACATACATACATACATACATACATACATACATACATACATACATACATACATACATACATACATATATATACATACATACAGACATAAACAGACAGACTGACGGATTAGTGGACGGATGGACGGACAGACAGATAGATAGATAGATAGATAGATAGATAGATAGATAGATAGATAGATAGATAGATAGATAGATAGATAGATAGATAGATAGATAGATAGATAGATAGATAGATAGATAGATAGATAGATAGATAGATAGATAGATAGATAGATAGATAGATAGATAGATAGATAGATTATTCATGCCAGATTATTCACCTTTTGACAACAAAATTCGTTCGTACTTTTCCTCTCCTCTTGTTCCTTATCTTCACTTACTGCTAAAATATGAGTAGTCAGGCGAAATGTGCGTTAAATTTATTGTCTCATTTTGTGTTAAGATTTTATATATCATTGACTTCTATATTGGCTGACTGTCATATTATCGTAATAGGCTTCTTCTTTTGTTTTGTAGAAGAGGACATGTGTATGTAAAAGTGCATACAAACTGGTATCATCATCATCATCGTCGTCGTCATCATCATCATCATCAGTAGCATCAGAATCAAGTGAAATGCCGATTGTATCATCAGAGTCATTTAAACTGTTCACAGCTCTATCATAGGCTATAAGCAGTGATGTAAATAGTTTGGATGCTATGATAAAATGTATGATTTAAGATGATGATTTTCGCAAGAACTTGTTTTTTATATGGTGGCTTTTCGAAAGTATTTTTTTAAATATCCACGGAATAAGAAGCGTGGTTGTCGTTGTTGTTACTGTATTTTTTATGAACAACAATTGCAGGCCTTTGAGAACAAGATTCCAAGTTTCCAAGCAGAATCTTTAGGCGCATAAATTATACCAACAGTGGAGTAAGGAGAGATAGAATGAACACAGAACTGAGCTGCCTATTTTAAATCCAAACGAATTATAAATGTCTTGAAACTGAACAGATCACGTTGGTTGGGCCATGTAGAAAGAATAAAAGATAACAGACAAACGAAAGAAAATGATGTATGTACAAGAGATGAGGGAAACGAGACCAAGAGGTAGATCAAGACATCTATGGAAAGACAACATAGAAGAGAATATAAATAAACTGGCGTCACCAGCTGGAGAGATAAATGGAAACGAACTTTACCTGCCGCAATACTCTTTAATGTGTTGCAAAGCTGAAAAAAAAGAAGAAGAAGAAGAAGAAAAAGAAGAAGAAGAAGAAGTTAAGGAATTATTTAGCAAAAAGTTTGAATACACTGTCCAAACGATCGTTTAAATCAGCATTGATGAGGACTCGAGAGTTAGTAGCAATGTTTGTGTGGAGTGGAACTGTGTAGAAGTGTGAGCTAAACAGGAAAAAAGGTAAAGATCTCTAAGTCTGAACCCGAAAGCTTGGTGTACAGACTCTATTATAGCCATAATGAAAATAACAGAATTGCTGAGGATTGATGAATTTTTCAAATTGATACTAACTTTAATCAGACTGAATTCTTTTGATGTGAAGTGCCCCACAGCTGTCATGGGGGCGATTGGCACGAAGTCATCATTCATTCATTGCAGGATAGAGTTGACGATCATGCTTCCCAGCATTGCGAGATCGTTTAAGTTTCCGATCAGTTCACTTGTGGGGTTTTTTTCCACGAAACCAGTTCAGTCCTCTCCAGAATATATTTTTCTCTCTTTCTTTTCTTTTCACTCTTCCAGTCATTACCAAGTGCTGTAACTTCTGTCTTTTCATGCCATGTTCAAGACATCGTGACCGTTTTAACTTTCACTATAATCTTTACACTTTTGTTCATTTTAAACATTTCATGTTGTATGTAATACAAAACAGACCAACGAAAAAGAGATCGACCACATGAAACTCTAAAGAGAACATTGTTAAGAGAACCAGTTTAGTGGACATAACAACCCTTGATGAAGTTGAAAGACTCGCCCAGAACAGGAAAACTTGGCAAACAACTAAGTGAGCCCTATGCGGCGTTTAACGGTACGGGAAGGATGTAAGAAGATGTAAGATGTTTATTATAAGGTATAATAAATGTTCGCAAAATGCTACACAGACTCAACCTCTACATCAGTAATATGTAATACATTATACCAATAACCTACCTTTTATCTCACAAAAGCAATTTTTGCAGAAATAAACAAAATGGCTGCGGTTTGCAACAAACTCTAATGTTAAATCAAATATTACAGTAAAAATGGAATAAAGATTAAACTAGATGAGATGGATAAATAAAACTATTTGGAAAACTGAAATTTCAGTGCATCTGCGGTTTATTTTTCCAATATGCAGAAACAGACTGTAAAGTCGAACAAAGAATTAGAAGTTCACTATCAAACACAAATTTACTAAGTCTTTGCTGTGGACAAAAAAAACGAAGAATGCAAAAAGTTTTATAAATTCATAATCAAATATGATACGCTTTTAGTTTTAATAGCACATTTCATTAACAGTTAGTAGTTTTATAAATGCTAAAGTGCTTACGTTTTACTGGATGTCTATTGGTGAGATGTGAATCTATAAATCACTTGCTACCTGCAGTTCATCAAGATCAGACACAGAGAATTAACTGGCAACTCTTCATCGAACAAGTAATGTACTAAATGCACGTGGTCACTTGAACTAGCTGGGTATAATGTGCTTTCCTTCTCTCCTATCGATATATAGTAACCTTTACGAGGTGGCGTTTGCTTCAAGCATATTCCTTGACTTATGATTGGTACACAAAAAGCGTCCCCTTAACAATAGCGCCCAATTAAAGTATGCCCTGACTATTAGTAAAAACAGGCTGGCGAATGACACGCTTCAGTGACACAGTCTGCTCCGCAGAGGGATAGAGGACAATGTGGATACTAACACCACAATCTCCATATGCCTTCATTATATTACTAAAAATATTAGAATATCATCTTGGACTATGGACGTGAGGCCATTTTCCCACTAGATTACCAAGTCTAGAATAGGACTTGTGATGGAAATTATTAATGAAATAAAACTGAAAAAAAGACAGCTTGAGCATTAAAACTGAATTTATGCGCTTGATACGCAAAATCTTCGATACTGACTGTTTCTAGCTTCACACTCTTAACTCTTTTATTAATAATATAATATATTTTCTCCAAATCTCACCTCAATTAAATTCCGGAAAGGTTGTGTGCAAGAAGATGAATTGCTTAGGTGGTGGTAGCTGTTAACGTCCCCTGTCATGAATGAAGAAATGTCGCAGAACTGGAAGAATGAATGAAGTAATGGAGGCTGGTAGGGTATATAGCTGTCTCTACGCCGGACTTTGCTGAGCACGTTACATCCCTTTAGTCAGTGGTTCCAAGAATGGAACACAGGAGGCGGAGTTGGAGGTCTTATATATGAGGTATTAAGGAGTATATGGAATCTCTCTCTCCCTCTCTCTCTCTCTCTCTCTCTCTCTCTCTCTGTCTGTCTGAACCTTAAGTGCCCAGGGCACATGGGGCTTCCGCAAGGGTTTTCCACAAATGCCTGTCCTTCGCTTTTTTTTCTGCTCTTGCCCAGGTGAGACCTCTATTGCTCAACATCCTTTCTGTTGTTCTTCTCCATGTCTCTTTTGGTCTACCCTTACTTCTGTTCCCCTGTGGTGTCCATATAGGGAATATACTAATAATAAAAGAGTTACGAATTTATTAGTACACAAATAGAAACGCTGGTCCCGAAGGTTTGGTGTGTCAAACTCATATGTTTGATTTAACCGTCAGAGTGGTAGTTTTTGTTTCTAGATTGACCTATTTCTTATGGAGTTACAATTTTATTTCATATTTGGTACGGTGTATGATTTCTTTCCCTCGTCACCGCCTCCTCAGTTCTTGTTAGGTGTCAGGGCTAACTACGCACGAGAAAACCAATGGATGTTTTCTATCTCATGTAGCTTGCATACATGGCCATTGTTCTAGCGAGGCAGGCCGACATACATTTCACTCTTTTATATAGTGTCACTACATTTTCTTTCAAGCCGCTTCGTTTGTTACACTTTCTTGTGCGACAAGACCAATCTTACAAACTCACGTGTTTTAATATCGCCCTCCATCACACACAGAGCTCAGTCTGTGCTACGCAAGAAATTCCAACGGTATTTCATTTCTCTGACCAAGAAGGTCTTCAGATCACAATAGTGTACAACTTTGGCCTTCCTTTTAGTCATCTGTTTCCGAGTGAAGGTGCATGTCTGATGAGGCAATCAGCGACCCATAGCTGATATGCTAGCGCCAGGGTTAGCGAACCATAGCTGGCCAAGACCCTGTCCCACCTCCCCATTGATACCCCTAGGAATAGGCCTAGACTTCTTAACGGAGCAGGGATCGTCATAGTCCCCATGGTGGTGGAGTCTGCTAGAGAAGCACTGAACACTCCCTGCTTTTTAACTATACTCCGGGACTAACAAAATAGCCGCCGTAACCCGCTCCCACGCCGATACGATGTTGTGCTTCAATATCTCTACAGCATCGGCTGCAAAGAACAACAGCTCGCAGTTACAGGGAGTTCGCACAAGTACAAGTTAGTGATATGTTCCTGTCTTTTCTTGAAATGCACTCTTACAGCACAGTCGCCCTTCATTACATCTGCTGTTGTTAGTTCTTCCAGGAGTTCGTGGTTGATAAATTCAGATCACAGACACAACAGGAAGAACGAATGAATGACGTACGCACGCACGCACGCACGGACACAAACACACACACGCACACACACACTGGAGAAAGCAGTTAAAAGGTGAACATCTGAAAAGATCCTTTAGCGATATGAGTCAGTATCTCTAAACTAGTGGTTATTTACCTGTGGTCTATGGATCACCTTGCCAACTGTTCCTCCCTATCAGGTCTTCCGCTGGCCTCTCGGTAGTAAGCAAGATGCCCTGCTGCTGATGCGTCCATTCGCAGACCATCAGCGATGTCCTGCAGTCATCTTCGCCTTGGTCTTCCTTTCTTTCTTTCTCCCGTTAAGTACCCTTCCATGACTGTCTTCTCTAAATTATCATGACGTTTAATATGTCCAGAATTTTTCAATTTTCTCTCTTTAATCTTTCTTACTTGCCAACCTTCTTCAATATTAAGTTCTTGTAATATAGATGTCCTCTTTTTCTGTGTCCATGATATTTGAAGGACACTTTTGTAGCATTTACATTAAAAGGCATTTATGTGTTTTTCAGATGTGTTGTTAAGTGTCCTGGTCTCACAGGCATATGATGCAAATGGGAAAGATTCATGTCTTTAAAAATCTAATTTTGTTTTCTGTAGTTCTGTCTGTTTTTCTCCTCGGCTTCTTTAGTTGTTTTAATTTTTGAAGATGTCCTCCTTTTAATATTCTTCATTTTATCTCCATTGTTAGTTAGTAATGATCCAAGATATTCAAAACTCTTCAACTCTTCCAATTTTTTTCACATTAATATATATCACACTTCCTTAAAATGTGTCATCAAATCATTACTGCTGTTAAGAATACATGAAACTGGCCATAGAGAATGCCATAGACAGGAGCTTCTAATTTCCTTGGTTACAATGAGAAGAGTGATCTTGTGACTGCGGAGCTGCTGGTGTTGGGTTGAGAGAAAGGAAAGCTTGATAGTGATGATGTGGGATAAAATACCAAATTACATATAAGGAAGTGCCACCATTTCTTTTCACAATAGAAGATGAAGTTGGTAACAGACGTGTCTGGTAACAATATATCATTACTGTAAAAATGATTAAGAATAAAAACTGGAGAACACACTGCCAAGAGGGTGGACTTCCAAGTTGAAATCAGACCAGAGTGTAAAGGTTAGTCTGAATACTGATCAGTGTCTGGCTCTGGATTCGTGTTAGAAGACTAGAACATATGACTAGTGTGATAATACTAGAACATGTGACTAATGTGAGAAGACTAGAACATATGACTAGTGTGAGAAGACTAGAACATATGACGACAAATGAAAATATCTTAGTACAGGAAAACAAACTGACAAAATATCAACGTTGTCCTTCTACTTTATGTTTTCAAACCTGTATATTAAAAACTCTCTATTTTTCATTCACATTTCTTATATCTTATATCCTTCTCGTGCTGTTAAACGTCACATAGGGCTTGCAAGGTAGTCCGCCAAGATTTCCTGTCTTCAGCGAGTCTTTCAACCTCATCAAGGGATTTTATGCCTATTAATTTGGCCTCTCTTAACAATGTCCTCTTCACAGTTTCAGGCGGTCGCGGTCTGCCTCTTTTTCTTTGGCCTGTTGTGTTCCATTTTAAAGCTTGTTTTGGGATTCTCTGACTGTTTCTTCTCATCACGTGACCAACATATGTCCATCTCCTTTTCCTGATCACCCATGAGACTAAATTGTTGTTCAGTCATCTGTCTTATCTCTGCATTGTTCTTGAATTCGTTCCACTTAATGCCGAGTATTTTCCATAAGCATTTGTTTTCATTAGAGTCTAATTTCTTGTCTATTTCTTTAGTTGTTTTCCAGCTTTCACATGCTTAAATGAGGGTGGATATTACATTTGAATTGAATAGTCTTAACTTGGTTTTTGTGCTTATTACTTTGAATGCCACATGTTCTCAAGATTCTTGAAGATCGATGCTGCTTCTGCAATTTTAGTTCTAACTTCCTTTCTGGTGTCACCATCCTGGTCTATGTAGCTGTCAAGATATGCAAATTGATTGACTTCTTCAATATCTGTCCCTTCTATGTGAATTTTTTTATTTTGATTAATGGGAATTTTCATTATTTTTGTTTTGTCCTTGTTAATTTCAAGTCCTATTTTGCTAGCCAGTGAAGACAGGCTATCTGTTTTTTCTTGCATGCAATTCACATTGTTACTGATAAGAGTTATGTCATCAGCAAAATCAAGATCTTCTAGTTGAGTCTCATGTACCCAGTCAATACCTGTGTTAATTGTGCAGCATTTTTTCATTATGAAGTCTACTGTAATTCCAAAAAGCAAAGGAGACAGTATACATTCTTGTTTCACGCTTATTTCTATCCTGAACCATTCGCTCATCCCTTCTTCTGTTTTGACTGCACAAACATATCCATTGTAGAAGTCCTTAATAATGTTGACAATTTTAGATGGTATTCCATACAGACTTAAAATTCTCCACAATGAATCTCTGTGTATGCTATCAAATGCCTTTCTAAAGTCTATGAAGTTCAGTATCAGTGGTTTCTGCTTTTCAATATGTTCTTCAAGTACTATTCTTAGAGTAAAGATTTGGTTGAGACAGCTTCTCCCTTTCCAAAATCCTGCTTGTTCTTCTCTCATTTAGTTGTGGGGCTGGTAAGTCGGTTTCAAAGTTTAATTTTAGTTAATATTTTTTTTTTATAAATGAAATTAAAAGTTCTGAGAAAATAGCAACAACACCACCATCAAAACACAACAACAAATGAAGAGAAAAAAGTCAAGTGAATTGCTGGAAATCTGTAAGATCAAGTGGTAACAGAAATTAACACAACAACATTTTTAGAAAGACAATCAGTAACACAACATAAGAATAACTTAACTTAACATCAGACAATTTCCAAATAAAACAAAACAAGATCTAAATGAAAAGATTAGTTGTTTATTCAGTTACATAAAACACATACATGAATGCAATATTTTCAAATAAAAAAGAAGTTTATTCATTTACACAAGTTACAGGAGTGAATAAAATATTTGTACAAGATATTTACACATGAGACTTTAAAATGACTTCTAATTGTTTTAATATGTCCTGAGAAATTTAACACCAAGTCTTTGAAATAATATGAATATTCCTGCTGGAAAATTAACTTCATTTCAAAAGCATACTCCAAAAGTTTTAGTAGCCAATTTTTAAGTTTATTACAGCTGCTTTTTTTTTCTTTCCAGAAATGATAGGCAAATTCCAAAATAGTTGTCTAAAATACTGAGTCAAAATTTGTGAATCTTTCATTTGGCGCTGGTAGCTGCTAAGACCATTTTAAATCAAGAATGTCTATATTTTAAGCAGCAGTCATACAAGGACACCATACTGCACTAACCAGGTTATAGAGTTTAATGGACTGATCAGTTAGAACTATTTGCCCAACACATAGTCAGAAGGGAGGCAACTGTATTAATTCAAATTGAGGGGATATTCTCATAGTAATTTGCACACTACCTTTAATGAATGATTTCAATCTCTTTAAATTCAGCTCAGAGAAGGATGACTTCAAGCTATTTTAATGATGAAACTTTCGCTCATGTTTTATTCATTTTTTATATGTCCGATCTATTCTTTTTGCCAATAAAATGTTTTAAAATAAGCATGGAACTCATATTCTCATAGTCACACAATCAACATAAATATATATCACACTTCCTTAAAATGTGTCATCAAATCATTACTGCTGTTAAGAATACATGAAACTGGCCATAGAGAATGCCATAGACAGGAGCTTCTAATTTCCTTGGTTACAATGAGAAGAGTGATCTTGTGACTGCGGAGCTGCTGGTGTTGGGTTGAGAGAAAGGAAAGCTTGATAGTGATGATGTGGGATAAAATACCAAATTACATATAAGGAAGTGCCACCATTTCTTTTCACAATAGAAGATGAAGTTGGTAACAGACGTGTCTGGTAACAATATATCATTACTGTAAAAATGATTAAGAATAAAACTGGAGAACACACTGCCAAGAGGGTGGACTTCCAAGTTGAAATCAGACCAGAGTGTAAAGGTTAGTCTGAATACTGATCAGTGTCTGGCTCTGGATTCGTGTTTGAATAAACAAATTCAGAGAACTTTTTCTACAATGAGTGATTTTTGTCAGGATGTCAGCATACAAAGTTATGCCAAAAGTTAACATACAAAGTTGTGTTAGCATGTCATCACCCACATTTGCGCCTTAAAATCAGCATTGAAAAAGTTGCGGAAGATTGTTAGCACATACAGGTGCTCTAGAATATCAGCGTATAAAATTATATCCGAATGTCAGTATTCAAAATTGTGACAGACTGTCTGCATACAAAGCTGTGAAAGAAACCAGAATGTCAGTATGCACAGCTGTTCGTGAATTAAAGCATGCACGGCTGTGCCACTTGTCAGCATTCAAAGTTGTGCCAGAATATCAGCATATAAATTTGTGTCAGAATATCAGCATATGAAGGTGTGTCACGTTGGCATCCTGCATAGTTGTTGGAGTCTCACATTGTCTGGTCACCCATGACCGTACATCATCAAGAAATAAAGCATCTCTAGC
Source organism: Achatina immaculata (assembly GCA_009760885.1). Lineage (NCBI taxonomy): Eukaryota > Metazoa > Mollusca > Gastropoda > Stylommatophora > Achatinidae > Lissachatina > Lissachatina immaculata. Next base: position 36,966,275 of record CM019699.1, on the reverse strand, counting down.
CCCTCAGTTACACTGAGAAGAGGAAACATCTTGTGTTTGTTGATCTACTGCTGCTGTTGGGTTAAGACCAATTTCTCTTGAAAACTCTTGAGAAGGGAGAACCGAATATGGATAATGTGAGACGAAATTACTGTAAAATGTACCAGAAGATACTGTCATCTCTGGCAAAATGGAGCTTGATGTCTGGTAGTAACTTCCCACTAATCTATAATGTGGATAAGGGTAGAAACTGGGGTAGAAAATGTCAGTACGTCGGACTCTCGGGATGAATTTAGGAGTTGCGCGTAAAGGACAGACCGGGTATTGATCAGTAGTATCTGGAACTGAACTTGTGTCTGAATTGGCAGACTGAGAGCCAGTATCTGTACCTGACTGAGGACTTGAATTCCAAGATGCGGTTTCCTCATCTGGATATGAAATTTGTGGTTCAGCCGTCTCGTGGTATTGTCCCACTAATGGATAATGTGGATAAGAGTAGAAACTGGGATAAAAAATGTCAGGACGTGAGATGAGTGCCCTAAATTCAGGACCTGGGTATAAAGCGCAGTTCGAGTGATAATCAATGTCCGGACCTGTACTCGTGTTTTGACTGGCAGACTGGAAGCCAGTATCTGTGCTTGACTGAGGACTTGAATTCCAAGATGCGGTTCCTTCATCTGGATATGAAATTTGTGGTTCAGTCGTCTCCAGATTTTGTCCCATTAATGGATAATGTGGATAAGAGTAGAAGCTAGGGTAAAAACTGTCAGGGGGTGGGATGGCTTGTCTAAATTCAGGACCTGGGTATAAAGGGCAGTCCGAGTGATGATCAATGTCCGGACCTATACTCGTGTTTTGACTGGCAGACTGAAAGCCAGTATCTGTGCTTGACTGAGGACTTGAATTCCAAGATGCGGTTCCTTCATCTGGATATGAAATTTGTGGTTCAGTCGTCTCCGGATGTTGTCCCATTAATGGATATTGTGGATAAGAGTAGAAGCTAGGGTAAAAGCTGTCAGGGGGTAGGATGGCTTGTCTAAATTCAGGACCTGGGTGTAATGGCCAGGCAGAATGATGATCAATGTCTGGACCTGTACTCGTGTTTTGACTGGCAGACTGAAAGCCAGTATCTGTGCTTGACTGAGGACTTGAATTACACAGTGCAATTCCCTCATTTGGATATGAAAAGTAGGTGGTGTGTTCATTAGAGTGTGGATATGAACTCGTGCTTGGATTGACAGAGTCACTAACTATGCTTGACTGAGGACTTGGACTGCAAGATGCGATTCCCTCGTCTGAATATGGAGAGGAGGTCGTGTGTTCATTAGATTCTGGAACTGAAGTCATGCCTGGACTACCAGACTGAGAACCACTAGATATGCTTGATTGAGGGGTTGAACTGAGGGATTGTAATTCTTCATCTGAGCTCGGTCTAGACTGCTCACTTGCGACCGTATTTGTTTGCCTGCCCATTTTATAAACTTGCTCATCAACCACAATAGGTCCAATACTTCCATCTTCTCCAATGCGAACAGAAACGACTCCAGGGTCCACCCATATGGTCAACTCTGTGCTCATTAATTTGTCGAAAAAATCAATCTTTGCCCGCCTTAAACTTTTAACAATGACAGGATCGATGCTTTGACGGTTGATACGAATGCAACGATATGCACTCCCTCTTTCAGGATTTCCTGGAAACCAGCAATTCTCATATCGCGCTTTCAGAATGTCAGTAAGGGCTGAAACAAAAACGTCAATTTTGTGTTTTGGCATTTCAGAGGCATTTATGTTTCCAAACATCATATTTCGGAAGAGTTCCACAGCTTTTTCGATTTCTTTCAACATTTTCTGTATCTCACAATAAGTAGATTTTCTACTGCCAGGAACTTTACAGTCACCTGATGATAAAACAAATAATGAACAAAATATAATATTCTGATCAGCAACTTGTTTCAACTGAATATGGCAAATGACATTTAAAAAAAGTATTTTGTATCCGAGTTGCATTTACTGCATTTAAGGAGCTTTTATGGGGAAATGTTCCAATCAGGAAGCAGTTCTGAAGAAAAATAGCTTTGTTATCAATTTCCATTATTTGCATAAATATATATTCTCAAAAATGTATTTGTAACGAACAATTATTTATTGAATTATTTTTTCAAATTAAAAAAGAGCAACATAGTAATCGAGAAAATTAAAAACCAGAGTACAAATAAGGAATAAAATAGGCTTTGCCTTGCAACACCTGTTAAAATATTTAAATACTGTCCCAAAACACCAAAATAACAATCTACAAAGCTATAACAAAACCAACCGTCATGTAGGGTTCAGAACTGTGCAGTACAGCAAAGAGTGATGGACAACAATTGCAGATCTTTGAGTACTTAGACCTCAAGAAGAATCCTTGGTCCCATAAAGGATACCAACAGTGGAGAATGGAGGGATAGAAAGAACACAGAACTGGGCTGCTTATTTATATCCCAACGAATTATAAATGTCTTGAAACTAAACATTACTAAACAGATCTGCCTGCGGGTGAAGACGCTTGTCCGATGAGGCAATCAGCGACCCATAGCTGATATGCTAGTGTCAGGGTTAGCGAACCATAGCTGACCAAGACTTTGTCCCACCTCTCCGTTGGTACCCCTAGGAATAGGCCTAGCCTTGCTAACGGGGCAGGGGTCGCCATAGTCCTCAAGGTGGTGGAGTCTGCTAGAGAAGCATTGCACACCCCATGCTATTTATCTATACTCAATTATTGAAAAAATAGCTGCCATAATCCGTCGATACGATGATGTGCCTCAATATCACTACAGCATGATCCGCAAAGAACAACAGTTCGCAGTTACATGGATGGATGGATGGATGGATGCATGGATGGGTGGACGGAGGGACTGATGGATGGATGGATGGATGGATGGATGGATGGATGGATAGACTTTCAGACAGACAGACAGACGGACTAACGGACGGAGGGACAGACGGACAGACAGACAGATAGATAGATAGATAGATAGATAGATACATACATACATACATACATACATACATACATATATACATACATACATACATACATACATACATACAAACATAGACAGACAGACAGACTGACGGACGGGTGGACGGACAGACAGACAGATAGATAGATAGATAGATAGATAGATAGATAGATAGATAGATAGATAGATAGATAGATAGATAGATAGATAGATAGATAGATAGATAGATAGATAGATAGATAGATAGATAGATTATTCATGCCAGATTATTCACCTTTTGACAACAAAATTCTTTCGTACTTTCCCTCTTCTCTTGTTCTTTATCTTCTCTTAGTTCTAAAATATGAGTAGTCAGGCGAAGTGTGCGTTAAATTTATTGTCTCATTTTGTGTTAAGATTTTATATATCATTGACTTCTATATTGGCTGACTGTCATATTATCGTTATAGCTTCTTCTTTTGTTTTGTAGAAGAGGACATGTGTATGTAAAAGTGCATACAAACTGGTATCATCATCATCATCATCATCGTCGTCATCATCATCATCATCAGTAGCATCAGAATCAAGTGATAGGCCGATTGTATCATCAGAGTCATTTAAACTGTTCACAGCTCTATCATAGGCTATAAGCAGTGATGTAAATAGTTTGGATGCTATGATAAAATGTATGATTTAAGATGATGATTTTCGCAAGAATTTGTTTCTTAAATGGTGGCTTTTCGAAAGTATTTTTTTAAATATCCACGGAATAAGAAGCGTGGTTGTCGTTGTTGTTACTGTATTTTTTATGAACAACAATTGCAGGCCTTTGAGAACAAGATACCATGTTTCCAAGCAGAATCTTTAGGCGCATAAATTATACCAACAGTGGAGTAAGGAGAGATAGAATGAACACAGAACTGAGCTGCCTATTTTAAATTCAAACGAATTATAAATGTCTTGAAACAAAACAGATCAAGTTGGTTGGGCCATGTAGAAAGAATAAAAGATAACAGACAAACGAAAGAAAATGATGTATGTACAAGAGATGAGGGAAACGAGACCAAGAGGTAGATCAAGACAGCTATGGAAAGACAACATAGAAGAGAATATAAATAAACTGGCGTCACCAGCTGGAGAGATAAATGGAAACGAACTTTACCTGCCGCAATAAGCTTTAATATGTTGCAAAGCTGAACAAGAAGAAGAAAAATGAAGAAGAAGAAGAAGAAGAAGAAGAAGAAGAAGAAGAAGAAGAAGAAGAAGAAGAAGAAGAAGAAAAAGAAGAAGAAGAAGAAGAAGTTAAGGAACTATTTAGCAAAAAGTTTGAATACATTGTCCAATCGATCGTTTAAATCAGCATTGATGAGGACTCGAGAGTTAGTAGCAATGTTTGTGTGGAGTGGGACTGTGTAGAAGTGTGAGCTAAACAGGAAAAAAGGTAAAGATCTCTAAGTCTGAACCCGAAAGTTTGGTGTTTAACCCGAAAGCTTGGTGTACAGACTCTATTATAGCCATAATGAAAATAACAGAATTGCTGAGGATTGATGAATTTTTCAAATTGATACTAACTTTAATCAGACTGAATTCTTTTGATGTGAAGTGCCCCACAGCTGTCATGGGGGCGATTGGCACGAAGTCATCATTCATTCATTGCAGGATAGAGTTGACGATCATGCTTCCCAGCATTGCGAGATCGTTAAAGTTTCCGATCAGTTCACTTGTGGGTTTTTTTTCCACGAAACCAGTTCAGTCCTCTCCAGAATATATTTTTCTCTCTTTCTTTTCTTTTCACTCTTCCAGTCATTACCAAGTGCTGTAACTTCTGTCTTCTCATGCCATGTTCAAGACAACGTGACCGATTTTATCTTACAATTTTAGCAAGTTTTCACTTTCACTATAATTTTTACACTTTTGTTCATTTTAAACATTTCACGTTGTATGTAATACAAAACAGACCAACGAAAAAGAGATCGACCATGTGAAACTCTAAAGAGAACATTGTTAAGAGAAGCCAGTTTAGTGGACATAACAACCCTTGATGAAGTTGAAAGACTCGCCCAGAACAGGAAAACTTGGCAAACAACTAAGCGAGCCCTATGCGGCGTTTAATGGTACGGGAAGGATGTAAGAAGATGTAAGATGTTTATTATAAGGTATAATAAATGTTCGCAAAATGCTACACAGACTCAACCTCTACACCAGTAATATATAATACATTATACCAATAACCTACCTTTTATCTCACAAAAGCAATTTTTGCAGAAATAAACAAAATGGCTGCGGTTTGCAACAAACTCTAATGTTTAAATAAAATATTACAGTAAAGATGGAATAAAGATTAAACTAGATGAGATGGATAAATAAAACAATTTGGAAAACTGAAATTTCAGTGCATCTGCGGTTTATTTTTCTAAGATGCAGAAAAAGACTGTAAAGTCGAACAAAGAAGGAGAAGTTCACTATCAAAAACAAAATTACTAAGTCTTTGCTGTGGACAAAAAAAAAAAAAAACGAAGAATACAAAAGGTTTTATAAATTCATAATCAAATATGATACTCTTTTAGTTTTAATAGCACATTTCATTAACAGTTAGTAGTTTTATAAATGCTAAAATGCTTACGTTTTACTGGATGTCTGTTGGTGAGATGTGAATCTATAAATCACTTGCTACCTGCAGTTCATCAAGATCAGACACAGAGAATTAACTGGCAACTCTTCATCCAACAAGTAATGTACTAAATGCACGTGGTCACTTGAAGTAACTTGGTATAATCTGCTTTCCTTCTCTCCTATCGATATATAGTAGCCTTTACGAGGTGGCGTTTGCTTCAAGCATATTCCTTGACTTATGATTGGTACACAAAACGCGTACCCTTAACAATAGCGCCCAATTAAGGTATGCTCTGACTAGTAGTAAAAACAGGCTGGCGAATGACACGCTTCAGTGACACAGTGTGCTCCGCAGAGGGATAGAGGACAATGTGGATACTAACACCACAATCTCCATATGCCTTCATTATATTACTAAAAATATTAGAAAATCAACTTGGACTATGGACGTGAGGCCATTTTCCCACTAGATTACCAAGTCTAGAATAGGACTTGTGATGGAAATTATTAATGAAATAAAACTGAAAAAAAGACAGCTTGAGCATTAAAATTGAATTTATGCGCTTGATACGCAAAATCTTCGATACTGACTGTTTCTAGCTTCACACTCTTAACTCTTTTATTAATAATATAATATATTTTCTCCATCTCTCACCTCAATTAAATTCCGGAAAGGTTGTGTGCAAGAAGATGAATTGCTTAGGTGGTGGTAGCTGTTAACGTCCCCTGTCATCAATGAAGAAATGTCGCAGAACTGGAAGAATGAATGAAGTAATGGAGGCTGGTAGGGTATATAGCTGTCTCTGCACCGGACTTGCTGAGCACGTTACATCCCTTTAGTCAGTGGTTCCAAGAATGGAACACAGGAGGCGGAGTTGGAGGTCTTATATATGAGGTATTAAGGAGTATAGGGAATCTCTCTTTTCTCTCTCTCTCTCTCTCTCTCTCTCTCTCTCCTCTCTCCCCCTCTGAACCTTAAGTGCCCAGGGCACATGGGGCTTCCGCAAGGGTTTTCCACAAATGCCTGTCCTTCGCCTTTTTTCTGCTCTTGCCCAGGTGAGACCTCTATTGCTCAACATCCTTTCTGTTGTTCTTCTCCATGTCTCTTTTGGTCTACCCTTACTTCTGTTCCCCTGTGGTGTCCATCTTAGTGATATTTTTGGTAGTGAGTTGTCAGTCATTCGGAGCACATGTCCCAACCATCGCCAGTGTCTTTCCTCAATAATTGTTGTTAGTGGCTTCATCTGCATTTCTGCCAATAAAATGTTATTTCTAATGGTGTTTGACCAGAATATTTTCCTAATTCTTCGTAAACATTTAGTCTGGAAAGAATTCAACTTGTTTTCTATGGTTTTGGTGATTTTCCAGCATTCACTTCCATAGAGTAGTACACTTAGAACATTACTCTTAAATATCCTGAGTTTCATATTTATGCTTAGTTTTACTTTTGATTTCCATATAGTCTGCAGCACTGCAAAAGCCTGGTTTGCTCTAGTAAGTCTACTGTTGATGTCCTCTGTGCTGTCTCCATTTTCTACTACTCTGCTGCCAAGGTATATGCTTGAAGCATATACTAAGAATACTAACTTGCTATCTACTCTGAGTACATTTCTGTTGTTCACATTTTGCTTCATTAACTTTGTCTTTTCTACGTTGATCTTTAGTCCTATGTTGTTTGCATTCTGAGTTAGCTTGTTTATTTTATCTTGCATATCTTTGTGACTGCTTGATAATAGACAAATGTCGTCCGCAAAGTCAAGGTCCTCCAGCACTGTTCAAGGGTCCATTGTAATCCTCTGCGTTTGTCAGATGTTGCCTCCTTCATTAACCAGTCTACTGCCAAGATAAATAATGATAGTACACATCCCTGTTTCACTCCTGTTTGTACCCTAAAGCTGCTGGAGGTATGTTCTCCACAGATCACTTTGCACTGAAAACCCTCATATAGGGCTTTGATTACATTTACTATCTTATGGGGGAGGCCAAGCCATTTTAGGATTTTCCACAGTGCATCTCTGTTGACACTGTCAAAGGCTTTCTCAAAATCTATGAATAATGCATATGTTGTGCTATGCCACTCATTTGCCTGTTCTAATATTTGTCTAAGTACAAATATGTGGTTTATGCATGATCTTCCTTTCCTAAATCCTGCCTGCTCTTTCCGAAAGTTTTTCCTCAATTGTTGGTACAATTCTGTTGATGATTATTCTGCAAAATACTTTACTGGTGAGTGGCAGTAGGGTAATGCCTCTCCAGTTCCCGCAATCTCTGAGGTCACCCTTCTTTAGTAGTTTTACTATAAGCCCAGTTTTCCACTCCTCTGGGGCTTTTTCTAGATCCCAAATTTGTTGTAATATCCGGCAAAGTTGTTTTGGTGTTTCTGTTTCTTCTGCTTTCAACATCTCAGCAGTCACTTCATCTTCACCTGGTGCCCTGTCTGATTTTAGCTTCTTTATCGCCTCCTTTACTTCACTTATTGTTATTGATCCTGTATTGATGTTTAGTTCCGTTTTTGCTTCAGATATGTCTATTGTTTGTGCTGCTTGTGTTCTATTTAGTAGGGTGTTAAAGTTTTTCCTCCATCTTTCAATTTGTTCTCTTTCTCCACTAACCAGCTGTCCATTTTGTGTCCTTACTGCACTTTCACATCTTGTGTTGAAGTTACCTGTCATCTGCTTTGTGATTTTGTATATGGTTTTCATGTCATTTGCATATGCTGCTTTCTCTGCTGCTTCTGCTAAGTTGTCATATTATTGACGTTTATCTTGACGGCATGATTCCTTCACTTCTTTGTCTTTTTGTGCATAATTTCTTAAAACTTGTTCTTTAAGCCATTGTGATTTGGTGTTCAGTAATTTTTTCTTGATTTCTTTTCTTTGCTCTATCTTTTCCCATGTGGTCTTGCTTATCCATTCCTCTTTTTTCCGTTTCCGATATCCCAGCACCTCTTTTGTTGTTTCCTATAGTGTTTTATTGAACTCTAGTATGGACATTTCTGCTTCGTCTTGTAGGACACTGAAGCGGTTCTTAAGTACTATTGAGAATTCATTTCTTATTTGCTGGTCTTTCAATTTTCTTGTATCAAAACGTATCTTTCTGTGTTATCCGATTTTGGCTTTCCTTAATTTTAGTTTTATTTTTGGTAGCAGAAGGTTGTGATCGCTTCCTACATCTGCTCCTTTCCTTGCTCGCACATCTTGTAGTGACCGTTTCCACTTGTTGTTTATTAGTATGTGATCGATTTGGTTTTCTGTGTTTTTATCTGGTGACCTCCAAGTCACCTTATGGATGTTTTTATATTGGAAAATTGTCCCTCCGATGGTCATCATGTTTTCTTCACAGAAACTGCACAGTCTTTCTCCATTTTCATTTATTTCTCCGATTCCTTCTCTTCCCATGATTCTTCTTCTATCTTCATTTCCTTCACCTACTTTTGCATTGAAGTCGCCCAAGATGAGTAGCATATCATGCTTGGGTATTGTTTCTACTGTGGCTTGGAGGCTGTTGTAAAAATCTTCTTTTAATTCCTCTTCAGCTGCTTCTGTTGGTGCATAACAAACTATAATAGACATCTTCGTGAATCTTGAGTTGAAGCGTGCATATAATAATCTCTCATTTATGAGGGTCCATTTCAGCAATGCTCTTGCTGCTTCTTTTGTTATAATCAATGCTACTACTCCTTCATGAAGATCTTCTTTACCTGACCATATTATTGTATCTTCTGTGTGCTGTGTTGTTAATTTCCTTCTGCCTTGTCCTGTCCATCTTGCTTCTTGTATACCTAGTATGTCTAGTTTGTATCTGTGCATTTCCTTGATGGTTTGTGCTAGTTTTCCACTCTGGTTAAGTGTTCTTACATTCCAGCTGCCTATTTGCATCTTGTGTTTAGGTTCCAGGAGGTCTGCAGTTGGGCTGGGGACTTCCAGTGGCTGGCTTTCTTCCACAAACTTCATGGGATCAGTTTCCTGATATGCATTTCTCCTTCCACCTGCATTTGTTTTGTCCCTTGCTTCCGTTTCTGTAGCAGTCTGATAGTTTTTTTTACCAGATAGGGTTGCTGGCCCTATGCCGAACCCTCCTTAGTCGCCTTTTACGATCATGCGTGGTAGGGTACAGTGGTCCTATTCTTTGCAGATCCCGGGTACCACACGGGTGTCTCCATCTCTCACCTCAATTAAATTTCGGAAAGGTTGTGTGCAAGAAGATGAAATGCTTAGGTGGTGGTAGCTGTTAACGTCCTCTGTTATGAATGAGGAAATGTCGCAGAACTGGAAGAATGAAGTAATGGAGGCTGGTAGTGTATGAAGCTCTCTCTGCGCCGGACTTTGATAAGCACGTTACTTCCCTTTAGTCAGTGGTTCCAAGAATGGAACACAGGAGGCGGAGTTGGAGGTCTTATATATGAGGTATTAACGAGTATAGGGAATATACTACTAATAAAAAAGTTAAGATTTTAATAGTACACAAATTGAAACGCTGGTCCCGAAGGTTTGGTTTGTCAAACTCATATGTTTGATTTAACCATCAGAGTTATAGTTTTTGTTTCTAGACTGACCTATTTCTTTTTGAGTTACATTTTTATTTCAGATTTGGTACGGTGTATGATTTCTTTCCCTCGTCACCACCCCCTCAGTTCTTGTTAGGTGTCAGGGCTAACTACGCACGAGAAAACCAATGGCTGTTTTCTATCTCATGTAGCTTGCATACATGGCCATTGTTCTAGCGAGGCAGGCCGACAATACATTTCACTCTTTTATGTAGTGTCACTACATTTTTTTCAAGTCGCTTCGTTTGTTAGACTTTCCTGTGCGATAGGACCAAACTTGGCAACCTATGTGTTTTAATATCGCCCTCCATTACACACAGCGCTCAGTCTATGCTACACAAAGAAATTCCAACGGTATTTCATTTCTCTGATCAAAGATCTTCAGATCACCATAGTGTAAAACTTCGGCTTTCCTTTTAATCATCTGTCCCTGTATTCTCTTCATATGCACTCTTCCAGCATTATATTTGCCTGTGTCAATTCTTCCAACATTTCGTGGTTTATAAATTAAGATCACAGACACAACAGAAAGACACATTGAAGAAAACAATTAAAAGGTGAACATCTGAAAAATATGAGTCAGTAACTCTAGTTTAGTGTTGCTTAAACTGGGGTCTATGGATCTCTTTAGATTTATGAAATAAATGTTCAGGGTCCAAAGACCAGCAAATGGATTAACACATTAAAAGAAAATACCATCACCTCAGTTAGTCAGGCATTGTGCATGACCCTTGCGGAATTTTGCCTCCCTAACAGCTCCCATGTTGACCTTTCGGTTGTAAGCAAGATCCTCTGCTGCTGATGCAACCATTCTCAGATCATCAACGATGGCTTGCAGTCATCTTCGCCTTGATCTTCCTCCGTTTTTTTTTTCTTATTTTGTACCCTTCTATAAATTATCATGACTTTTAATATGTTCAAAATATTTCTATTATAACTATATAATAGTATAAATAGTTCTATTTATTGCTTTCTGTTTAAAGAAGAGTCTACGGTTGTTTTCATGCCTGAAAGGAAATTCATAGCCGTACTCGTGCTAGAAAATGGATCCACAGCCAATTATAGATTAAGAAACTCAGCTATAGACTATCCTTTCCCCATTATGTCGTTTGAGTTCTGAATAGGTGTGGTGGAGATTAGATAGATAGATAGATAGATAGATAGATAGATAGATAGATAGATAGATAGATAATAGATAGATAGATAGATAGATAGATAGATAGATAGATAGATAGATAGGCTACGCGTGTTGGGGTGCCATGGGAACATCTATTGTTCATACATAGTAACTATCCGGCATTTTCAAGGTACCATAGACAGCTGAGAAAACCAACGAAGAAGTCTTAAGAGAGGCTAGAGTTAAAAGGCAAATTACATCAAAGATCAGAGGCAAACAAGCGAGATTTGTAGGACAAAAAAAAAGAGAAAGATTGGAACACACTGTGGCAACTGGAAAAACTGAGGGAAGAAGAGACAGAGGAAGACAGAGAAAGAGAAGGTACTTAATGGGCTGTCAGTGTGGCTGAACTATCCGGCGAAGTAACCTCTTATCATGCGAGTTTGTCAACAGTTGCAGACAGACGACAAGATGTCTCTGCGCTTGTTGAGGAGTAAGATTGTGAGGGTCACGTCAAGGCTGCTTTCTGCTGAAGCAGAGTTTGTGCTAGTGTCGAAGTATAACGCTTTGAGAAGGGTCCAGATAGGCTGACAAGTGGCCAATACTGGGTTGTCTTCAGCAGTTTGGCGCAGGACTTCATCTTTGATAGTTGATGGGAGTCCTAAACTGGGTTTGTCTTTAATGTCTGTGTCCTCAGACATGAATCACTCCCTTGCAATGTTGTCACCAACCACTCCTTCCATTTCCGCACTGTAAATTTCACAGAGAGCTGCAGAGACATTGAACCTTTTCTTCGCCAGGAAATGCCTCAGGAGGACACGAACGAGAACCTTGCTGTCCGCCATATTTCCTTCTGCTGATCACTTATCTGGTCATTCATTGCCTAAATATGAGTATACACGTTTTCTGGATGGCATAACGCATGTCATCATCATCATCATGTTACAAATGCCAATAAAGCGTGTAAGAATTGAACCGTGACCGAAATTATGATATAACAAAAACGTTACGAATTTTTGACCCACTGTAATAATTCAGTATTACTCTTTATTTGTTTATGATGAAGCGTTTTTAATAACCAACGCTGAATGTTTGAGGTTAGAGTGAAATGAGAATGGTAAAAGACATAAAGTCAGGCAGATGCTCATGTCAGACGATTCATCTTTCGACAACAACATTTTTTCGTTCTCTTACTCTCCTCTTGTTGTTTATCTTTACTTATTGCTAAAATATGAGTATTCAAGAGATACGTGCGTTTAATTTAGGGTCTCATTTTTCTATATCATTGACTTCTACATCGGCTGACTGTCATAGTATCGTAATAGGGTAATTTTTTTCATGTAGAAGAGGACATTTGTATGTAAAAGTGCCTACTAGCTGGTATCATCATCATTAGTCTGAGAACCAAGTCTACATTCCCTTGAGATATGAATACATCCTATTAAGAGCCTCAGTGATAAACCGATTGCTTCATCAGAGCCACTTAAACTATTCACAAATCTGTCATAATTGATTCCCGTAGTTTGTGTGTTATGATAAATCGTATGATGTATGATAATGGTTTTCGCAAGAATTTTTTTCTTTAATTGGTGACTTTTAGAAAGTTTTCTTTTTTTTTAAAATTTATTCAAGAAATGAGAAGGGTTTTGTTTTAATGAACAAGTACAGTTCTTTGAGAAAAAGATCCCAATATCCCAAGTAGAATCTTTGGGCCCATAAAGGATACCAACAGTGGAGAATAGAGGGTTAGAGAGAACACAAAACTGAGCTGCTTATTTAAATCCTAACGAATTATAAATGACATAAAACTGAACAGATTATGCTGGTTGGGCCATGCAGAAAGAATGGAAGAGAACAGACAAACGAAAATTGAAAAGACACCATAAAAGAGGATATAACGGAAACTGGCGTCTCCAACTGGAGAGAGGAATGGAAACGAACTTTACGTGCAGCAATGAGCTTGAGAAGCTGAAGAAGAAGCAGAAGAAGAGGAAGAATAGCAAGAAGAAGAAGAAATAAAAGAGAATGTAACAACAAAATATTATAGTTATATAAAATTACACATAATGTATATTCTGAGAAATTTCAATATTGAAAATAATTGTGAAATAAATTTTTAAAAATATTTTCCTGGTTTACCCCCAAATAATACTTCACAAAATGTAGGTTGGGAACCCATAAGTTAAGGAACTGGTTAGCAAAAACTTTGAATACACTGTCCAATCGATCGTTTAAATCAGCAGTGACGAGGACTCGAGAGTTAGTAGCAATGTTTGTGTGGAGTGGGACTGTGTAGAAGTGTGAGCTAAACAGGAAAAAAGGTAAAGATCTCTAAGTCTGAACCCGAAAGTTTGGTGTACAGACTCTATTATAGCCATAATGAAAATAACAGAATTGCTGAGGATTGCTGAATTTTTCAAATTGATACTAACATTAATCGGACTGACTTCTTTTGATGTGAAGTGCCCCACAGCTGTCATGGGGGAGATTGGCACGAAGTTATCATTCATTCATTGCAGGATAGAGTTGACGATCATGCTTTCCCCCCTTGTGAGATGGTTGAAATTTCCGATCAGTTCGCTTGTGGTTTTTTTTTCCATGCCACCTGATCAGTCCGCCAAAATATTCTTCTCTCTTTCTTTTCTCTTCACTCTTCCAGTCATTACAAGTGCTGTAACTTCTGTCTTCTCATGCCATGTTCAAGACAACGCGACCGATTTTATCTTACAATTTTAGCAAATTTTCACTTTCACTATAATCTTTACATTTTTGTTCATTTTAAACATTTCACGTTGTATGGATTGGGAAAACATAACCTATATTCGTAAAATGTTACATAGACTTCACATCTACTATACATAACTGAACACACACACACACACAAACACATACAGTACACTTTCATAAATACAAATAAATATATGAAAAAAAAGATTTCTTTGTATATATCTTCTAATTTTTAGAATGTTTTTGCGAGTTCAAAGGAATGAGTAGTATCCTCAACAATAAAACTTAACAAAATTAATAATTTTCCATCAATTGCCCAGTACTGATCAGGCATTCTAACTTTAGTATACCCATTCTATGTCAAAGTTATATTATAAAGTTATTACAAAGTTATGTTATATCCTGCAAAAAATGACTGACATTTGTAAAAATTCTACCGTTTTAATCAAATATTACAGTAAAGGTGGAATAAAGATTAAACAAAATGAGATGGGGAAATATAAATTACTTCAGAAAACTGAACTTTCTAGCCATTTGCAGTTCCCTTTTCATCTCTATAGAGGCGCATTGCTTAACAAGGAAAAGTTCACTATAAAAAATTTACAAGTCTTGGCTAAGGACAAGAAAGAAACAAAGAAAGATAGACGTTGTAAGACTTCATAATCAAATATGATACGCTTTTAGTTTTAATAGCACATTTCATTAACAGTTAGTAGTTTTATAAATGCTAAAATGCTTACGTTTTACTTGATGTCTATTGGTGAGATGTGAATCTATAAATCACTTGCTACCTGCAGTTCATCAAGATCAGACACAGAGAATTAACTCGCAACTCTTCATCCAACAAGTAATGTACTAAATGCACGTGGTCACTTGAAGTAACTTGGTATAATCTGCTTTCTCTCTCTCCTCTGGATATAACGTAGCCGAATAAGATCCCTTTTATGAGGTGACGTTTGCTTCAAGCATATTCCTTGACTTATGATTGGTGCACAAGAAAGCGTCCGCTTAACAATAGCGCCCAATTAAGATATGCTGTGACCAGCAGTAAAAACCGGTCAGCGAATGACCAGTTTGGCTGCCGTGAACAAAGGTTGACGCGGACACGACAATATGGCTACTAACACCACATGCTTCGTATGTCTCAATTATGTTATTAAAATATAAATTTGGGCTATGAAATTGGAGTTGAAAATTTTCTGAATTACCAGAAAGCTAGAAATAAAAAGAGCAGCTTGACACCAAACCTTCAATACTGACTCAGCTATTTTTTTCTACCGTCAGACTTTTATTAACAGTATATTTTCTCCCACTCTCATTTCAGACTCTTTTAATAATAGTATATTTTCTCCTACTCTCACCTCAGACTCTTTTATTAATAGTATATTTTCTCCCACTCTCACCTCAGACTCTTTTATTAATAGTATATTTTCTCCCACTCTCACCTCAGACTCTTTTATTAATAGTATATTTTCTCCCACTCTCACCTCAATAAAATTCTGGAGAGATGGCCAAGGAGATGAACTGTTTTGATTGTGATATCTGTCGTCGTTCCCTGTTACGAGAGAGAAATTTCACGTGATGGAATGTGACAGAACTTGAGGAATGAATGAAGTGACAGAGTTTGTTTAGCAGAACAAATCAGAACATGCTGAATACCAGACAGATTTCATGTTCTATGCCGTGTTTTAAAAAATCGTTGTTACACTCACACTGTGAGGGTATCGGGGTCTCTCTGTGATCCCATTGTGGCGGACTTTGCTATATCGCTTGCTTGTTTTAGGCCAGCTGTTCTCAGAATGGAGCAGATGTGAAACTGGAAGTCGTACATACGGGATATACAGAAAAGCCATCCTTTGCTTAATTCATTCTTCACGTTTCTCGGCATTTTCTCGAAAATTCTGATTCGTAAGAGAGGACGTGAATAGCTACCTTCATAAGCACAATTCATCTTTTTGCACACACCCTCTCCAGAGTTTTATTGAGCTGGGTATGGAAGGAAATATGGCAGTAATAAAAAGTTAAAATACTGATAGTATAAAAATAGAAGAGTTGATGCCGAAGGTTTGGAGTATTTGTCAGTGTGCTCTTTTTTTCCGTAGCTATTTATGTATTTTTGAGTTCCAAGTCTTATTCCAGATTTGGTATAGTGTGTTATTTCTTTTTTTTTTCTTTCTCCTGGTCTTTATTTCTTGCTATCTGATCAGCTGTCAGGACTAACTACGCAGGAGAAAAACAATCGCTGTAGGCTGTCTCATGTACCTTGCGTACACGGGAAGTTGGGCCAACAAAGCAAGATTGCCATTGTTCTAGTGAGGCAGGCCGACAGTACATTTCGCTCTTTTATGTAGTGTCACTACATTTTCTTTACAGTCTCTTCGTCTGATATGCTTTCTTGTAGCGATAAGTCCAATCTGGGCAACTAAAGTTTTGTGTAATGTCATCCATCATACACAGCGCTCAATCTGGGCTACACAAAGGAAGTCCAACCTCTTACATTACTCTGCGACAACAACCTTCTTGGTCAGATAAGCGAGATATCTCCTGCAAGACCTCGTCAGACCACATCAAAAATTTAAAGACCACACAGAATTATAATAGACCCGACTGTCAAGCTTTTCACTTAAATTTTTTACTTGTACTGCTGATTAAAATGTAAACATCCAGAAATTGAAATAAAGTCGAATAGACTTACCCCCCCCCCCCCACCCCAAGTTTAGTCGCTATTTGTCTACAGTGATAAAGGACACAAAGACAAAGTTCCTAACATGAGCTGCGTGGAGTTGCAGGACAGATTTTAATCATTTTCATGCCTTTAAGAATAATAATAATAATGTTTAGGATGTGATTGCTTAACCATTTTAAGATTGCAGATCAATATGTCACAAATCCTTCAACAAAACGTCGACTGCATACATCATTACACAGTCCTAGTGCGTGGCAGTATGCATAAAAAACGCCAAAAGATTGGCTTTATTTTACTCACGAAGAGCTAGAAACAGAATAGCTAAAAAGTAGATTCTGTATCTACCAACATTACTTTTTAAACTCTTTAGATGTTGGTTTTCCTACCCCCAATGTACCCTAGGGGTATGAAAAGCCCTGATTTAGAAGTTTCTTAATCTTTTGGTCTCAGTTTCATAAGCTCAATCATCTAAACAAACAAGAGAGATCCCCCTCCCCTGTCGGAGTTCTTCAGCGGTTCTCATGTAATTTTATAAGATCTTTGTTGGTGTCCATATTTGGACTCTTCAGTGTCTTTAGATAGCACCAGTTTGCAAAGATGTATTCTAGAATCTGAAGACTTTTTTCCCCCATTAAGTGGATTTTGCTGGAGATTTCAATTTATGTTGACGGGCTTTTGTTCTGAGCCCGAAAAGCTTTATAGTGTAGTCGGGTGCTATATTTTCTCAAACACCCGAGAATATGGGTAGAACTCAGGTAACGTTAACTTTGTGAGGGAGAACTAGATTAGTTGCTCAGTCACTTTTTTGAAGGGAAGAGTTTTAGATAGGCCAGCGCGCATAGTCTGTCTCGTAGTGGGTGATATGAAGATCCGGCCCATAGGAATCCTAACGTTTGGAGTGAAGCTCGATCATTTTGTTTAGGGACGATGTTATTCCTTAGGA
>CM019699.1:36666183-36943683 GCA_009760885.1 Achatina immaculata | reverse complement strand
GTGTCTCTCTTTTTCTTTTAATAAAATAATGGATAATGAAATACACTCATTTATCATAAGAGAATTTGCTCATGAAAGGCTCAACACTAAACATTAAATCAACATTGTCACCAAAAAAAACTGCAGATGAGATAATGAAAAGATGAAGATTTTTGTTGTAATCTTCTGTTGTTTTAAAACTCTGGGGGGGGGGGGGGGGGGGGGGGGATGGACTGCTTACATTAGCTTACATTATCAACCACAATCAAGTTTTTTAAAACTTTTTTTTTCGAAACAAAAATTGTTCAATAAAGACAGCTGCCAGAGAGGGTTAATTGGGATAGAATGTACGAATATGAATGAAAAATTATTCAGCAATTTCCAACACAGACTCTAACACATTCAATGCAAGTCTGTCACTGCTTCACTAATGACTAGATTTCTCGAGAAAACAAATCTCATGACTGACCCTGTAGGCAAATATGAACAGCCTCTTTAATCTCCTTGTCCACACTGAACTTCTTGCAAAGTAGCACCTTCTTAAGGGGTCCTAACATGTGATAATCACATGGTTCAAGGTTAGATGAACATGCAGGATGAGGATGACAACTCTCAACATAGATCTGTAATTTGTTGAGCTGTTCCACATGCTGTATAAGGCTGCACATTTCATCACGCTGTAACAACACACCAAAAACTGAGCAAACCATAATGTTTTTACCCGACTGAAGATGTACATCTAGAAAGGGATGGCATAACATTTGTGCATTACAAATGTCTGGTACTCTATTTAGGTTTCTTCACAGCAAAAATTAAGATTACTTTTTGACTAGCCTTCATACATCACCACACCTGGCTGCAGTAAAAATGTCACACTTAGGGGAGGTAGATGCTAAAAACATAATTTCCCACACAAAGTTTGTTCTGTGGTGAAGCTTTTTGCTTTCTTCTCCGGTTTCAGATAAAGGTTTGTGGAAGTGTGACTGAAGATATGCAACCACAGTCACATAATAATCTTCAAACTGAATTTCAGCCAGGATATGAAACACAGAACAAATGAAACTCTAAAATTCTAAGAATCAAATAATGGCTTAGTGACAAATTTTATATTACATACAAATAAATGTTCACAATAAAACAGAAAATAAAAATTACAGTTAAGTCAGGAGTAAAATAGTATGTATAATAACTTTTTAAAAAAAAAAAAAAAAAAGCTAAATATAATTAACATCTCACTGATAATAACCGGCAGACACAAAGAAACTAGAAAATGAATCTGTAGAAATTCATAAAAACTGTAAAAAATGACAACTGGTTTCTATGGCTTAAATATGAAAGAAGGGCATCCAAGTGGTGAAATGGTTAGTGCAATGGTCTCTCATAGCGAAGGTTGGGGGTTTGAATCCCGCTGGAATGCCCTAGTCACTCTGTTGTAGAAATAGGTACTCTTTTTAGAGTTGGGGAAGGAAAAGTGTGCTGACAGGTCAAGGAAAATATGGGCACTAATACCATATCCCCCTATATGCCTCTAAGGCATGACAGAGTTACCTTTACCATTACCTTTTACATATGAATGAACAGAATTTAAGACATATATATCTAGAAAACATAAAGGGGAACACCCATTGGAAAACAAGCAAATGGGTGTGTGGGAGAAACTAAAGCAGATGATTTTAGAGAATGTTACAAGAGGAACTGGGAATGGCATATGACTTCCATCTTAGAAATCTTAGTAATGCTCAAGTCAGCATGATTATACAGGTGCATACAGGCCTTTTTGTTGTAGATCTACGTCAAAGAGCAGAAAAGTACTGGGAATATGGAAAAGAAGTACGTAATATCTTCACTGACTTCAAGAAAGCCTATGAAAGCATAGATAGGAACAGCTTATGGAAAATTATGAAAGAATTTGAGATACTTAATAAATTAATCAATCTGACTAGAATATGTATGGAGGATACACAAAATAAAGTAATATATAAAGGAAGAAAGTCAGAACCTGTCTCTATAAGAACTGGTTTAAAACAAAGTGATACATTATCTCCATTACTATTCAACCTAGTATTAGAAAAGGTAATCAGAAAAGTGAAAGATGAAAGCAGTACAGAAGAACAAGCTAAGATACTAGGATACACTGATGACATCGACCTGGTGGGGGAAACTATGCAAGGAAGTCATCAATACCTGCATACACCTGAGAGACGTAGCACTAAAAGTGAGCTTGACCATTAAGCAAGATAAGACAGAGTACATGAAGATATCAAGAGACCAGAGGCAGAATGATCCAGATTATATAAATGTTGGAGAGATGATTATTAGGAAAGCAGAAACATACAAATATCTAGGCTCAAGCTTCAACACAAGCAACACAGTAAGTGGAGTACAGACAAGGAATAAAATATACTTTGCCTTGCAACATTTGTTAAAATCAAAAATTCTGTCCCAAAACACCAAAATAACAATCTACAAAACTAGAATAAGACCAGCTGTCATATGTCAATCAGAAATATGGAGTACGACAAAGAACAATTGCAGATCTTTTGTGAACAAGATCATAAGAAGAATCTCTGGGCTGATAAAGGATACCAACAGTGGAGAATGGAGAGCTAGAAAGAACACTGAACTGAACAGCTTATTTAAATCCCAACAAACTATAATGTCTTGAAACTGAACAGATTACGCTGGCTGAGGCATGTAGAAAGAATGGAAGAGAACAGACAAACGAAAATGATGTATGCACAAGAGATGAGGGAAACAAGACCAAGGGGTAGACCAAGACAGAGATGGAAAGACAACATAGAAGAAGACATAAAAGAAATTGCTGTCACCAACTGGAGAGAGAAGATTAGGAATAGAGAGGAATGGAGGCAAACTTTATCTGCAGCAATGAGCTTTTATGGCTCGGAAAGCTGAAGAAGAAGAAGAAGAAGACAGGGCTTTTAGTTGGTTTTATAAAGTTGTTACCCTATCTCAGTGGCTCCTAAATTTTTTCAGACTGTGGCACACCTGGTAATGCAAACTTTTGTCCGGCACACTGTGTTCTTAATGCTGGACTCTCATCTTGACCATATATTTTCAGCGTTTTCAAATTTTGCACACTACACTGACTATATTAAAAATATACACAATACATAAAGAAATGAAAAAAATTAAAAAAGCGATTTTAAGTTGTTTTATTGTACAAGACATTCCTTCAAACGCAAAATCTGAACCTGCCTGAAGACACAGATCTCTGGTCATTTCAGCTCATGCAGGACTCGAACTAATAACTAAAACGCAGTAAGCTCTGCCTGGCTGGTATTTATCATATAAATAAGCAAAAATGTGCTATAATTTGGTCAAAAATATTTTTACTCTAAACATTTGGTGGCACAACTCTAGCTCTCTCATGGCACACCGTCTGAAAAACTATGCCCTTTCTCATCAAGATCATCCTGTTCAACTCACACACAAACATCCTTCAATCATACTATGAAGAAAAGTGTCCTGTTCAAAGATGTTGTGGCTCACAGTGATACAGGCAACATTACTCCTGGCAACCTTTCATTTCCCAACAATTATAAAAGTTATGCTGATTTCATTGTCTTGAAGTGGAGAAAAACACCCAATGACTGGCATGAGAAAAGACTACTAGCCAACTGCACTTCTTACAGAAGTGTCATAGTCTTTGGAGGAACTAAATATCCCTGTATAATGCAAATCCGTGTCTGGTTTTATCTCAAGTTTTTTTTTTTGGTCTAAGCAATATTTAAAGAATAAAACATGTCAAAAATAAATAAATAAAACCATGGATACACAGAAACTGAATACACAAACATTATACATTAAAAGTGTTACATATTTACTATGGACAAATGTTGGTCACAACAGAAGAAACAGTCAGAGAATCCAAAAACAAGCTATAAAGTGGAACACAACAGGCCAAAGAAAAAGAGGCAGATCGCGTGAAACTCTGAAGAGGACATTGTTAAGAGAGGCCAAATTAATAGGCATAAAACCCCTTGATGAGGCTGAAAGGATCGCCGAAGACAGGAAAAATTGGCGAACTACCCTGCGAGCCTTATGTGATATTTAACGGCACGGGAAGAATATAAGCTATAAGATATTTACTAATATAAAAAATAGTTACTCTTCTATAGGCTGTTAATGGGGCAATAACCATGAATGAACGGGAAAAAAAAACATTGGAAAATTCAGTGATAAACGAAGAAGATGAGAAGGAAAAAACTCTGCATAGACATCCTGATCAAATGGTAAAATAAAATGAAACATCAGTGTTGTTCAATTATGAGACCTGATTCATACAAATTAAACAAACACAATTATTTACTCATTTTTAGCATGGCATGAATTACCTTGAAATAAAGCATATAAAACATAATACAACTAATTTCTCAGCTATAAATCACTATGATGTTCATGAACAGTGCTAACAGCTGGCTGGTCCGAGTTGCGTATAAGATGGAAGAAAAAGTTGATCACTTGCTCATAGTTCTTCACAGAAATCCGCTCATTAAGTCCATGGACGCGCAGAGGATCTCCAGGGAACATGTGTGTTGGTGCAAATCTGTACACATTGGTGGTGAAGTGTAGGTAGTGACGTGTGTCTGTGTTGCCCATCACAACACCTAGGACAAAATACTCCATGTAAGTTATCTAAAATATCACCCATCGTTATTCAGCATATATCATCCAAATTTAGACTGGGATGAAAAACAAACTGGCCTTCTATGAAGCTGGCTGTACGAGTAACAAAGTGGCCAATCTCTCTTGATGAAAGTCATGGTTCAGCCCCAGTCAACCAGCTGTAGAAATAGGTACCTGGCTCTTTCTGGAGTTGTGGAAGGAAAGACAACAAGGTGCAATAATGTTTACATCATCCTTTAATGTGCTGACACGTCAGGGAGTATATGGACACTAACACCATATCCCCCAAGTGCCCTTATGGCAAGACAGGCTATCTTAACACCATAACCTCTAAGTGCCTTTATGGCAAGACAGGCTATTATAACACCATATCCCCTAGGTGCCTTTATGGCAAGACAGGCTATTATAACACCATATACCCCAGGTGCCCTTATGGCAAGACAGGCTATTATAACACCATATCCCCCAGGTGCCCTTATGGCAAGACAGGCTATCCTAACACCATATCCCCCCAGTGCCTTTATGGCAAGACAGGCTATCCTAACATCATATCCCCCAGGTGCCTTTATGGCAAGACAGGCTATCCTAACATCATATCCCCCCAGTGCCTTTATGGCAAGACAGGCTATCCTAATATCATATCCCCCAGGTGCCTTTATGGCAAGACAGGCTATCCTAATACCATATCCCCTAGGTGCCCTTATGGCAAGACAGGCTATCCTAACACCACATCCCCCAGGTGCCTTTATGGCAAGACAGGCTATCCTAACACCATATCCCCCAGGTGCCTTTATGGCAAGACAGGCTATTATAACACCATATCCCCCAGGTGCCCTTATGGCAAGACAGGCTATCCTAATATCATATCCCCTAGGTGCCTTTATGGCAAAACAGGGAGTATATAGACACTAACACCATATCCCCCAGGTGCCCTTATGGCAAGACAGGCTATCCTAACATCATATCCTCTAGGTGCCCTTATGGCAAGACAGGCTATCCTAACATCATATCCCCTAGGTGCCTTTATGGCAAAACAGGGAGTATAATGACACTAACACCATATCCCCTTGGTGCCCTTATGGCAAGACAGGCTATCCTAACATCATATCCCCTAGGTGCCTTTATGGCAAAACAAGGAGTATATAGACACTAACACCATATCCCCTAGGTGCCCTTTTGGCAAGACAGGGTATCCTAACACCATATCCCCCAGGTGCCTTTATGGCAAGGCAGGCTATCCTAACATCATATCCCCTAGGTGCCTTTATGGCAAAACAGGGAGTATAATGACACTAACACCATATCCCCTTGGTGCCCTTATGGCAAGACAGGCTATCCTAACATCATATCCCCTAGGTGCCTTTATGGCAAAACAAGGAGTATATAGACACTAACACCATATCCCCTAGGTGCCCTTTTGGCAAGACAGGGTATCCTAACACCATATCCCCCAGGTGCCTTTATGGCAAGGCAGGGCTATCTTTACTTCATCTTTTTTTTCTGCTATGAGCAAAATTTCATAACTGAAAACTCATAAAAGTTTAAAAATCATCTTATACAAAAAAAAATCTTTCTTCACAAAAATTTGGTTCATCGAAACCTTTCTAATAATAGCTGATATCTCTGAGGCAGACTATGCAGAAAAGCAAATAGATGCAAAAATTTTAACACAACAGTGAGGAAAGACGAGAGGCAGGATCATAAAAGAGGTGTACTATTTAGAGTTCATCATCACCATCAGGTGCCGTGCCGACTGGCATTGGCTATTATGTTTCTCCAGAGTACATGATCCCTCATGCAGGCCATCAGCTCAGTTGGTGATCTCCTCTCACTCCATCCCGCCAGACTGTCCAGTATCATTTCTCTTGGTCTTCCTCTTGATCTTCTTCTTTCTATTTTTCCTGTTGTTATAATATTTTCAATGCCCCCTCTTCTCACTATATGTCCTATGGAAGTACAATGTCTCTCTCTTATCTTTTTGACAAGGTTTTTTTTGTCTCTCCAGCTCTTCTTCTTCTCATACATTCTTCATTAGTTATTTTTGTTGTCCAGGGGATTCGCAACATTCTTCTTCTTCTTCTTCTTCTTTGTTCGCTTCTACCACCAAAAACCGCACTGTGATCCTACTGAATTTACGCCTGTGGTCCTCGTTAGGTCCCATGGTCTCCTGTGTGGTCCCCGAAAGGACCACACGAGATCCATGAGAGGACCACAGGGGGTTCAGAGTATCACAGGGCTTTAGCCTGTATTCTTGGTGGGTCTCTGAAGCGGATTGCATGACACCGTGGTTTTCATTGCACCAGTTCAGTCTAGAGTTGGACTTTCTCACCGGAAAACCTCGACGTGTTTTGAGATACCCATGTATCACCGCCGGGTGAGAGGTGGTTGCCCATCCAGTCCAGAGTTGGACTTTCTCACCGGAAAACCTCAGCGTGAGTAGGATATGCAAACATCCCCGCCGGGTGAGAGGTGGTTGCCTATCTAGACTGCCCTAGTCCAGTGTCTCCGACTTCAGAATTTTGTGGTCGTGGCCGCTACCCTTCCTAGTTGTGACCAGGATGGAGCTTTTGTCCAGGAGGACGAATCCTCGCCACTAGTGACTTCCACCCCTGGGTTGCGCCGGTTTAGGCATATTATCCCAGTATAGGCGTGTTTGGGATGTGACCGACCTCTAGAGCAGAGGTACTGTGACATGCATAGCCTTCAAGATTCACCCCTGGTGTGAGCCGGTTTAGGCAAAGTTCACCAGTATGGGTGTATATCAGACGTGACCGACCTCTAGAGCGGAGGTGGCATGACATGTCTAGCCATCAAGTTCCACCCCTGGTGTGTGCCGGTTTAGGCATATTTCACCAGTGTAGGTGTATTTCGGACGTGGCCGGCCTCTAGAGCAGAGGTGCCGTGGTATGTATGGCTCTCGCAGCGATACTACTGGACATACCGATTAAACTTCACTTTATCCTTTCCACCACCTTTTCACGTCGGCACCGCACAGCAACCTTTATTTCTTTTCCATATTTTCTTCCTTGACCGGGAGGAGCTTCACTCCACGCGCGGTATTCAAAGAGTCTCGCCAGCAGTGCCTTAACCTCTGGGACAAGCCGGTTCATGCATTTCGCCCAATATGACTGCACTCAGGACGTGGCCGACCTCCAGACCAGAGGTGCCGTGATTTGACTGTTTGCTTCGCTTTATCCTTTCTACCACCTTTTCTGCAGTGATGCTGCACGGCAACTTCATCTGCACCTTTCTTCATTGGCCGGGAGGAGCACCGCTCCACGCACGGCAGCTGAAAAATCTCGCCAACAGCGGCAGATGAGCTACCAAACGTGCCACTCATCTACCCTAAGTATCTGGTTTTCAGGCGCCAGATATTCGCCCTCGCCCCTTCTCCTGTCAGTTGAAACAGTTCTGCCACGGGAAGGCCAGGAGCTGGACTTGACTGCCAGAGGCTGTTTGAGACGCATTTACAGTCCTTAGAACTGCAACATTCTTCTAATAAACCACATTTCTGCTGCTTCCAATGATTTTTGTGCAGACTTGCCTATTGTCCATGATTCACTTTCATATAACAAGATAGGTTCAATATAGCATTTTAGGACTCGTTTTCTAACATTCATTGACAAGAATGTGTTGGATTATATGTTTCTCATTCTCTGAAATGCAGTCTTTGCTCTTTAGACAAAAATATTTAAAATGATATGCACATAACTAGAGTATTCATTCATTCATTCATTTGCATGTCCCTTGCGGAACTTTGCCTCCCTAACAGGACACCTGTAGGCCTCTCGGTTGTATTACAGAGTATTACAGTATATTAAAAAAAGCAAAGATAATATAAAGCGTTCAAGTGGTTTAATGACTCTTAGCTTATGAATCAACATCCTGTGTATAATGGTATCACATCTGTCTATATAGTTTGTTCTATTGTTGGAAATTTTGTACTTTAAACTATCATGACGGTATGTCATTTTCTGGGAAAGCAATTGCTTATATATTCATTTTCAAACTTTATGTGCAAGATTTTTTTCTGTTTGGTCCACCATTAAGAATATACCAGCGGGAAATGAACAGTATCATGATAGCATCTCTCAATTTCTTGTTTTATAATTCTTAGCTCATGTGTTATTACATACACACAAAGACTTCCCATTATCATTACGATTTTATTAAATTCATACCTGGTGCAACCAATGCTTTGGGCCAAATCTGCCGAACAGTGGTCTTGAATACCTGGAATTCATAAAGAAAGAAACGAACTGAAAATTCATGCAGTGTAATGTATTAATTGTGATTTATGTAAAGGTAAAAGCAAAGCTATGAGCTGTGAACCAGCGTCAGCACACATGGTCAAACCATAAGTGCTCTGTTGCCTGGTCAGCAGTTGACCAGAAACTGCGGACTAGTGTTGCAATCAGCATGAACTCCGTAACTAGCAGTGTCACGCCTCTTCCTTCCCAGAGCGTTAACCCAGGCACCCATTTTTTCTTGAAGCTGGGGGAACTCCAAGAGATTTTGTGTGCCACTGCCTGACTGCCACTATGGTGAGTGGAAACTGAAACTGGATTGCCTGATCAGCGAATGAGTATGTCATGACACCTTTGCTCAGACAGCCTGCAAACTCTGCCTGTTATAGAAATAGCAATGATGGATCTCCCTGTGATTGCATATACAAATGATGAATTTTGACCATCTTTTTCAGCTTATTCAGATTCAGCATATCAGCAGTTTGGAATTCTGGGTACTGCATCTCTTAACCTACCATAAGCCATTTAAATGAATTTTCAAAAATGAAATATAGTTAAATGGTTTTACTCTATAGTTGAAGGTTCATATTTTAAACTACTGCAAATGCTAAAAATAGACGTTACATCATATCCTATTAAAACATTATGGGTGAGTTGTTTTTTTTTTAAATTACAAAAATATTCAAATATTCATGCTACTGAGTAGGTTAAGATATAAAAGTTTTTTTTTTTTCAGGTTAATTTGTCACCTGCGACAAATACAAATTTATTTTACTATTTTTCTTTATGTGACATGAGCATCAAAGGACACTGCTCCCCTGCTCACTGATACTAAAAACTTTTCATTCTTTAGCCAGGATATTCAGTAAGAATTTTTTTAAAATTCTGTTTAAATTCTCAGAAACTTAACCCTGACATTTTTGCTGTCATTGTTTTTCTTCTTTGTATCAGCACTACAATCCTTAATTTTATCATGACAGATTTATCCCTTCTAATTGATCTGACTACTTATTGTGAAACTACATCAAGCAATTCTGTCCACTTTTTAACTGAAATTTAGTAAAACGAGAATACAGTATTAGAAAAAAAACACACACAGACACACACCTGGTAGCCAAAGTCTGCTTCCCCATAGCCAGCAGTGGGGTGAGGCTCCATCTCATTATCAATTTCAATTTGTACTCGACTGTCACCTATGACATTTCTGTCGTATTCTATGACCTGACAGAAGACATTTAACAAATACATATGACATATTATTCTGTAGCTTTCACAATCACATGGTGCAAGTGGTTTCTTTTTCTTGCTATAAACTGATATTCTAAGTCCTAGTTTACAAATTTATATACTGCATTTATGTCCAGAAGTGCTTATCTGATGATCTGAATGGTGTATATGGCCTGGAGAATTGAACCCAAGACAGAAGCTATGAGACTGGAAGAAAAACCAGGAGAAAACCGCAGAATCCTTCCTGGCAACCAGGAGCGAAGATGTGAGCAATATCTATTAACAGCACTTTCTTCTTTTTCCTTTTAAATCTTCTTCTTTAATCTCTCTGGGTGTGAAGACGCTGTCCGATGAGGCAATCGGCGACCCATAGTTGATATGCCAGTGTCAGGGTTAGCGAACCATAGCTGACCAAGACCCTGTTCCACCTTTTCATGGTACCCCCAGTAACAGGCCTAGCCTGGCTAACAGGGCAGAGATCGCCATAGTCCCCATGGTGGTGAAAGAAGCACTGCACAGCCCCTGCCTTCTAGCTGTACTCCAGGACTGAAAAAGTAGCCACCATAACATGCTCCCACGTCGATAAGATGCTGTGCCTCAACATCTCTACAGCATCCACTGCAAAGAACAACAGCTCATAGTTACAGGGAGTTCGTACAAGTACAAGTACTTTAATCTCTCTGGAATTCAAGCTGGTGTTATCTGATGTTATTTGGTGAAGATGTCGAAGCACGGCATTGTGTCAGCCTGAGAGCGGGTGGCTTTTTTTTCTCTTTTCAGACCCTGAATGAAATTAAAAAGCAGAGGGTGTACAGTGCTTCTTCTGCAGACACCACTGCCACAGGAATTATGACAGTCCCTGCCCCATTAGCCAGGATATTTCTTTGCTTTATTTCTAGCAAGGAAATCACTATTTTTTGTTTAATTAAAAAACCTTTAGTTGATCTTCATTTTATCATCTTTCTCAGAATACGAAATTATTTCAGTTGCTTTCTTCATTGAGAAACACATTGTCAGTGACCATCAGTATTACATCATCTGACCCAGACTAGATTTTGAAGCCACCAACATAAGTGATTTTATACAACGTAAGTGATTTTATGACTTACAATGTAAGTGATTTAATGACTTGCAACACAAGTGATTTAATGACTTGCAACACAAGCGATTTTACGACTTGCAACACAAGTGATTTAACGACTTGCAACACAAGTGATTTTATGACTTGCAATATAAGTGATTTTATGACTTGCAATATAAGTGATTTTATGACTTGCAACACAAGTGATTTAACGACTTGCAACACAAGTGATTTTATGACTTGCAATATAAGTGATTTTATGACTTGCAATATAAGTGATTTTATGACTTGCAACACAAGTGATTTTACAACCTGCAACATGAGTGATTTTACGACTTGCAACATAAGTGATTTTATGAATTACAACATAAGTGATTTTATGACTTAAAAAAAAAAACAAAATAATTCAGAGTAAGAATTCACAAAATATGGACTTATAAGAAATAAAGTGTAAAACTGAATAATATCACAACAAAGCAAAATTTATGAGACCTAAATGTAATAAACACAAATTTCACATTAAGAAAGTTTGAGACTCTGAGAACATGAACAACAGCAGTTCTCAGATTATGCATGTAACTAAAGACTATGCATGTAACTAAAGACTATGGATGTAACTAAAGATTATGCATGTAACTAAAGACTATGCATGTAACTAAAGACTATGCATGTAACTAAACACTATGCATGTAACTAAAGGCTATGCATATAACTAAAGGCTATGCATGTAACTAAAGATTACATATGTAACAAAGTGCTACCAAAATATCTGCTCGAAGTAGGAAATAAAATAATCAACAATAACTATTAACAGACATGAATGAAAACCATTGAAATTGAAAGTTACAGCATAATTCCAGGGTCCTCAAGAGGAATTTTGTAAGACGACCCCCCCCACCACTAATTATAACCCTTTATGTTTTCATCCCCTGAAATCCATCTTCCCACCCCCATCCCAATAGGTTATACCTTCCAGGCCCTGGTGAGGTGCACCACCTGGATTCCCCTCTCACTGGGCAATTCACATAACTACTTCCAAGCTGACAAATGACAGTGCATCACTGACATAATGAAATGAGGTACCTTCACTCCTGCATTGAACATTGTCACAGATGTCACAGTTCTTATCAATGCATCACTGTGAGGTTTTTGTGACAGGAACCTGCAAAGATGGAAGTTTACTTTATAAACCTCATAACCATGACACATTTCAGAGCAGCGAATAAGAAAATAAGAAGTGGTCATAAGAACAAAAAAATTCTTTTTATTTAGAAAAAAATGGTAAGCATAATAAAGCCAAATCTAAAACATTTAATATAGATGAAGTCACTTCTGTCATTCACTCATTCATTTGCATGTCCCTTGCGGAACTTTGCCTCCCAAACAGCTCTCTTGTAGGCCTCTCAGTTGTGAGCAAGATGGCCTGCTGCTACTGCATCCATTTGCAGATCGTCAACGATGTCTTGCTGCCATCTTCGTTTTGGTCTTCCTCTACGGTCTTCTCTAAATTATCATGACGTTTAATGTGTCCAAAATATTTAAGTTTTCTCTCTTTAATCCTCTTTACTAGTCAGCCTTCTTCAATATTGTAGTATAGATATATTTGTTCTTTTTTGTGTCCATGATATTTGGAGAACTCTTCTGTAGCATTTACATTCAAAGGCATTTATGTGTTTCTCAGCTGTTTTGTTAAGTGTCCAGGTCTCACAGGCATATGTTGCGATGGAAAAGATGCATGCCCTTAAAAATCTTATTTCTGTAGTTCTGTCTGCTCCTCTCCACAGATTCTTTATTTGTTTTACTTTCTGTATGGGCAAATAATTCCATCAAAAAACTCTGGTAATAATATTGCTTATTCTGTTGCTGATACAAAGTGGTGATAAAAAAAAAATGGTGACATATAAGGACTGACAATTAAGTAATTAGACTAATTCCATAAAAAAGTAAACAACAGTTGAAGATATAACCTGTATTTTATTCAAAGTAAGCCCCTTGTGCACTGATACAGCGAGTTGCATGATCTAACAAACACTGGAATGACCTCTCCAGTTCTTCTGCTGGTATGGCCCTTAAACTCAATGTTACGGCCCTCTGGATGTCA
This sequence comes from Achatina immaculata, assembly GCA_009760885.1. Taxonomy (NCBI): domain Eukaryota; kingdom Metazoa; phylum Mollusca; class Gastropoda; order Stylommatophora; family Achatinidae; genus Lissachatina; species Lissachatina immaculata. Next base: position 36,930,401 of record CM019699.1, on the reverse strand, counting down.
TCAGTATGATCAAAGAACCGTCCTTTCAATGGTAACTTTAATTTTGGGAACAGAAAATGATTTCAGGGAGACAAATCTGGGGAATGGGGTGGATGGTTGAGAACACACTTGTTTTTGGGCCAAAAATCCTGTACAACTACCACCCAGTGAGCCGGTGCATTATCAAGAAAAAAAAACTGCCAGGTGTTGAATGCTGAGGTTGGACTCGGAGAATCCTTTTCAGTAGGTGTTTCAAAATACTTAAACTTTGGTGGTGATAGTCTGTACCTCTGGAATAAATTAATTGTGAATAACTCCTTTGCTGTCATAGAAGCACACCAACATTGTCTTCACTTTCGACTTTTGAAGATGAAATTTTTTGCCTTTTGGTGATGATGATGACTTCCACCGAGCACTCTGGCGTTTAGTTGTGGGATCATAGAGGAAAATCTATGTTTGATCCTCTGCAACAATCAAATTTAAGAAATGTTTATTTCTGTGACACGTTTTGATGATGTCTTTTGTGTACTCAACATGCTGATATTTTTGGTCATCAGACAACGCACATGGTACAAACTGACAAACAACTTTTTTCTGACCCAAATCTTCCACTAAAATTTTACGAATGGTCTCTCAGTTAACACCAAATTTATCTGCCATCATCCTCACAGTCAAACAACGAACTTCTTGTATTCGTTCTCTGACTTTTGCAAAGAGTTCCTCATTACGAACAGAAATTGGGCATCAATGTCTAGTTGCATTTGTAATCATTTCCACACCACTTTTGAATCGTGAATACCATCTGAATATCTGTGCACAAGATAAACAATTATTCCCATAAACTTGTCACATCAATTCAACTGTCTCAATGGCACTTTTTCCAAGTTTTAAACAGAATTGAATGTTAGCTTTTTGCTCCATGCTGATTACGTAACAATGCTCCTCTAACTAAGTCAACAAAATGGCGGCTTCTTTGTCATCTGCTTATCGGCCGGCGATGAAATATTGCCAGATCATAGATGATGGTTGCCTCTTTGGATTCCATGTTTTGCTTCATAGATGGCATTTTTGTCTTGGCCATAATAAAATCAGTCTCATTACTTAACTGTCGGACCTTGCATATTCATTACTCTCAGGAGTACTTAAGAAATGTGAAGAAGCACTCGTTCTAGGAGTTCCAACTCTGGTTTACGATGCTTGAAATTTCATAATATTTAAATTCCCTGATTTATCTACAAGATCTTTACACATATTTCTCATACTTAATTTTGTACAAACCACAAAGTCATCTTCTTTAATACCCTTTCTTTCTGAATTGTTTTTAGTTTAATGAAATGGTAAGTAATGTTTTTTGTTTCCTATATGGCATAGAATTATATATAAGTAATATGTGAAGAGTGGGCAACAGTATAGTGCATTAGTTGGTTTTTTTTTTCTGTACAAAGATTTAAGAAATCTCAAATGAAACATGAAGAACACTCAGTGTCATCATCTGCTACTTACCAAGAAAGCAGTGGTTTAAACAACCAGAGGTTTGCAATGAGAATCCTATAAGCTATGTTCATCTGGAGATAATACCATGGTGCATTAACAGAATGACAAAACAAACCAGGTTAAAAAAAAAAAAGTGTTCAAGAGTTACACACATCATAGCACATGGGACAAGTCTATGATCTAATGTGAAGGGGAACCCCGGGCAATATGCACATGCTCTGTAAGACCCAATGAGAACCCTGACAAATGAGAGATGACAGACAGGTGGGATGTGATCCCAAGCCATAACCCTGAGACAGGCTGAGAGGCTTATCCTTTCATTCTGGCCAATCCCACCCCCAAAAACAGACTAATCAGGCTTAGAATAAATCATACCTGCACCCTGGAAACATCACAGGGTGGTCCAGTCTTCTCTATTATATATTCCTCAGTGTACCATGACTGCTGATGCCCAAGACTTCTATGGAGACAAATGCACACAATGCCCATAGACTAATCTTCCAATGAAGATCTCACCACAGATGCTTGTGAACTCCAGCAAGAACCCTTACTGAGGTAATTTTCCTGAACAAAATGTTTAGATTATCTATTTTTACAGCTGGGCTGAGAGAAACAGCACCTGAACAATATCAAGAGATGAATCAGAGACACCTTTCACACATCAACACAAGTGCCAGCATGGACTGCAGATCCATCAACACAAGTGCCAGCATGGACTGCAGATCCATCAACACAAGTGCCAACATGGGCTGCAGATCCATCAACACAAGTGCCAACATGGGCTGCAGATCCATCAACACAAGTGCCAACATGGGCTGCAGATCCATCAACACAAGTGCCAACATGGACTGCAGATCCATCAACACAAGTGTCAGCATGGGCTGCAGATCCATCAACACAAGTGTCAGCATGGGCTGCAGATCCATCAATACAAGTGTCAGCATGGGCTGCAGATCCATCAACACATGTGCCAACATGGGCTGCAGATCCATCAACACAAGTGCCAACATGGGCTGCAGATCCATCAACACAAGTGCCAACATGGGCTGCAGATCCATCAATACAAGTGTCAACATGGGCTGCAGATCCATCAACACAAGTGCCAGCATGGGCTGCTGATCCATCAATACAAGTGCCAGCAAGGGCTGCAGATCCATCAAAGCAACTTTCTGTAAGGAAATGGTGCAACAATGATTATGACTATAATCATGATTATCATAACCAGTTTTTTTTTTTAAATCCACTACTGAAAAGAATAAAAGAAATCTCAATATTTTAATCTCCTAGCAATTTTTCACTGGCATGTTACATTTATAAAACCAACTGCTCAAATACTGCTGAAACCATTTCTTCTTGAGACAGTCTGGGTGAAATTAACTTTGTACTGACCTCAGGTGCAAGACTTTCAAAGAAGGCTGCTTCTACACCTGCACCAAGCATGCTAGGGTGAGGGTTTGACTCCAGCCTGAAACACAATGTAAGTAAGAACAATACAGTCATTTACTCAGTGATCTGTCAGAATACAATAAAGTTATCACAGAATTCACAAGTCAATGTTTTTATGATTAGATTAAAGAGTGCAATAATCAGAAATAATAAAACAAGAGCAATAATCTGTGCTAAAAAAAATTCCTGCTTTGGGAAAAAGGAGTCATTCCAAGGATATAGGGATATAGTTATAAAAATATAAATTTTGGTTTCTGCTTTAAATCTTCTTTGTATTTTAGGTTCTAAATAACACAAAAATGTGGTCATAATTTTTTATAAACTTTTTACAATTTATCTGGATGAAGCAATTTTTATTTTGTCAATAATATTAGCAGGAAAAGATTTCATGATTAGGATAAAAAAAAAAAAAAAGCATATTTAGCTGATGAATAAGATACAGCAAAAAATTTCAGTAGATCACACTGAAACATGAAGAGAAATGAGAACCAAAGTTTTGAATAAAATATATTTATACAGTGGCTTGTACATGACACATGTTTATATATACATATTACGACCATTTATTAAAATGCTTGAAGACGTCAATATAGACGGCAAAGAACTGAGGATTGTAAAACATCTATACTGGCAGCAAGAAGCAGCAGTTCGAGTTGAAAATAGAATTGGAAAATATCAACCTATAAAACAAGGGGTGCGACAAGGATGTGTACTATCTCCAGACCTTTTTTCTCTGTATAGCGAGAATATTCTAAGAACAATCATCACAGAACCAGGCATAAAAATTGGAGGATACAATATTAACAACCTTTGGTATGCTGACGACACAGTACTGATAGCTGAGAACCAACAAGACCTGCAAAATCTCTTGGATAAAGTCGCCAAAGAAAGTGAACAGAAAGGCCTTACTTTGAACATAAAAAAGACAGAGACTATGGTTATATCTAAGAAACAGAATCCACCAGCATGCAGTATTAAATTAAACGGAACTATTCTAAAGCAGGTAAGAAATTCAAATACCTTGGAGCATTAATAACTTCAGATGGGAAATGCAGAACAGAAATTAGGAACAGAATAGGCCAAGCACAGACTGCATTTCAGAGAATGAGAAACATATTAGCTAACACATCTTTATCAATGAATGTTAGAAAACGAGTCCTAAAATGCTATATTGAACCTATCTTGTTATATGGAAGTGAATCATGGACAATAGGCAAGTCTGCACAAAAATCATTGGAAGCAGCAGAAATGTGGTTTATTAGAAGAATGTTGCGAATACCCTGGACAGCAAAAATAACTAATGAAGAATGTATGAGAAGAGCTGGAGAGACAAAAAACCCTTGTCAAAAAGATAAGAGAGAGACAATGTACTTTCATAGGACATGCAATGAGAAGAGGGGGCATTGAAAATATTATAACAACAGGAAAAATAGAAGGAAGAAGATCAAGATGAAGACCAAAAGAAATGATACTGGACAGTCTGACGGGATGGTGTGAGAGGAGATCATCAACTGAACTGATGGCTTGCATGAAGGATCGGGTACTCTGGAGAAGCATAATAGCCAACGCCAGTCGGCATGGCACCTGATGATGGTGATGATGATGATGACCACGACCATCATGGCAAAGAAAAGACATCATTAAACAATGCCTGAAATGTAAAACAATCATCATGTATCTTTTTTCCTATATCATGCATGTACAATGATATATATATATATATACTAGCTGCCATTAAAAATGCACTGCATGATCACTATTGTGAAGCATGGAATGTTTATGTACATGGCCACTTTTTTAAGCTCGAAATATGTGAAGTGTTTCAGTTAATGTAATGACACTTTCTAGCAATGTGTTGTTTACTTTAAATTGGCATGCAGCATGTGCAATGTAATATCCACCCTCATTTATGCATGTGAAAGCTGGAAAACAACTAAAGAAACAGACAACAAATTAGTCTTCTGAAAGCAAATGCCTACAGAAAATACTCGGTATAAAGTGGAATGAATTCAAGAACAATGCAGAGATACAACAGATGAGCAAAACAACAACCTGTCTTTTGGGTGATCAGAAAAAGAAGATGGACATATGTTGGCCACGCGATGAGAAGAAACTGTCAGAGAATCCCAAAAAGAGCTATCAAATGGAACACAACAGGCCGAAGAAAAAGAGGTTGACCACGTGAAACTCTAAAGAGGATATTATTAAGAGAGGCCAGTTTAGTGGGCATAACATCCCTTGATGAAGTTAAAAAGCTCGCTGAAAGAATAAAAACTTGGCAAACTACCATGTGAGCCCTATGTGATGTTTAATGGCACAGGAAGAATGTAATAAGGATGTAAAATGTGCAAATCAACTTTTTCTTCATTTATGGCCTTATTAAACACCACATGATTTTGAAATTTGACATGCACATTAGGCAAGTAAATGACCATCATCTGTTTCCATCAAAAGGAAGTCTGTTAATCTTTTTGTCATGCCCTAGTTGTTGTGGTAAGCTGCTTGTAAGCTCAGCAGTGGAATGATGACCAGAGACGTTGCCAGACATTCTCAGAGTGACCATTGACTAAAGTGAGACTGAACCAGCAATTTCAGACAACAGCTACCACGAATGACCGTCCCAGGCCTGGTCAACCTCGTGTAACAACACTAGTTCAAGATCACCAAATACTGTCGATACATCTGCACAGCCATTTCCAAATACAACTCAGACTGCAGTCCATGCAGCTGGCACTCTGCGACAGCATGAGAAGCCCATGCCAACCCTGCACTGACACCTCAGGGGGTCAAACATGGTACTAATGGTGGCTGTGACTTCATGACAGTGAGTGTGAACTTTGTTTTTACACCTGGGGTAGACAACTGCTTGTGAGCCACTTCTGAACTGTCATGTTTAAGAATACAGCAAGTTTATGGTCAGTAAATGGATGAGAAATGTGAAATCAGTGGTTTTATGTATTTTATATCTAGTACAACAACACAGTTCAAAAAAATAAAGTGGTGCATTTTTAACAGCAGATAGTATATATTTAACAGATTATACCAAAACAATATTATTTTAATTACCTCTCATGGCATGTAAATATTTGATATAAATGAGTGCATAGTAAGAAAACAAACAGTATTTTATCACCATTCAATGAGGGCACTTTGAAACAACTGTACAACAGCAAAAAAGAATACTGCAGATGATCTTCTACCTGTAAACTGCTTTGGCAAGGATTCCAATTGTTGACTCTTTTGGTGGCATTGACGAGTGTCCTGGGGCATCCTTTACAGAGAGTTTAAGTATCACTTGACCCTTCTCAGTAACACCGATGCTATCAGAACAAAGATAAAAACATTCATTGGTGTTCTTTGTAGATGCTATCAATTAACACTGTGTGTAGCAGTATTACAAAAAAATATGGTTGCTGTAAAACTGGGAAAACAAAAATTGTAAATGAATGAGTCCAAAGGGGTTAAAAGCAATCTGGGGTTATACAGAGCATTTCATAATGATGGGACACGTTTTAAACACAGTTATCTAGGACTGGAGTAAGCACACTTAATATAGAATGTGTGCAACATATACTCAAGATACAAGAGTTCATAACAATGTTCAAGGTTTGAATATCACATCCCTCAGATCAGTGTTTCCCAGGCTTGTTTAGGCTGCCACCCCCTTTTCTCCCAGGTCACATCCTCATTGTCCCATCCCTCTGCCCCCCCCAAATTACTACTCCTACAATGACCTCTCTCTCTCTCTCTCTCTCTCTCTCTCTCTCTCTCTCTCTCTCTCTCTCCCTGAACCTTAAGTGCCCAGGGCACATGGGGCTTCCGCAAGGGTTTTCCACAAATGCTTGTCCTTTGCCTTTTTTTCTGCTCTTACTCAGGTGAGCCCTCTATTGCTCAACATCCTCTTTGTTCTTCTCCATGTCTCTTTTGGTCTACCCTTACTTCTATTCCCCTATGGTATCCATCTTAGTGCTATTTTTGGTAGTGAGTTGTCAGTCATTCAGAGCATATGTCACACCCAATGACCTATTAAACTAGGATTCATTCATTCATTCCTTTGCATGTCCCTTGCGGAACTTTGCCTCCCAAACAGCACTCCTGTAGGCCTCTCGGTTGTGAGCAAGATGGCCTGCTGCTGCTGCATCCATTTCCAGATCATCAACAATGTCTTGCAGCCATCTTCGTTTCGGTCTTCCTCTTTTTCTTTTTCCCATTATGTATCCTTCCAATACGGTCTTCTCTAAATTATCATGACGTTTAATGTGGCCAAAATATTTAAGTTTTCTCTCTTTAATCCTCTTTACTAGCCAGCCTTCTTCAATATTAAGCTCTTGTAGTATAGATATATTTGTTCTTTTTTGTGTCCACGATATTTGGAGAACTCTTCTATAGCATTTACATTCAAAGGCATTTATGTGCTTCTCAGCTGTTTTGTTAAGTGTCCAGGTCTCACAGGCATATGTTGCGATGGGAAAGATGCATGCCCTTAAAAATCTTATTTTTGTGGTTCTGTCTGCTCCTCTCCACAGATTCTTTATTTGTTTTACTTTCTGAAGAGCAATAGATGTCCTCCTTTTAATTTCCCGCATTGTATCTCCATTATTAGTTAGTAGTGATCCAAGATATTCAAAACTCTCCACTTCTTCCAGTTTTTCCTCACTGATACATATTTCAGTTGCCTTGTTTGTTTTGTCAGTTGTCATCACTTTAGTTTTCTTTGCATTAAGATAGAGGTTCTGCTCTTCGCTGTTCTTGCGGACTGACATAATTAGTTTTTCCATTCCTTCTTGTGTTGTGGACAGCAATACTGTGTCATCAGCATATCTAATCTCTGGTATTTCATAACCTCCAACTGTTATGGCATCGTAATATTCTTTGTCTACATCTTCTCTAACATTCCTCATTATATTTTCAGTATACAAGTTAAATAAGTAGGGCGACAATATGCACCCCTGACGGACCCCTTGTTTTATGTCAAACCAAGTTGTTGTTTCACCATTTATTCTTACTGCTGCTTGTTGGTCTAAATACAGCAGTGATGTTAATTGTATCAAATGTGTTGGAAACTAGGATATGCATTACAAAATTAAAAACCTCAACTAACAAACCAATTCATTTAACAATATGAAGGAGTACATTTATAATTCACCTACTGCATTATTTTCTCAGCTTTTACTGTGATGGCCGAGTTTCATGCAGGGACACAAGTTTCTCAGTATCAGGTTGAAAAGGTACTACTGCCCCCATCTGCTGCTTCGCTTTCCCTCAGTGCCGTCTTATTGCATCCCTCTACTGACCCTTTTTCTTTCACTACCCCTCTAATAACCCTTTTTATTTCACTACCCCTCTACTGATCCTTTTTCTTTCACTACCCCTCTAATGACCCTTTTTCTTTCACTACCCCTCTAATGACCCTTCTTCTTTCACTACCCCTCTAATGACCTTTTCACTGCCTCCTTGGTCCTTTCCAATGCCAATAGGAGGCATTATTGCCAGGTTTGGGAAACACTGGCCTGGATGTTCAAAACCTCGAAGAGAACATTCTTTGGCTCTGTTTATCATCCTGTCATCAGCTGGAATGGCTGCTATCTCCTTCCGGATGCTTCTCAGAGCTGTACAGGGCTTCTCAACGTACACCTTTTCCTTTATATAACCTCACAGGTGGGGTTAGATCTGAACAGTCAACGGACATCACCAGATCTGGAAATGAGGCATCCTGGGAATTACTATCAAATGGCTGCCACTGGCAGTCATGCCATATGACAAGTGGCACCAACTTGATGCATCCAAATTTGTCTAAAACCAAGCCACTGAAATTCATGAATAAAGAAGTTGATTAGCTGTGGTTGTAACACTCAGCAGTAACTGTTATGGTTTCACCAAGTTTGTCCTCAAAAAGGTAAGGACCAGTCACACACACATGACTCACTGCACACCACACTTACTTTGACATTGTGCAAGGACTTTTCAGACATAAGTAAGGATCAATGGACCAACACTAACTCCAAAGGTCAGACATTTGAAAAACAATAAATTTAAAGATACTTGACTACCTACACTCTTGTAAATAAGAATTAAAATGTGTCCCATCACGAAATACCCTGTACAAATCACAAAAGCAAACCCCTGGGAACAACTGTGTTAAGAGCACACTTATCTTAACATAGTCTTTGTGAGACAGGGAACATAGATCTGATTGCTTAAAAACTCTGGCCTACCTCTGTAGCCCAGAAACACTAGTTGTAATTGTTATTTTAGTAAAATGTAATGTCAGGTTGGTGGATTGATGGGGACATGGCGATCTCCAGCAGGGATGAGGAAAATCTGGTGTGAAACCAATGAGTCAAGGATGTGACAAACCTATAGGTCTTTACAACAATGGCTATCAGAATGATGTAAACAAAACAGTCAGCAGACTGTAGGTGGCGGGGAATGGATATCATTGAGGCACTCATCAGATTCCTCATCCCAATGTCGGAGTGTCTCTGTAGAACTGTCTCTAAGCCATCTGGCCAACCAGCATTGCATGCTGGATCTGACATGGAGAAGGGGCTTAAGTACAGCCACCAGAGGCCGACAAAGTTTTGGCCAGGCCAGCCTACACCACTGTCTTCATGGCAGTCTGAGCAAAACCAGTCTGACCCTAGCAAGGAAAGGTGCGGAAGTCGGAGGTACCCAGCCAAAAGGCGCATCGCAAAAAATCAGGGTACCGTACATCATCGTCAGTGTGCGTACGAAGAAGAAGAAGACAACAGCAAAAACAGTCAATATTTTTATCTGTATGACCTTCATGCGGAGCAAGAAAACAATCAATTGAAATAAAAGTGATAAATATATATATTCATATGTCAGTCAATGAGGAATGTTAGAGAAGATGTAGACAAAGAATATTACGATGCCATAACAATTGGAGGTTATGAAATACCAGAGATTAGATATGCTGATGACACAGTGTTACTGTCCACAACACAAAGAGGAATGGAAAAACTAATTTTGTCAGTCCATAAGAATAGCAAAGAGCAGAACCTCTATCTTAATGCAAAGAAAACTAAATTGATGACATTTGACAAAACAAACAAGGCAGCTGAAATATATATAAATGAGGAAAAACTGGAAGAAGTGGAGAGTTTTGAATATCTTGGATCACTACTAACTAACAATGGAGATACAATGAGGGAAATTAAAAGGAGGACATCTATCGCTCTTCAGAAAGTAAAACAAATAAAGAATCTGTGGAGAGGAGCAGAGAGAACTACAAAAATAAGATTTTTAAGGGCATGCATCTTTCCCATCGCAACATATGCCTGTGAGACCTGGACACTTAACAAAACAGCTGAGAAACACATAAATGCCTTTGAATGTAAACGCTACAGAAGAGTTCTCCAAATATCGGGGACACAAAGAAGAACAAATATATCTATACTACAAGAGCTTAATATTGAAGAAGGTTGGCTAGTAAAGAGGATTAAAGAGAGAAAACTTAAATATTTTGGACACATTAAACGTCATGATAATTTAGATAAGACCGTATTGGAAGGATACATAATGGGAAAAAGAAAAAGAGGAAGACCAAAACAAAGATGGCTTGCAAGACATCGTTGATGATCTGCAAATGGATGCAGTAGCAGCAGGCCATCTTGCTCACAACCGAGAGGCCTACAGGAGTGCTGTTTGGGAGGCAAAGTTCCGCAAGAGACATGCAAATGAATGAATGAATGAATGAATGAATGAATATGTCAGTCAATGAGGCCTACCTTGCTACTGGTTTACTGATTCCTGGAACAAGACCTTCACTGACAGGCAAACCCTCATCAGATATGTACTCCAGCTCCTTCACTCCCTTTTCCTCCAGTTTTGCAGCTATTTGTCTCGCCCCATCACGCCCACCTACCTGTTATAAAAACATAATGGTTATTTTTAACTTTCAAACATTACTCCTTGCCTTCACTCCTTGCATTCAAGTACTAACATGAAAACTAATTTTTTCTTTCACTCCTTACATTCAAGTACTAACATGAAAACTAATTTTTTCTTTCACTCCTTACATTCAAGTACTAACATGAAAACTAATTTTTTCTTTCACTCCTTACATTCAAGTACTAACATGAAAACTAATTTTTTCTTTCACTCCTTACATTCAAGTACTAACATGAAAACTAATTTTTTCTTCCACTCCTTGCATTCAAGTACTAACATGAAAACTCATTTTTTCTTCCACTCCTTGCATTCAAGTACTAACATGAAAACTCATTTTTTCTTCCACTCCTTGCATTCAAGTACTAACATGAAAACTCATTTTTTCTTCCACTCCTTGCATTCAAGTACTAACATGAAAACTGATTTTTTTCCTCCACTTCTTACATTCAAGTACTAACATGAAAACTCATTTTTTTCTTCCACTTCTTACATTCAAGTACTAACATGAAAACTCATTTTTTTCTTCCACTTCTTACATTCAACTACTAGCATGAAAACTCATTTTTTTCTTCCACTTCTTACATTCAAGTACTAACATGAAAACTGATTTTTTTTCTTCCTCTCTTTGCACTCAAGTGCTGAGTAGAATTGGAGAAAAGTCACATGAATGAAGTTCGCATTTATTTCCAGGTTCAGGCAACAATCAAGAATACTCAACCACAGATTCAGATGCCCCAGGTGTGGCTGCTTGGGTCTGTGTATGTTGGATAAGCTTGGCTTAAATAATCTAAAATTATTATCATTCTGAAGATGCTATTGCTGTCATGTACATTCTGAATGGCCTAAAAATAGGTTTAAAAGTTCTCAAATGAGTTCCACAACATAAAAACAACTAATTAAAACTATAAAGAAAAACAATCAAAATTCTTTGGACATGTTTATGGGAAGAGAGTACCTGACAACTGCAAAAAAAAGCTCAAGGGAAAAAGAAAGTTAGGGAGATTAAGATAAAAATATATGAATGGGCTGACCTGTTGGCAGATTAACAGTAACATAGCTGAGTTGATTAAAAGCACCAAAGATCACAAAAGCTTGATTGCCAACACCTATCTGTATGGAACCGTAATGAATGAATAACTTCCTTTTCTGCATGAACATTCATTCATACAGTGTCGTCTGAGACAGTTCTGATGATACAGCACACAGTTATGGTGAGCTTAAAAAAACAGAACAGAACAGTTCATTGATGATTCTGTTGCCGGAGCTGATAGATCAGTCAGTCAGTCAGTCATTTGCATGTTGCCTGCAGAACTTTGCTTCCCTAACAGCTCTCCTACAGGCCTCTCAGTTGTGAGCAAGATGCCCTGCTGCCGATGCATCCACTTGCAGATCATCAATGATGTCTTGCAACCATCTTCACCCTGGTCTTCTTCTCTTTTTCCCCACTTTGGAAGGAATTGATAAGTTCTAAAACTAAACACTGATTGAGCTGGATGTGGCTAGTCAAAGTCCATGGCCATTCTCTTACTATTTTCTTTCTCTCATGCATAAAGTATATTGTCTACAAATCTGCAAGTCTAAATCATACATACTAGTACTTTAACACTTTGGTGTGGACAAGCCTCTCTGTTTCCAACAGTGCTAAAAGTTCCTCTTATTTCACTGTGTGCACAAGCCTCTCTGTTTCCAACAGTGCTAAAAGTTCTTCTTATTTCCCTGTGTGCACAAGCCTCTCTGTTTCCAAGTGTTAAAAATTCTTCTTACCTCCCTGGAAGTGCAAACTTTCGTTCTTAAAGCTGACATAGTAAAGATCTTGAAACAGTTTTCATCCTGGTTGAATTATGGCGAATTATTTTTTTTTTAAGACAGAGTGGATAAAAAAAAAAAAATTCCATCTTCCTGGCAAACTCCTAGAGGTGCACCTGAACCTATTATTAGGTGCATGATGAAGAGGTCAGAAAAGGTGGCTTTGATAATCATACCAACACTCTAACAGTGTTCTTTGCCCCTCCCCCCTTAAACTTCTGGTAGAACTGCATTTAATGCAGTGGTTCTCAAAATTTTTCAGACTGTCACCCCCTTGCATCCAAATCACTATCTTACCACCCCAAAAAGCCTTTTTATTTTCTGAACTCTTTCTAATGTCCCTTGTCACTCCTTTTTCCCCCCAGCCACCTTCTGCAGAGGGTCAGTACTACCTACTTTCAGACTCACTGACTTGAAAGATGCTGGATATACCTGGAAAAGTCTCTGATCTATGTGAGGGAAAGAAAAATGTTACTTGGATATCTATTATTATATTTACAAAAGCTCACCTCCTCATCATGACCAAACCCAATGTAGAAAGACCTGACAGGTACAATACCTTGACTTAGGAGGTACTCGACAGCCTCTAAGATGCCCTGTGACATAAAGGAAAGCAATATTAACTCACAGCTTTGAAACTGCCTAGTAATGTGAAATTCTATGAAGATATGAAGTTTCTCATTAATATGAAATTTCATGAAGATATGAAACTACCAGCAATATGAAATTCTATGAAAATGTGAAGTTTAAAAACCACAAATATTGAACGAGGTGATGAAATGAGTAACACACGTCCACGTTGCATTGTTTATGTGGGAGCTTCCTGTAAATTTAAACCTGAGTACTTTGCACTGAGATCTTGGCACATCATGCACTTGGTCAGACAGGGAGCAGTTTACAGTGGGATTACAAGAATTCTTAAAGTGTACCCAAGAAGCTGACTTCTCAGCAAGCTCTACCATCCTGGGGAATCACAATGAGTCCTACCATGTTTGCCAGACATAAAGAACCAAAAGTCTGTGACTAGAACCACTACACAGAAACAGGACAAGATCTTGTCCAGCTCTGACACATCATCCATCCAGTGCAGTCATCTTGACTTCTGTTACCAAACACAAGTTCTTATTTTTCTTACAAACTGAATCAAGTCTTACAAGGTGAGTACGAGCCTATGTGATATGGGAAGCCACCACATTCTCCCCTTAGTTTCGAAAATAAAAACTATTGCAAAAATGTAATCCAAAATGCAATCTAAAACTAACTGTGAAGACAAGAAGCAGAAGATGAAATCAACTCAGTGGTTCTAAATACATGTATAGACATAACTAATGAAGCCAGATAAAGCAGTGGTACTGAATAGATTTAAATATTGAACAACTGAATAAAAAAAAACACCTAACACAGAACTGGCTAAGAACAAATGACAGAGATGGCTGACTTGATGTGACTGCAAACCTGGATTCTGTGGAAATAATAACATGAAAATTCTGGAACATATGAATCAAGTTGTATAGAGCTTTCTTTAATTCATATAGGGGTTAACAGAATCAAGCTTCTGTGCAGGCTCCACAACTTTGAAAAAAAACACTGAAATTCTCACCCCTACCACCAAGTTTTTAGGTAGCTCAAAGGCTTGTTCTTGGGAGCTCCCCCCTCCCCACACCACCATCCTCTTTCCCCTCAAAGAAGCAAGTTAGTGTCTTGGTTTACTCTGCCTTGCAGACCTTGATGACGCTCTCATACTCCCTTCCATTGCTGGAGATAATGGGACTAGGGCAGAAAATGACTTGCAAACTAACCATCACAGACTGCTTGACATCTATAGTGCCACGGCCATAGATATATCCATTGAGAATGCTCCCAGAGAACGGAGGTGACTCCCAGGCATCCAGGTTTGTGGCAGGTACCACATCCAGGTGACTCATTAGCAAATATGGCCTGAGGCTAGAGTTACTCCCTCTGATGTGGTACAGAAGGCTGTAATTGTTGACTCTTTCCCACTCAACCAATGATGAACTGTGCAGTGTTGGAAAGCCTACAAAGAACAAATATATTAAATCTACAAATCAATATATATAAATCTCAGATCCTAGATTTTCATTTGGACTATGCAGCTATATTAATTAAATAAAATTCAAAGTTCAAAATTCAGATCCTGTTTCACTGCATTCGGGACAACCCCTTATATGCTCAGCTGCATGCTGCAGCATCTATCGAAGAGCATGTTTGCTAACAGTTTCTGTCAAATATTGGTTGTTTACAATGCATTTTCGGCCACACAGTGTTTGTTCTAGCTCCAGCAGTCTTTTCACAGCTACATTGTTCTTCCATTCCTCCCCTTCATTCTCCTGCAGTCTGTTCAATACAGCCTTAGCAATGTCCCCCTTGTCCAATGTCAGTCTGCCATTTATTTTTGCCTGTTCAGCAAGTCTATCTGCCACATCACTGCAGTGTACTCCCATATGCCTGATCAGTAAAGCCATGTTAGGCCTGTCACAGCTGACTTGCTTAACAGATGAACCCATTCTTTCTGAAGCAAATTCTTCTCAATCTTACGAAGCATACTCTGAATCTGTTACACTAACATCATTAACCACATCATGAGCAACTAACCATTCTATTGCTGGCAACACAGCCTCAATTTCCACTCGCATGCTTGATGTAGTGATTTCAAAGGCTCCCGAACCTGTGCCACTACTTTTCCATTTCGGTAGGCAACAAAACCTCAACCACTTCTGCTGTTCCGAGTTACTGAGCCATCTGTATATGTTACCTTGTCGGATGCTGGATGAGATCTTGAACTCAAAGTTCAACTGCTCTTTGTGCCCAGTCTCTACTTCACAACCTTTCTGTATAATAACCTTTGTTAGCTGAGGTCAGTTCTTTACCCATAACCAGTCATCACCTTTAGGCACCTCATTTGGACTGCAAACTGACTTTATTGCATCCTTCGCCTCAGCCATCTACTTCATTTGATGCGTTTCATGAACTTCATGAAACTACTCATCTTGGTCCCCAGAAGAGACTAGTCATGCTTTGTATTATTTTTGTAGTGTTTTGTTTGTCAAACTGTATAATTTATTATTATGAGAACTTTCTTGGATGTGTATGTTAAGGATTCCTGAATAGTTAATGGAGACACTAACCACAAACATCAAAACATCATATAACCAAAAATGTCACAATTTTTTAGAGATCTTTTTTTTTTTAGCAATGAAATTGTGTTTTTTGAAAAAAAGAATCTGCCCTCTCCATTTTTTCCCCTTTGAAATTGCTTGGTCTACATATAAAAAAACAACTTATAAAGAGTAAATGGAAGTTAAATATACCTCTACGCTATTTTCCCACACTGATAGGCAATTCTCAAGTGAGTTTTTCACATGAGTTTTAGTTGTTACTTGAGTATTTATATAATTTAACTTGTTAATTTTGCTTCATTCACATGAGTATTAATATATATATATATACATATATATATAACAAAAATACCCATTCCAGCTAGTATCAAAAGTAAAAAGAAGGGGATATTTAAGAAAAAAAACTTAAATGTTATAACTAATGAAACCAATTATTACAAGGAAAGAACATTGTGAGAACATTTGTTAAACTCTTTTATGACATTATGAAGCTGAAGGAGATGGTTTTCTATGACACACAGTCTCTGAAGATGAATGCCAGGTACACTGCTTCTAGTCAGAGACAAAACAAGCCAAAAAGGAGTTTTAACATTCTACCTTGCCAAAACTGCTTGGTTTACTATCTGGTGGTACCATGTTCAAGTCCAAGCTGTGGGGTTTTTTCTGGTACACATCAAAAAAGGCCCCGAGGTCCACCTAGCCTCTAAAAATGGGTACCAGAGATATCTAGGAAGATAAATGCAGCCAAGCATTGACCACATCACACTTTCATGTGCCAAAGTCGTGGAAATATGGGCCCAATACTGTATCCCCAATATGCCTTAATGGGACTGCTACTTTTTTATCCTTGCCAAAATCAGATAAGTTCTGTACAACTTGGTCAGTCAGAAAACTGATGCTGACATTCTTCTGGGACTATTAAGGCTCAATCCTGGAAGATTACATGCCCAGAGGAACTATAATCAGCAACTGATAAAGAAAATAATTGTGATCTGCTTGGGAACCACTTGAAACCTTCAGTCAGGTCAAAATGGGTGACATATGGGAAGAAATTCAGTATGGACAATGAGATAAAGGGGGCAGTGTATAGACAGCTATACATATCAGTGTGTGTATGTGCATGTGTGTGATTCATTCAGTCATTTGCATGTCCCTTGCAGAACTTTGCCTCCCTAACAGCTCTCATGTAGGCCTCTCGGTTGTCAGCAAGATGCCCTGCTGCTGATGCATCCATTTGCAGATTATCAATGATTGTATGTGGGTGAATATCACTGCTATAACATGGTCATCTTATATGATACTACTTACTCTTGATGATAAAATCTCCTAACTTTTGAATATCTTCCCTGTTATAGTCACCAACATCACGACTCACTGTCTGAAACCGCAGCACTTCCTGAAACCTCTTTAACCTGTCTTCCGACAAAGGAATAAAATCATCGTCAATGGCCCTGCATTCTTTCACAAGTTTTGGGGCACCTGACAGGCTGATGGTTCTTATGATTATAACAGTCAGAAGCACAAAGACTGGTGCTAGAACAATAATCTTAATCATTGTGATGTATTTTTTTTTAATAGTAATGTGCACCTGTTGAAGAAAAATATTGATATAAATTAAAATATAACACATCAAACATAAAAACATAAGTAAGTAGGGTTATATATCATCATCATCATCATCAGGCCGACTGGCGTTGGCTATTATGCTTCTCCAGAGTACCCGATCCTTCATGCAGGCCATCAGTTCAGTTGGTGATCTCCTCTCACACCAACCCGTCAGACTGTCCAGTATCATTTCTCTTGGTCTTCCTCTTGATCTTCTTCCTTCTATTAGGGTTATATAACAAATGACAATAGTAGAATCAGAATCAACATCCTTCCCTTTCTTTCTCAGTTTAGTGAAACCTTCTTACATCTTACATCCTTCCCTTTCTTTCTCAGTTTAGTGAAACCTTCTTACATCTTACATCCTTCCCGTACTGTTAAATGTCACATAGAGCTCGCATGGTAGTTACCAAGTGTTCCTGTTTTCAGTGAGCTTTTCAACCTCATCAAGGGATTTTATGCCTACTAATTTCGCTTCTCTTTTTATGTCTGGTTTTGAGTTTCACATGGTCAACTTGTTTTTCTTCAGCCTGTTGTGTTCCACTTGATAGCTTGTTTTGAGATTCTCTGATTGTTTCTTCTGATCATGTGACCAACATATGTTTATCTCCTTTTCTGATCACCCATGAGACAGGTCACTGTTTGCTCATTTGCCTTAGTGCAACCTATAAGTGATGAAATTCTAGGCTAAAAAAAAAAAATTGTGATTTATAATTACCATACCTTCTCAGTGATGACGCTAGTAATTTTTGAAACTGGTACAACTGTATCAGTCTTTCACCTTGTATGAAGTACTTTCTGTAATAACAGTTTTGTCAATACTGCATTCAGTACTTTATACTTTTTTTTTCCTTAAATAACATCAAGAGCTAAATGTACTTGTGGAATTTTTCTTTTCTTACATTGTGGTGAGAAGACCTTTACAAGATCCTCACATGATGAATCAAAGTCAAAACTGGCTGATTCACACCTATACAAACTGAGCATCATCAACCTTTAGACCAGATCATCCTTCAACTAATTTTGCTGGTTGCTTTTTACTATCTTCTTGATATTATAAACCAGTCACAGTAAGCGACGACCTTAAAACTTCCAGTTTTTCTCTTTTCTATTGGTAGTTTACCAGTAATTGTTAACACTCCCACTGCCTTCTGTTTTGATTTCCCTTTGTTTATTTTCTGTTTTTATTTTGTCATGTTTATCTTCTGCTTTCATTTTTTTCATGTTTACCTTCTGTTACAGTTTTACTAGTTTACCTTCTGTTTTGATTTTCCCATGCTAATCTCATATATGCAACTGATATATGCAACCTGACTTGTTTAAAATTCATTATTTGCTTTAAAGAAAACAAAAACTCAAATACGTATGCCAGATCTGTTTGACTGTTACGTCTAGAGACTTTTCAACATTAAAAAACAGAGCCAATAATATAGATTCACTCATAGACAAATTACTACATAATTAATTCAGGTCAGGATGCTATAGCAACACTGTGAATAATAGATGAAGCTACATCTGTGACAGAAGTGTGAGATTTTAAAAAATGAAGATGTATGAAGTGACTAGAACAGTTATCAAACATAAACTAAGAATAGGCCATAAAGAATGAGAGAGAAACAGACAGACAGTCTTGTGTGTGTATGTAAGAAGAAGAAGAAGAAGAGAGCACGAGGAACACCATTAAAAAGTGACACATGTTAGCAGCTCATCTGAAGAGATTAAGAAAACATGTCATAACCCTCTGATCCTTGAAGCCACCTCAAAGAAAACTTATAGAAGCCACCAACCTATGCTTATGCTTCACTGGCAAAAAAAAATGACAGCCATGCACCTGTTACAGGGATCCCCTAGTCATGAGATACATAAGAAAAAAATTCACATGGCCAGTACAGCTGCCTTCCCAGAACTTGATGCATCGAAGACAAGGAAATCCTAAATGGTTTGTTTCCCTTTTCATAAAAAAAACTATGACAACAGCTCAGTAAGTCAGCAAAAGAAATAAAATCACGCTACAAATAAAAAAAGTTGTTCCTCAACACCATAATTCAGCTTTATTATCAGCATTTTAAGGAAACAGAGCTAAGACGTCTAACAAACATGCACAATGTCTTTATAGATTATGGGCGACGTTTGTTTCACTGAAGCTGACATGCATATAAATGAACACTGCATAACGAGGATGTAATCTTTCGCCAGGCGATCCTATGTTCCGTAACTGATCGTGCCACTCAATCAACCTGGCTCCAGGTGAATATTTCTTTCACAGATTACCAGACAAATTAGCTTGCCGAGTCTAAAGTTCAAGACTTCATGTGATAAACCCACGGTCCTGTACTGTACAAACAACCAAAGCTGGGACGCAATGATGTTATCCGGGAAAATATGTTTACCTGTAGTTTAAAACAAAAACGTTCGCTTTAAATGCAAAAGTATTCCATTAGCTGTCAAAAATATACAACCGACTTTCATCCATATATTTATCATTAACAAATGTATATAGTCTGTCCGAAACCCCACACTTGGTTCGTCTCAGTGTGCGGTGCCGGTCACACATTTGCACGAACCAGCCTGTAAGTGTTAAGTCGGTGTTACTGGTAGGACGCACAACCCAGGCAGGTCTGACACTGCTGTCACGATCATCAATCAAGACTCACTTCTGCCTGGACACCATGCACCCACCACGAGCTGAAATCACAGAAGAGTTACTTCTGCCTAGACACGAAACATGCCAACTAAATTCAATATGAAAATACCAATATAAGTTATACATACTAATCATTATTGTTGCATGGTGTAACAAATTTCCCTGGCAGATGAACGTTCAGTGTGTATGCGCTTTTTGCCATGTTATAAACCCTATAAAATGAATGAGTAAGACGTCCAGACAAGGAGAGAAGAAGAACAGATTTTCTGTGATCAGCAAGGAAGATCGGTGAAACTGTTGGTAACGATATTTGCTTATTTCGAGCAACTAGCAAGGACTTTGAACAAAACTCCGAAGCTTCGATAAGGAGCAATTTCTGTAAATGTTATCGGTCAAAATTTGCAGAATTCATTAGTAGATATTTAGAAGTTTATGCATTAGTCTCGAGTTGAAACTCTAGTTTGGGGCAGTGAAGCTGAAGTGCCGGCTCTAGTAACATTTGGGGGCGTGTGTGTAAGCATATAAACACAGATAAAATTAACGACAGTATTCTTTGTATATTATTTTTGTTCTTTACTATAGAAAATTGGGGAAACAATCAACATTCACTGGACATGAAAAGTATTACTATATGGTCACTTGGGGAAACAATCAACATTCACTGGACATGAAAAGTATTACTATATGGTCACTTGGGGAAACAATCAACATTCACTGGACATGAAAAGTATTACTATATGGTTACTTGGGGAAACAATCAACATTCACTGGACATGAAAAGAAATGGAAAGCGTCAAAACAGTGTAAACTAAAACGGGGTGAAGACAGAGGAAGACCGCTGAAGAAGATAACATTTACGTTCATGGATTTCTATAGTACCCATTTTTAGAGGCTGTGTGGGCCTGTAGATGCTAGAATCTTCACCTTTGCCAAATGTTTTTCTTCACGTGTGAACGTACTCTTTAGTACCAGGGGAAAACAATTATCGACTAAGATATTGGTTCCACTTCTGAAGTTCCAGGAAGAGTGAAATGAAGGTTCGCGAAAGGTCACGAGAGAGACCGCGCAACAAGTATAGATTAAAACGAGCACTGGAAATGTAGGGATGTTTATAATTTAATGCAAAGTGGCGGGGGAAATGTAACCGTAACTGTAGAAAAACTGGTCGACAGGAGCAGCCTCATTACATTCGGGGCATTCCCATACGTGTTCGGAGGCGGGGGAACGTAAAGGATATTCAATGAACTATCACTGGTTTCAGAACAACTTCCGGAGTCACTGGACTGAAAGGTAACGGTGGCTGGGAAAGAATGCACAGCTTTCAGTCTGAGCTTCTCTGGTAGTTGTAACTTTTATGTTTCGAGTTACTACCAGAAACTGAAGAATAATGGAAATGCATTGAACACTGAAGAATAAATTGAAATGCATAGAACACTGAGACAGATGACTGAACAACAACCAGTCTCGTGGGTGATCAGGAAAAGGAGATGGACATATGTTGGTCACTTGATGAGAAGAAATGATCAGAGAATCCCAAAACAAGCTATCAAGTGGAACACAACAGGCCAAAGAAAAAGAGGCAGACCGCGTGAAACTCTGAAGAGGACATTGTTAAGAGAGGCCAAATTAACAGGCATAAAATCCTTTGATGAGGATGAAAGACTCGCCGAAGACAAGAAAAATTGACGAACTACTTTGCGAGCCCTGTGTGACATTTAATGGCACAGGAAGGATATAAGATAGAACACTGTGGGAAGTGGGAAAATTGAGAGAAGAAGAGAAAGAGGAAGACAGAGAGAGAAGTTATTGGATGGGCTGTCGGTGTGGCTAGGAAGAAAGTCACCACAGGATCTCATAATCAACGCAAAAGACAAGAAATTGTAGAGAGAAATGA
This sequence comes from Achatina immaculata, assembly GCA_009760885.1. Lineage (NCBI taxonomy): Eukaryota > Metazoa > Mollusca > Gastropoda > Stylommatophora > Achatinidae > Lissachatina > Lissachatina immaculata. Next base: position 36,908,482 of record CM019699.1, on the reverse strand, counting down.
TCGCCTCACCAGGCAGCATGGCACTTATAGATTAGCATAGAACGTAGCGGAGATAACTCTTCTTTAATCTGTATCCTTACTTATGTTAGCTGAATTACCGCCCATATATATCACGGTTATCGTGACGTATAGTCCAGTGAACAAGAAAAAAAGAATGTCCGACCGCTACGGCTGTACTCAGAATATTGATGGCAGCAGCGGAAACCACTCTGATGAATGCTCGTGTCCTGTCTTTAAAAAAGGACGTTACCAGAATCCATGGGATGAATGGAGAACTCCGAAACTTTCGCTTAAGATTATCAGATATTGCTGTACAACAACGCACAGAATCCCGTCACAAAAGGTGATTATAAATTTGTCCAGTAGACAGAAGGGTAACTTGTAAATATGAATTTAAAAAAAAACATACAAAAAAGTAGAAGTGGAATTTAAGTACATACTTTTCTTTCTCATTTTTTGTACCGTGAAGTGGAGAGGAGATGTAGTTGCCGTTTTTTGGGCCAAATGGGTGGCCTCAGTGAGAGTCATGCCATGACTAGCAAGGGACTCTATGATGCCATTTATCCATCTCTTTCAGGGTCTTCCTCATTATCTGTGCCCTGTAGTTCTTTGGTTGAAGGATATAGCGGCTGGCTGTGAGTGTGTCATTCTCATTAAGTATAATCAAATAAATATAATCTATAACTTGTACGAACCCCCTGTAACTGCGAACTGTTCTTTGCTGCCGATGCTGTAGAGGTGTTGATGTACAGCATCGTATCGGCGTGGAAGCGGGTTATGGCGGCTACTTTTTCAGTCCCGGAGTACAGCTAAAAAGCAGGGGGTGTGCAGTGCTTCTTTAGCAGACTCCACCACCATGGGGACTATGGCGATCCCTGCCCCTTTAGCCAGGGTAGGCCTGTTACTGGGGGTACCACAGGGAGGTGGGACAGGGTCTTGGTCAGCTATGGGTCGCTAACCCTGCCATATCAGCTATTGGTCGCTGATCACCCTATCTGGCATATTCACCCCCATATAATCTATAAATAAATATAATCTAAGTACTGCAGGAATAAACTCTGTAAGTTATTGTAGCAAACAAGTAGTGTCTTGTAAGGTTCACATGCTGCCATATGACATATGCCCCAGAGGGGCCCACCCCGCTTAGAGTGTCAGGAGTTTAAAGGGCCGAAACACTTGTCTGAGGGGGGTACTTCCTCTGATGATCTGAAGGAGTTGTGTTGTTGTTCCGCTCTCTACGGTAGAGAGTTTCCTGCATATGACATAAGCGGTACAAGTTGATCTTGTCAAACTCATTGTCCTTTGGGGGTGACAGAAGAGTCAAAAGCTGCAGGAATAAATCCCAAGTGAAAGATGCAGAGGAAGGGACCCTAAGGTGAGGTTCTTTAGTCTGCCCATCTTTTGGCATCTCCTGCAAGATTTCCAGTAGTACAGGTTTTATCCTTCCTCAAGAGTCAGTTGTCAGAGTCAAGAGGAGAAAAGTGCAGGATATGAAAGACACTTTCCCCAAGTGACCAGTGTGTGACAAATATGAACTTTTTGTCTTGCTGCTGCAGACATCTTGTGTTAACTAGTCAAACTTTCTGAGTTGTTTTTTTTTTTCTGCACCTGCTTGAGAGTATACATTTTGTCTGTCTTAGTGTAGCAAACAAAACAGTAACAAACACAGAGAGAGAGAGAGAGAGAGAGAAAGTTTTATTCATTTACAGATTACACAGTTAAATAACATCTTGGTTTTCATCTTATTTGTGTATGTCTTGGTGTGTCTCTTGGAACTGTGGTCATTATCATATAGTAAATACTGACCTGTGTTTGTCTTGGTATTGCTGACATTATCTTGTGTCTGTTTTAGTTTAGCAAGCATTAACTTACTGTGTTTGTCTTGGTACTGCAGACAAAATCTTGTGGTTGTCTTAGTATCATAAATTTATTGTGTCTGTTTTCAGGTGCTGGACCAGACACTTCCAATAACCATTCCAGATCTTTCACAGTTCTCTGCCTCACCCACATCGGGAGTTCGCCACATGTGGATTGGTCATGCATCATCTCTAGTTCAGTTTGATGGCATCACCTTTCTCACAGATCCTATATTTAGCACACGATGCTCACCAACTCAACGATTTGGCCCTAAACGATACCGGCCACCTGCATGCACTGTCATGGAATTACCACACGTTGACTTTGTCATTATTAGTCACACACACTATGACCATTTGGATCGCAGAAGTGTTGTAGCACTGAATGAAAAGTATGTGTCTTGTAAAAACTGTAGCCATCATGTGATTTACAAAAAGTATCGGTAGCTGATTAACAGAGAATAGACAGCATATCAATGTGTCTTTGTGCATTTTGTTTTTGTGTGCACAGCAACTTTTAGTGGCTGTATTTTATTCTTCTCATGCATTCACTTTCTTATGCTCAGCTGTCTAGACAAGGAGACAGGTCACCTTCATGATTTTTATCGTCAGTAGGAGTTCTTCATGAAAGCCCTGACAGTTTTCCATTCATACTCTTTTCCTGGGACCAGGTTTACTTTTGTTTTCCTTGGGAAATCTCAGCTACCCAATTTTTGAGGTTGGAATAGCCCTGGTACTGGTCAGTCTGAAAAAATTATAGAGTGTGAAATCAAAACAGAAAACTTCTGATTGGCAGGCAAGTGCACTAGCAATTGCACCACCATGACCCCCATCTTAAATCTCTGTAGGGTATACACTATTGCAGGATGTGTATATCTGGAGACTGGAAACCATTTTGGCATGTGCAGAGTTGGGTTTAGATAGCCTTCTGTTTATATAAATGGGCTTGTAAGTCTGCAGCATCATGTTCAGAATGTGGTCTTTCTACATGTGTCCTGTTCAGAATGTGGTCTTTCTACAGTGTCCTGTTCAGAATGTGGTCTTTCTACATGTGTCCTGTTCAGAATGTGGTCTTTCTACAGTGTCCTGTTCAGAATGTGGTCTTTCTGTAGTGTCCTGTTCAGAATGTGGTCTTTCTGTAGTGTCCTGTTCAGAATGTGGTCTTTCTACAGTGTCCTGTTCAGAATGTGGTCTTTCTGTAGTGTCCTGTTCAGAATGTGGTCTTTCTGTGGTGGCCTGTTCAGAATGTGGTCTTTCTGTGGTGGCCTGTTTGGAATGTGGTCTTTCCGTAGTTGCGATTATTTATTATGAGAAGCTGTTTGTGTAGCTTTTTAAAAAAAATTAAGGCTGATGAAAAATCACTGACCTTACGTCAATTATATAAAAAAAAGATGATACTGTTAGGGCAATGTTACAGGTGAAGCCTTCTTTGGGAACAACTGCTTTAAGGCATTCCTATTGATGAGCATTCTAAGATTATTCTGTGGTCCTAAATATAAAAAGACAAAAAAACTAGAAACAGAATAACATAAAGGGACTTGAGTGAAGTGTCCGTTGAAAAAAAAAAATAATATCAGACTAAACAACATATTTTGAGTTTAGTCTTCAGCATATATATCTTAGACTCATCAACATATTTTGTCAGGCTTATCAACATATTATTTTGAGCACAATCTTAGCTTACAGTGAGGATCTGATTGATTTTCTGTTATATTTAAGAGTATTGATAGAATGAAACAAAAAAAAGAAATGTTCTCCAAAGACCACTAAGATTAACTTCCACTGGAGCCTGTAGCTTCTGTATATTTCCTTATTTTTTTTTTTCAACGGACACTTCACTCAAGTCCCTTTATGTTATTCTGTTTCTAGTTTTTTTGTCTTTTTATATTTAGGACCACAGAATAATCTTAGAATGCTCATCAATAGGAATGCCTTAAAGCAGTTGTTCCCAAAGAAGGCTTCACCTGTAGCATTGCCCTAACAGTATCATCTTTTTTTTTTTCTCTCCTTTGTTCGACTTCCAGTATGTGATATTATCTTACCATATAGTTCATTTTGCATTAGTCATGGATGTTTACAAATTTATCATTTTTAATTTATTCCCATCTGTGAGTCATATAAGCACAATAGCTTTATATATTAACGTTCTCATATATGAACTTTAGAACTTTGGGCGTCTGAGTGGCGAAGTGAGCTGGAGGCACCCCAGTCACCCAGCTGTAGAAATGGGTACCTGACTTCTTCTGGAGTTGGGGAAGGAAAAGCGGCCGGGCATGATACTGACCATATCACCCTCTAGTGTGCTGACAGGTGAAGGAAAATATGGGCACTAACAGGTGAAGGAAAATATGGGCACTAACACCATATCCCTATGTGCCTCTAAGGCATGACAGGATTATCTTTATACCTTTACTTTACTTATAAGAACTTCGGATTTCCCAATAAAAATTAAGCTCAGCTGCATTTCAAAACCATCGTCTGATATTATAATCCATAAAATTTGTGCTATATATACTCATGAAAAAAAAAAGTGTGCTGTGGGGTCAAGCACACCAATCATATTGTCATGAGTGAAATGAAATGAAATTTGGCACGAAGTTTTGTCTGTTGTCCACTTCCTCATGCTGCACGAAGTTGATCGCACTATTCGTGGGGAGATAACCACAGCTCCAGTGAAATCACATGCAGTGATTCATGATTGGTTACTGACCACAGATAAAATGAGGGGAAGTGTGTAATTCTGTTCTCAGAGATCTCTTCACGTAATCGTTGAAGAAAGGAGTAGCGGAATTCCAACATAAACATTTTTTTTCATCGTGCCAAGATTGAATGAACATCAGCAAGAAACAGATACTGGGATGTTAATTGCAGCAGTGTCTCAACATTTTAATGTTTACAGAAACACAATATCATGTCTTCAAAATCATTTTAACCAAAATGGTTCAATTGCTGACTTGCCACAGAAGTGGTAGACCACCCTTGTACAAGACCGCTACATCCACCTCATGCACCTTCATAAGAGGTTTCTCCAGACAACATGGACTGCCAGCAGCATTCCAGGTTTAAGACACATGTCAGGCAGGACAATGCAGAACAGACTTGGAGGAGTAGATCTCTTACCTCATAGGTTAGACCAGTACTGACAGTTTGCCACACACAGACCCGCTTGACCTGGGCCAGGCACCACATGGCAGGGCCCTATCATCAATGGAGATGGATCCTATTCACTGATGAGTTCAGATTCTTTCTGCAAGGCCATGATGGGCATGCTTTAGTGTACAGGCGAAGAGGAGAACGCTTTGCAAATAACTGTGTGCTAGAGGTGGATAGGAGGCAGTGTAATGGTTTGAGGAGGAATATCCTATGCTGGCCAAACAAACCTAGTCTTCCTCAATGGCAACCTTACAGGTTTACGATATAGGGAATATCATTACATGCCACATAATGCCTTTTCTGGATGCTAATGGACAAGGCGTGATACTTCAGCAGGATAACGTTTGTTCATATGTCACACGTATAGTCAGAGACCACTTTCAACAGCATCAGATTAATGTCTTGCCATGGCCAGCAGTTTCACTGAACCTGTCACCTATCGAGCACATTTGAGATGAACTGGACTGCAGGTTGCAAAGACAACACAGTCGTCCTGGAAACAGCCAAGAATTAGCCCAAGCGTTGCAAGAAAAATGGAATAACATGCCTCAACAATTGATACAGCATGTCATTGGTTCGATGAGAAGGCGATGTGAAGCAGGACACACACAATATTGAAACCCTGATTTTCTTTTCTTGGGGTGGTGAGCCACATTTGGTGAGTTTTTTTCACTTGTTTGTGATATGTGACTGGCCTGAAAGTTATTTTATCTGTTACCAAACACAGTGTGTGCCAGGTTTTATTTCAGTCATCACCTGAGCACGTTCATGGTGCTTTTTAAAGCATTGCACACTTACTTTTTTCTGTGAGTATAGATTCGGAAATGATTTGAGGTGGTATGTCCCAATGGGTCTGAAGAGATGGATGAATCAACATGGGTGCACCAATGTCATTGAACTGTCCTGGTGGCAAGAGCATACCCAAGATGAAGAACTGCAAGCTAAAGTTGTCAGTACCCCATGTTACCACTGGTGCAAGCGGACACTTTTCGATGATAACAAGGTCAGGTTAACTTCAGTACTTGATGAGAGCAATGACCTGCCCTCTTTCATTTTTTCCGTTTTAAAAAAAAAAATAATTATCTTAGGAAATATTCTTATAAGAAATCTGAAATGATTATTTCTTGTCCAGTGGACAGGTTAATAATCGTATGAAATTATTATCCTTAAAATTAATAAAGGACTTATCAAAGGCTGGTTTATTAAAAAGCATAGCAGTTTGCATTGGTTTAACTTTATTATGGTCAGTTCACATTGGATGTTTTTTTTTTGTGTTGTGTGTGGTTTTGTGTTTAATAAACAAGCTCCACTTACAGACCTTCAAACAACAGGAAATGAGGTGACTGTGCTATAGTGATGGTATGGTAATGAGGCCAGCAAACAAGAACTGGACAAGGCCCTATCTCATCTCTCTGTTGGTGCTCCTAATTACAAGCTCAGCCTGTGCTAAATGGGTAGGACTTGCTGTGGTCCCAACAGTGTTGGAGTCTGCCAAACAGCTCACTTTGTTGTTGTTGTTGGGGTCCACTTTGTATCTTAAAGCAAACTACTGTAATTTTCTCTCCATCTGACATGATGCCTGGTTTCCATCCTCACAGCAACACTGTTTCAGGTGATAAAGCAACGAAGAATAACAAAGTTTTCTATGTTTCTGATTTGTCTTGTCTTGTCTCCTTCCTCATACGCCTTTCAGAGTTGAGGGACAAATTGATGTCACTTTATATTAATGTATATAAATACATTTATTGTCCTGACATGGCTTGGTAGTTTGCTTCATATAATGGGATATTTAAGGTCTCTGTAATTCCTTCCCTCTACTTCTTGCATGTGTGGCCTATCCCTCTGTGCCCTACAGTTCTTAGCATGAATGTTTTACATGGTGTACTGTCAGGTGGGAGTCATGTAACATGGCCAAATCATTTGACTTGTTTTTTTTTTTCCCCTGGATGTAGTGTAGTACTGGTGTTACTCCAACCCTTGCCCTGATGGTGTCATTTCTGATGTGGTCTCATCTTGTTAAATGGACTAATTTAGTTTTCTCCTTACACTTCTGTTATGTTTCAGACTTTACCATAACATTATTGAAATAAAAAAAAATAGTCAGTTGTTAGGTGTGTTTATTTTCTTTCTTTAACTTTGTTGTATTTCTAAAAAAGACACTCAGAATGTTCTAATTTTTATCATTCTCTTATCATATATAAGCATTTACCATTATGTTTATACTGAAAATGTAAAAACAAGTAGAAGCATTATTATTATTGTTTCAGACCAAAATATTTGTATGCTTTTGTTTGTACAGCTTAATTAACTGTTGCAACCTTGCATTCTTTATGTTTTATATAATTTTGCTATTTCATTAGTTTCATTTCTTTTTGTGTTCATATTTTAATATATATATATATATATATATGAGTGGCAATGAAGGTGAAAACTCATGAAGCAGCTGATTAGAAACATCATATCCACTCTCTCCCTCCAACTTACTGCACACCCCCCCCCCCCCCTCAGTTTTCTGTATATCCAGAAAACATGAAACAGTTTCATTCATTTATGTTATTCTAAGACCATGGAAACATATGCCATTGACAATGTTCTTATTGGAGCCAGCAAATATATACACAGCAACTGCAGCTGAGATTCATTACATGTTATGTTTACTTCACACTGCTCTGTGGTGTTGTATTTTAAATAATAAGACAGAAAAGAAAATTGATGTCCTTGAAATGTGGATTTACATAAGAATATAAGGTGAATTTCAATAACAGAAAAGAAAACAAATGAGAGAGTGCTAGACCAAGTGAAACTGAAGAGAGAAATAATGAAAAACACAATCAATTAAAATATTTTGGTCATATCAAGATACAGTAACGAAAACCATACACGAGGGAAAAACTGAAGGAAAAAAGAGCACAAGAACAACAGTGATATAGATGGGTAGTCAGCATGAAGAAATGGACTGGATTCATCTATGCCAGGTGCATTATGAAAACAAGGGACAGAAAAGTTGGAAGGCCACCAAAAATAGTCAGCCTTCTGTTAGAAGATGATACAGAGTGACGTTTATGTTGGAATTAGACCTGGTAAAGACCCTAGCAGTAGACTCAGAGAGCGAGGTGGGGTAGTAGGTGGCTCTACTACTCCTATAAAGTGCCTCAGGTGCTCAGTGAAGGGAATACCAGACAGGTAAGAGGCGCCTTAAAATCTCTCACTCCCGCTACCTTGCAGTTAGGACAGGGAATCCAAAGGCTAGCAGAGAGTCCGTACACAAACCAACAGAAGGCAATGGGAAACCACTGTTGTAGCTCCCAAGAACAATTATGCTTATTCAGGGTAATAGATATGTCATGAACGACGTTAATGGATGTTCCTCTGGAACAGCCTCGTCCAGTAGGGCAGCTCACGAGCCACAGTTGAGGCCAGATTGTCATCAAGCTACTGGTGGCAAAACTAACAAGTTCAACATAGCAACATGGAATGTTAGAATTCTATTCCAGGATGGAAATTTAGAAAATGTAAAGAGGGAAATGGAAAGGATGAAGATCAACATATTAGGAATGAGTGAAGTTAGATGGACAGGTGCAGGGAAGATAAACTTTGATAAATATACAATAATATATCCAGGAAGTGAATTTGACGAACAAACAGCGAGGACAATTGTAGGATATTTTAACATCTTGGACCAAGTCTTGTTAGCCCAACTGAAAGGATGACCAGTAAACATAAATATTATACAAGTGTATGCTCCAACATCTGAAACTTCTGAAGAAGATGTACAGCTATTTTATAATGACACAGAGACAGCACTAAAACACACAAAGTCACATGAAGTTACTATGGTCATGGGAGATTTTAATGCCAAAGTTGGTAAAGGAAGAACTTCAGACATCGTTTGTGACTATGGACTGGGGGAAAGGAATGACAGAGGTTATAAATTAATTGAATGGACAAGAATACATAGCATGGTTGTAGGAAACACCTGGTTTAAACAACATCTCCGAAGACTGGCAATATGGTGCAGCCCAGACAAAAATACTTTTAACCAGATAGACTACGTATTAATCAACAAACAATTCCGGAATGCATTACTGACAACAAAAACCATGCCAGGAGCTGACTGCAATAGTGACCATGACCTGCTCTGTGGAAAAATTAATATAAAGCTAAAGAAAGCATGCAGAAAAGTGAGAAACATCACACATTTAATACAGAACTCCTTAAAAATGACCAAGAACAATTGCGAGAACAATACAAAGTTATTATAACAAATAGATACAATGCAATAGCAAAGATAAATAGTATAGATGAACAATGGGCAACGTTAAGAGATTCCATCCACCAAACTGTTAAGGAGATAGTACCACTAAAAAAAGAAGTCCTTAAAAATAAATGGATGACAGATGACATCTTGGGACTGATGGACAAGAGAAGGAGGAGTAAAAATAACGAGGAAAAATAAAGAAATAAGACGCAAATACAGAGAAGCAAAGGAAGTGTGGTTAAATGAACAGTGCAGACAAATAGAGAAGTCTCATAATAAAGACAGCAAAAACATACACAAACGAATTAGTGAACTCACAGGCAGGAAAACAAAATATACCACAGGATGCTTGAAATCAAAAGAAGGTAAAATGTTAATGGGAAAAGAAGACATTGTGGACAGGTGGACAGAGTACATCGGTGAGCTATATGGAGGAGAATGACCAGAATTAACACCAGATACTGAAAACTCTGATGGACCACCAATACTTGAAGATGAAATCATAGATGCCATCAAACACATGAAGAAAGGAAAAGTGACTGGGCCTGATAATATAACAATATAAGAAATAGAGGCACTAGAGGAGACAGGAATAAAAATAATAACCAAGTTACTGAATAACATTTATAACAGTGGTTATATGCTCAGTGACTTGCTTAAATCCACATTTATAGCACTACCAAAGAAACCAGGTGCAAAGGAATGTGATGACCACCAGACTATCAGCCTCTCATGTCATATAATGAAGCTACTTCTGAGAATAATTATGAGAAGAACAAGGAAAAAGATAAAAATGGAAATAGCAGATCAACAGTTCAGATTTGTTGAAGGAAAGGGAACACACAGTGCCATTTATGCTTTACGAACACTAACAGAAAGAGCTTTAGAAGTACAGAAAGATCTCTGTTTATGCTTCATTGATTACACCAAGGCATTCGACAAGGTGAAACATAATGAAATTGTTAAAATGCTTGAAGACATTAATATAGACGACAAAGACCTGAGGATTATAAAACATCTAAACTGTCTCCAAGAAGCAGCAATTCGAGTTGAAAATAGAGCTGGAAAATATCAACTTTTAAAACAAGGGGTGCGACAAGGATTTGTAGTATCTCCAGACCTTTTTTCTCTGTTCAGTGAGAATATTCTAAGAATGATCATCACAGAACCAGGCATAAAAATTGGAAGATACAATATTAACAACCTTTGGTATGCTGATGACACAGTACTGATATCTGACAACCAACAAGACCTGCAAAATCTCTTGGATAAAGTTGCCAAAGAAAGTGAACAGAAAGGCCTTACTTTGAACATCAAAAAGACACAGACTGGTTATATCTAAGAAACAGAATCCACCAGCATGCAGTATAAAATTAAAACGGAACTATTCTAAAGCAGGTGAAGAAATTCAAATACCTTGGAGCAGTAATAACTTCAGATGGGAAATGCAGAACAGAAATTAGGAACAGAGTAGGCCAAGCAAAGACTGCATTTCAGACATGGAGAAACATCCAACACATCCTTATCAATGAATGTTAGAAAGGGAGTCCTAAAATGCTATATTGAACCTATCTTGTTATATGGAAGTGAATCATGGACAATAGGCAGTTCTGCACAAAAGTCATTGGAAGCAGCAGAAATGTGGTTTATTAGAAGAATGTTGCGAATCCCCTGGACAGCAAAAATAACTAATGAAGAATGTATGAGAAGAGCTGGAGAGACAAAAAATCTTGTCAAAAAGATAAGAGAGAGACAATGTACTTTCATAGGACATGCAATGCGAAGAGGGGGCATTGAAAATATTATAACAACAGGAAAATTAGAAGGAAGAAGATTAAGAGGAAGACCAAGAGAAATGATACTGGACAGTCTGACGGGATGGTGTGAGAGGAGATCACCAACTGAGCTGATGGCCTACATGAAGGATCGTGTACTGTGGAGAAGCATAATAGCCAACGCCAGTCGTCATGGCACCTGATGATGATGATGATAAAGACCCTATCTCAGCTCTTCATGGTGCTCCTTCAGCATCACTAACATGATAGGCCTCAACCTGACCCCCTTGGTGATGAAGGATGCCAATGAGAACATTTATTACGTCTATTCTGGATTTTGAAGCAATCACTGTGATCTACTTCATGTTCAACATGATGCTCGCGCTTCAGCATCATAATGGGTGTTTACAACCAGTAAGTACAACTCATAAATGTCTAGAGTGATCAAACAAGAGGAATCTCAAGTCCCATTCTTTTGTTGATATGTCAGTTTTTTTTTCTGAAATGTAAAATTAAGCACACTTTACAAACATCAGTGGAAAATAAATGATCACATAAATATTTTTTTCTTATTTTCTCTTTACAAAATTCCCACATGCTGAACCAAAGTCAAAACTGGCTGATTCTCCTCCATGAAAATTGAGCATCATTAATCTGTTGGCCCATTTATGATCCTGCAAATTATGGTTTTAACTAGGTTTTTGACAATATAAACCAGCTACAGTAAATGCAATATCCAAAATTTTAAAATTTTTTCTCTTTTTTCAATTGGTAAAATTTACTGGCATGTATCAGTGAGGAAAAACTGGAAGAGGTTGAGAGTTTTGAATATCTTGGATCATTACTAACTAATAATGGAGATACAATGAGGGAAATTAAAAGGACATTTATCGCTCTTCAGAAAGTAAAACAACTAAAGAAGCTGTGGAGAGGAACAGACAGAACTACAAAAATAAGATTTTTAAGAACATGCATTTTTCCAATTGCAGCATATGCCTGTGAGAGCTGGACATTTAACAAAACAGCTGAGAAACACATAAATGCCTTTGAATGTAAATGCTACATAAGTGTTCTTAAAATATCATGGACACAAAAAATAACAAATATATCCATACTACAAGAACTTAATACTGAAGAAGGCTGGCTAGTAAAGAGGATTAAAGAGAGAAAACTTAAATATTTTGGACACATTAAACGTCATGAGAATTTAGAGAAGATGGTCTTGGAAGGGTATATAATGGGAAAAAGAAAGAGAAGAAGTCCAAGGCAAAGATGGCTGCAAGACATCATTGATAATCTGGAAATGGATGGATCAGCAGCAGACCATCTTGCTTACAACCGAGAGGCATACAGAAGAGCTATTAGGGAGGCAAAGTTCCACAAGGGACATGCAAATGACTAACTGACTGAATTTACTGGTAATTGCTGGTTAACGTAATCACTGAATAATAATTAAAAATAGTCTGTGCTGCTGTTATAACCAGATTTTTTTTTTGCATGGACATTTGGATGAGGATTTATCATACTCAGAAAATTGGTTTTCTTTTTTGCTTTGCATTAGTTAGGAACCTTATAAAAGTTGCACTGCAATGAAAAAAAAAAAAAAGTGTTAGATCATTATCCAATCCTTGTATGAGGAAAAAAAAAGTCATGTCAGTTGCAGAAATGTAAACAAGATTTTGATGATTAAGCCCTTAAGCATTAGGTTAAAAAAAAAAAAAAAACTTATGTCACTATTACAGCATCAAAATATTTTCTCTCTCTCTCTTTCACGCACACTCTCACTCATACACACACAGAAACCAGACTAGAACACACAACACTTATAAATAAGCAGGAAATATCCCCTGGGAACAACTGTGTTAAGAGCACACGTATCTTAACATAGTGTTTGTGAGACAGGGAACATAGATCTGTTTGCTTAAAAACTCTGACCTACTTCTGTAGCCCAGAAACTTGTAGCAGTCAACACTAATTGTAATTGTTATTTTTGTAAAATGTAATGTCAGGTTGGTGGACGGATGGGGACATGGAGATCTCTGGCGGGGATGAGGGAAGTCTGGTGTGAAACCAATGAATTCAGGACGTGACAAGCCTATAGGTCTTTACAACAATGGCTATCAGAATGATGTAAACAAAACAGAGCCAGCAGACTATAGGTGGCGGGGAATGGATATCGTTGAAGCACTCATCAGATTCCTCATCTCAAAGTCAGAGTGTCTTTGTGGAACTGTCTCCAAACCATCTGACATGGAGAAGGGGCTTAAGTACAGCCACCAGAGGCTGGAAAACAAAGTTTTGGCCAGGCCAGCCACACTGTCTTCATGACAGTCCGAGCAAGACCACAGTCTGCCCTAGCAAGGAAAGGTGCTGAAGTTGGAGTTACCCAGCTAAAAGGTGCATCGCAAAAATCAGGGTAACACGCATTATCGCTAATGAAATGTCTCTATCTGCAGTATTCAAACATGGTGCTCGCCCTGTGAAGACTAACCAGGCAGGTGCAGTGCCGGGCCCTCTGCCTCGAAAGGGTCCACCCAATGCTACTGGAGGTCCTCTCAGTTCGTCTTGTGGAGTCAGGAGACATGAGAGTAGAGCTACTGGCCAAAAAATACAACGGAAGAAAACAACCAAAAAGCAAGAACTTAAAATAATGCAGTGGAATGCTGAGGGTGTCAGCAGTGTTAGAGATGGCTATAGCAAAAAGGCGGAACTAGAGAACATACTTTTTGCAGAGCAGGTAAGTATATGCTGCATACAGGAGACACACCTAACCAAAGATGCTGCCTTTAAAATCAGAGGCTACCAGTGTTTTAGATCAGACCGACAGGACAGAAGAAAAGGAGGAATACTAACACTTGTTAAGAATAACATCAGCGCATGTCAGGTGGGAGTGTTCATGGAAGGAGCCGAATATCAGATGATCCATCTAAAAAGTAGTAATACAGATTTCCACCTCCTTAACTATTACTGTCCTAATGACCACCCACTTGCTTTAGAAACAATCCCACACAAAGAGAGACTGATGGTCTGTGGCGATTTTAACAGCCATTCCCAGAGCTGGGGCTATGACCACATAGACAAGAGAGGAGAGGAAGTTGAGAGCTGGCAGGATGATAATGGACTTCTCCTGATCAACCAGCCAATGGATCCCCCAACATTTTACTCAAGGGCTTGGCGTACAACCTCAACACCAGATCTGGCATTCCACTCTCCAGATCTGAAGTGGAACATTACACGTGAAGTTGGAAAACAACTTGGCGGTAGCGACCATCGACCAGTCTTCCTGACAACAGAAAATGAACTCCTTAACACCAGTAGCCCTTTCCCCAGATGGAACTATAAAAAAGCAAACTGGACAATGTACAGACATCGTACAGGTATCCTGGTGGGACAGCTGTCCATAGAAGGTAAGGATATTAACAGCATAGTGAAGGAATTCAATGCTTGTATCCTTCAGGCCGCTCGTGAAACCATTCCCAGAGGAGCTCGCAGGGACTATAAACCATACTGGTCTAGTGAGCTGGGAAAACTCCATGATGATGTGGAAGCAGCTCGAAAGCAAGCAGAAAATAGACCATGCCAAGAACACCACAATAATTACCAACATTCTAAGGCCAAATTTCAGAGAGCCAAGCTGCAAGCCAGACGGGAAAGTTGGAGAGAGAAAACAGAGTCCCTAAACTTTGAAAAGGATGGAAGGAAACTATGGAAACTAATCAAACAGTTAAATGATGAGAGTACTGGAAGAAGTACAAAGATTACACTAATAGAGGATGGGAAAACTCTTACAGGTAAGCAGGTAGCAGATCACTTTGCTTGCATGTCTGCACAGGACTGCAACATTGATATCCATCCAGAGAAAGAGTGTGCAGTGCGCATTGACCCACAGAAAGAAGAGGAACAAGTCAGAAAAGTGGAGGTCATGGATGCACCAATCACACGCAGCGAGTTAGACCTAGCAGTCAGTAAACTGAAACCAAGGAAATCACCAGGACCAGATGGAGTGTCCAATGAAATGATCAAGAACCTGGGAATGGCAGCAATAGGAAAGCTGTTGGATATTTTCAATATGTGCTGGAGCACAGGTAAGTTACCTCAAATCTGGAAGGAAGCAAGCATGGTACCACTGCTAGAGCCAGGGAAAAACAATGATACTGCCTCCAGCTACAGGCCAATCGGTCTCATTAGCTGCCTCTGCAAAATGATGGAACGCATTATTGACCTGAGGCTAAAATGGTACCTAGAAAGTGAAAACCTTCTTGTTCCACAACAAGCAGGATTTAGGCAGTACTACAGTACGGAAGATTGAGGATGCATTCCAAGAGAAAAAAACCTTGTACTAGCAGCGTGGATAGACCTAAAGAAAGCCTTTGATAAAGTATGGAAAAAAGGTCTGCTGTGGAAACTAAGAAACTGCAATGTGAATGGAAGACTATACAACTGGATAAAGTCCTATTTACACAATAGAAGAGCTAGAGTAGTAATGGATGGACACAAAAGCCAGAAAGTACTTCTGCGACACGGTGTACCACAAGGAGGAGTCCTTTCACCTACACTATTCCTTGTATTCATTAATGACCTGGTCAAGGAACTTCCCTATGGAATCAAAGCGGCACTGTATGCAGATGATCTGGTCATGTGGTGTACAGATGAATATGCGACAGTTGCTACACAGAGACTCCAAAGAGCAGCAGACATCTTGACATCATGGACAAACAAATGGTGTGTAAGTATCAACACAGAGAAATCAAGTACCACTCGGTTCACTCTCTCATCTAAACAGAAAGCAGGTAAGATCTTTGTAAATGAAATATCCTTAAGGATGGACAACCAACCCACTTACTCAGGAGTGACTCTTGACTCAAAACTGACTTGGAAGCAACACATCAACAGTGCAGAAGCAAAAGCCAGAAGAAAACTAGCCATATTAAGAAAATTAAGTGGAACCACATGGGGAGCTAGTGAAAGAATCCTCAAGAATGTATATCAGCAAAGTATTCTACCACATTTAGAATATGGCTCAACATCTTGGTGCACAGCATCAAACACTACGGTGCATAATCTAGACAAGGTTCAAAATCAGTCACTATGGATTATCACAGGTGCCATGAGGTCCACACCAATAGTAGAAATGCAGAAAATAGTTGGTGTTCAAGCGCTAAAGGAACGTAGAGACACAAAGGTCATGACCATGGGAGAGAAATTCCTTAGCTCTGTAAGCCATCCCCTGAAGGAGAGATTCAATAACTTGGCATTAGGACGACTTAAAAGAAGCAGCTTCATTCACCAGGCCAAGCGTATGCGTAAGCTGATACCTGACCTTCCAACTGTAGTCGCTCCATTATCATCTGTACCAGAGCATACACCATGGAAAGAAGCAGATTATACACAAATAACTATTCAGACTGAAGTGAAAGGTGTGCAGAATGGTGAGATGCAAAGCAGCCTTGTAAGATCAACAGCCACACTTAGTGTGCTAGATGACAAATATCCATGTGACACCTGGATACATGTGTATACAGACGGATCTGCACACAATGCCATAAAGAATGGAGGGGCAGGAGCACATATTGAATATCCAAACAACACCACTGACAAGATTTCCATACCCACTGGAAAAATATGCAACAACTATGATGCAGAAGTTAGGGCAATTATTGCTGCAGTTGAAAAACTATCAGACTCCAAAATTATACATGTCCTGTAGTAATTCTCACAGATGCAAGATCAGTACTGGAAGCTCTTCAGTGCAACAAACTACCAGACCTTAAGGATGCCTTGTCAAAAATTGGCTTACAACATGGAGTCACTTTGCAATGGATTCCCTCCCACTGTGGGATACCAGGCAATGAAAAAGCTGACCATCTGGCCAAAGATGGCACTGAAATGGAGCAACCAGACATACCAATCACCTATAATCAGAAGAAAAGCATGATAAAAACCTACAGGAAGCCACAAACACCACCACATGATGACTATCACATGCTAAACAGAAAGGAACAAGTCACCATCTTCCATCTCCGAACAGGACACACCCGACTCCGAAGTCATATGTATACAAAGTTTAAGGTTGGTACTACTAATCTATGTACATGTGCCCAGGTGCCCCAAACTGTGGAACATATCCTCCAGAACTGCACTAACTATGAGACACTGAGAAGTAATTACTGGCCCAGTGAAACCACTAAAGAAGATAAGCTCTACGGTTCCATACATGAATTACAAAAAACAGTGAAATTTATCCAAGAGACAGGACTGCAGGTATAGACAGACAATGCGAATGAAGAAGAAGAAGAAGAAGAAGCAGGAAATATTTACTATGCCAGAATTAAAAATAACATTTCTTGAAGCTGATGATGTTGGTTATGGTGGTATGATGTTGAGAGTAAAGGTGGTTGCAAATAGTAATGATTATGCTCATGGTAATTTCCTTGTCATTTTTCTGTCTTTCATGTCTAAAAGTTCTTTGTTTATGATTTTTTCCCAAGGTCTAACCATACAATATTGTGCTCTGTTACTTTACTGTGCAAAAGCCTTGTTTCCTATTTGTAAAAATTTGTTTCCAAAACACATTTACCACTATCAACCACTGTTCTGAAAGTGTGTAGCAGAATTTGCTGTTCCAGCACCCTCCCACATTTTCTTATAACTGTTTATGACGGAGTGAGAAAACTCAGGGATAACACTATGAAGTGCATTTGTGTATAACTGCCGAGTTAACTCGGGGAGAATGCTAAGTGGATTAAATATGCTTGGCAGTTGTCAGAATTAAGAAAAAAGAGTGGCTTAACTTTAGAATTTGATCTTTTGTTTATCTAGTCCACAGAAATTATGTAAGTTTTTTAATATTCTATCATGCAGGTGCTGTGGACAAGTTGGTGTGTGATTGGACCTCAGCACAAGTTCTACTTTGCTGGTGATACTGGCTACTGCCCTGGATTCAAAGAGATTGGGAAAAAATATGGACCTTTCACAATGGCAACTATACCAATAGGAGCATATCATCCAAGGTGAACAAAAAATGTAAAGCAATTTAACAAGCTTTGTAAACACATTGTAAATTAGTAAAAAAAAAAAAAAAGAAGATAAATCCCATTTCCATTAAGGCATATTGGGGATATTGTGTAAGGCCCACATTTCCATGACCTTCAGCACATGAAAGTCTGATGTGGTCACTATCATATCTGGCTGCATTTACCTTCCCAGGTTTCTCTGGTACCCATTTTTAAAGGCTGGGTGGACCCCGGGGCCTTTTTGGTATGTACCAGAAAAAAATTCCCACTGCTGGGACTGAACCAGATACCACTAGATTAGTAAACCAAGCACCTAACCACTCAGCTAACCAGGCTGCCTAGTGTAAATTAGTAACATGATGAAAAGAATATTTAGAAATAAAAGTCTCATCTGTAAGAGTGATAAAGTTTCTGATGTGCTTGAACTAGAGCAACAATGCAGTGGAACAATGAAGGAATTTATTCTTCATGTATTTTTAAAATATTCACTTGTAATAGTATATAAGTTCATTTATTGTTCTTATATTTTAAAATATTCTGCCTGCCCAGATGGTATTTAAAACACCCACATGTAGATCCAGGAGAGGCCATTGATATACATAATGACATTCAAGCTCAGACGTCTATAGGAGTACACTGGGGAACATTTCCACTGGCATATGAGGTAATGTAGCAGTTTGTGCAAGACAGTGTGACAAAAGTTAGGGAACAGAAATCTAGCTAAGGAACATGACCTGCTTCTTCTTCAGTTTTCTGAGCCATTAAGGCTCACTTCCATTCCTCCCTTTTCCTAATCTTGGTGACACCAAATTTCTTTTATATCCTCTTCTGTGTTGTCTCTCCATCTCTGTCTTGGTCTACCTCTTGGTCTTGTTTCCCTCATCTCTTGAACATACATAATTTTCATTTGTTTGTTCTCTTCCATTCTTTCTACATGCCCCGCCAGCGTAGTCTGTTCAGTTTCAAGACATTTATAATTTGTTGGGATTTAAATAAGCTGTTCAGTTCAATGTTCTTTCTAGCTCTCCATTCCCCACAGTTGGTATCCTTTATCTGCCCAAAGATTCTTCTTAGGATCTTGTTCTCAAAGATCTGCAATTGTTATTCATCTTTCTTTGTTGTACTCCATGTTTCTGATCCATACATGATAGCTGATCTTATTATAGTTTTGTAGATTGTTATTTTGATGTCTTGGGACAAGATTTTGGATTTTAACAGATGTTGCAAGGCAAAGTATATTTTATTCCCTATCTGTACACTGCTGTTAATTTCCTTGCTTACTATGTTGCTTCTGTTGAAAGTTGTGCCTAGATATTTGTATGTTTCTGCTTTCCTAATGGTCATATCTCCAACATTTATATAATCTGGATCATTCTGCCTCTGGTCTCTTGATATCTTCATATACTCTGCCTTATCTTGGTTAATGGTCAGACTGACTTTTAGTGCTACATCTCTCAGGTGTATGCAGGTATTGGTGACTTGCATAGTTTCCCCCACCAGGTCGATGTCATCAGCATATCCTAGTATTTTAGCTTATTCTTCTGTACTGTTTTCTTCTTTCACTTTTCTGATTACCTTTTCTAGTATTAGGTTGAATAGTAATGGAGATAATGTATCACCTTGTTTTAAACTAGTTCTTATATAGAAGGATTTTCTTCTTCCTTTATACATTACTATATTTTTGTGTATCCTCCACGCACATTCTGGTCAAATTAATTAATTTATTATGTATCTCAAATTCTTTCATAATTTTCCATAAGCTGCTCCTATCTATAGTTTTTTTGAAGTCGATGAAAATATGTAGTTCTTTTCCATATTCCCAGCACTTTTCTGCTCTTTGACATAGATAAAATATTTGATCTATGCTTGATCTATTCTTCCTAAAACCTGCTTGATAGTCTATGTCCTTGCTGTATGGTTTAATCTGTTTAAAAGTGTAATAGATAGTATCTTGTAACTTGTTTGTAGTAAGGATATTCCTCTGCAGCTTTCACACTTGCTCTTATTGCCTTTATTGAATATTGCATTCAGTAATGATTCTCCCCATTCCCTAGGGAGTTTTTCATCTCTCAATATTTGAACAGGACCTGCAATGTAGTAGAATCTAGAGAGTAGAAATGTCAGTTGTATGATCCTTTCTTCTTGTTGTTCTCCAAATTGTAGATTATTGCTATAACAAAATGAAATAGGGCTGAAGAAAAATTATGCAGATATGACCAATTCTGATATCACAGGAGGCAACAGAGATATGGTTTCTTAGAAGAACGTTGACAGGATATTCAACAACTAAAATGACAGAAAAAAAGGAACAAATAATAAAGGTTAATGAAAATGAGAACTGAATTATAAGAGATACAATCAGTCCATATTGAGGAGGAAAGGAAGTGAAGAAATCACAGCAACAGGAAATTTAAATGGGCAGAGAAGCAGATGAAGACTGAGATGGAAGGTCACAGAAAGTCTAATGTGATGGTATGATAGGAAGTCAAAACCAGGGCTGATGGGAAATATAAAGTATTGAGATCTGTAGAGAAGCATGTGGCTACTAAACTGGCACTTGATGACTGAATGAATGATGGCATGGATATTTTAAGGGTTGATTTTCCCCCCTATGATGGTAGTTGCTACTGAGACACCAGCTTCTTAAGTATTTTTCCAGAAGGAAGAAAAGCCACCATAGTATGTGTGTCATCAAGTATAATGCCTGTATATCAAGGTCTTCATCAAATGTCAAGAACATGTAGTTCACACAACATAAATACAACTGCTAATATAACCAATATAAATAAAAAGGAAGGTCAGACAATCTTGGCCGCTCCGTACATCCTGGACTGAATATTGTGTGGAGTGATTTGTGAAAAAATTTGTTTTGATTAAGACAATAATAAATTGTATTTAAATTCAAACAGCTCACAGATTTACAGAAGCAAGATACGGGTACAGAGCCTTAGTCCAGAGAATATTTATATGTATGATGATCATGAGATGATGTCTTAGCAACTTCGCAGTCTAGTATAGGGTTGGAAAAACCACAACATGCATGAAAATATTTTTTTCTGGATTCTGCACAAAATTTCTAGTGGCACACAAGGTGGGCTTTTTCCTTTTAAAAAAAAAAATTTTTTTAAATGACCGATTTTGGAATGCACCACAAAAAAAAATGGTTCACCGCCTCAGCCATTGTGTGCTGAGTCTTAAATTTTGGGTTATATCTGGATATATTAAAGAGGATAGAACTTGAATAAAATAAAACATGTAGCTCAGATTTTTTATGTTTCTGATTTTAGCATTACCTTGAGCCAAGAGAAAAGCTTAAAGAAGAACTGGAGGCAAGAAGCATGAGCCCATCATCTTTCATTACAGTTGCCCATGGAGAAGTGGTTGTCATCGGTGGGGGGCCAGACTGGGGCAGTTCTCTGGGAATATCAAGAGATAGCAGGTGTGAATATTCAGTATAGATAATACATGGGCATTTGTTAATATTTTTTCCACAAACTACAACAGTTCATGAGTGACCTTGCTGAGAAAGTTTTGCCATGATAAGAAGGTCTGAAGTTATGGATATAGTTATGGTATATGGCTCTTTTAAAGAGTTTTGGTTCTCAGATTAAATTTACAGCTCATTCTGTATCTGATGGACTGTGATAAGTTTTATTTTAAACAAGTTTCAGAAAGCTCAAACTAGTAAATTATCAGCGTTATACACAGATGTTATCTCACTTGAAACTGTATTTTGATATAAAAGGATGTACTAGTTCTGGAAGGAATTATTGCTTAGACTTATTAATCAAAAAATATTAACAGAATTTGGAAATTTTTGGCATCATAATTATGAATTGTTTCATGAAAGTATGGCCTGACATAACAATATAAACCAATAACATTTAGGATTTTTTATGTGATTGTAATGATTTCTACTTTCATAAAAAAATTTTTAGATGATATTTTAGCTTGTTTTTAGACTTGTAAGCAATATAATGTGAATAGAGAAAATGAACATTAAAATAATGAAGTTTCACAATGAAAATAACTGAGTTTTTTGGGGGTTTTTTAATGAGAATTTCCATGAAAATAATATTACATGAGCCAAACCTTCTCATACGTCTTTCTTATATCAACCAGTTTGATGGTTTTTACTGGAAGTCTACATCTTGTCATATGATATGGATAGTATTATAAGTTAACACTCTTAAAAAAAAAGTCAACTAAAAAAATAAAATCAATTTAAAAACTAGAAATTAATATAAAAAAACATCCTATTAGTTTAGATCAGTAGTTTTAAAAGTGGTTTGTGGTTGGGGGGGGGGGGGGGGGGAAGGGGGTATGAGGGAAAAGCTAGCAGCAGGTGACATCAGAACCAGCTGGGCAAAAAAAGTTTTAGGGGTCCTGGGGGTGTGGCCCATGGAATGTGGCCCAGGGGATATGGCCGGGGTGGCGGACAAAAAAAGTTTAGGAACCACTGGTTTAGACTGACCTATATTTGGCCTGCCAGTTGTAGAGAAAAAAAGAAAATGTTGAAGAGTTTATAGTCTTACCATCACATGACAAGGTTAAAACTATCAAGAAAACACATTCAGAACTTGAAATACATTTAAGGTATTTATAAAACATGATGGAAAAAAACTGCACATAAGAATGAATCAAAATCTTAGAGTTATTAAGATGTAATGTTAAGAATAAGAGACTAATTTTACAGGAATGTGATGTAATTAACTTCTAAAAATTGCTTGAACATCTTTTTCTCTCAATTTTAAATATATCTCCTCTTTTATATTCTTATACATGTTGCTTTTGTTGTAAATGAATTCAGTTTTGATGAAGGATGTAGATCCATTTCTTGATACATCTGTACTACATGATGTGTTTATCTTAAGCTATAATTATTTGATTTTAACATGGAATAATTTTGTCAATAAATAATAACAATAACAAATGTAGTAGTTTTCCATTTTGTTTTTTTTTTAACTTTTATTCTTTGTTTTTTTTTCTTCTTTTTTCTTTTTATTCTTTTGTTTAATTATAACTCTTATTATATTTTGAAAAAAAGTGTCAGAGCAAAGTATGAATGATTAGCACAAAGAAACTGTTGAAAAAGGGCACTCTGAACATGAGAAAAAGCAAATTAGTATGAGAGTAACTGTTTATCAATGCTTAAGCTTCAGTAGGACCAGTAACTGCTTAGCTTGAGAGAACAATCAAATCAGCACAAAGTATCCACATACTTTGCTCTAACAATTTGCTGGCCACAAAGCCTTGTTGTTTCCAGCTGTGTCAGTTAAAAAGTATGAGCTACAGCTGCCTCTGATTTGCTTTGGAATCATGAAAAGTTTGTTTTAGTGATGAGAACTGACTGCTATAACTGTCCTAATATTCCAAGGTGTACATAAGAAGATATGATGATGCCCTCCCAGACTTTATGTACTGTAATGAAATTCTAAGCTTCTCATTAAACTCCATCATGATCCCTGCTTCACTGAACTGTTGTGACACAGGGAGAATGTCTACATGCATATCCAGACACATGATTACATAGCACACATGGCTGTCAATGAATGAAGGGACACTGTGAGGGCATGAAAAGGTCTCTTTTCAAATAAAGGACTACAGACAAGTTCACAGCAGGTGAAGTTAAAAAAAAATGGCAGAGGACTCTTTTGCTTGCCCATGTGCTAGTAAACAGAGTGGATAAATGATTAGTGGACAAATGCTACATCCATTTCCATGAAACACAGTATTTAGCAATCAGTCATGTATCTTTAACAATCACAAGACATGAACTGTTAAACTCAGGCTGCTGCAGTAAACTCAAAATTTCACAAATCAAAATAATCATAATATTCATGATCAAGTGGAAAATGATGAAGACATAAATTTAATGAACCATAATGCAATTTTCATTCTTCATAAGAAGTCGTACTTATCACCAAAATAAAATAATTACCTCTTACACTACCCATTTACTTAGGAATAACTACAACAGCTGAGGTGTGGGGTTCATTCCTCTTCTTTCCTGCTGGGAAAGGGCCGGAATGAAGCCATGCTGTGAGATGTAACTGTATCATGATCATTCTTAATCTTGTAAATGCGTGTGTCCTGTTTTACCTGGGTACTGCATCGCAGCCAGCACACTCCATCTTTAGCAGGCCAGTATAGTCACAAACCAGCATTTGTTGTAGTATTCTTCCAACATTGTCCACTGACATTGCTGCTGCTCCAATTGTCATTCTCTGTATTTTTAACATTATTTATTACCATGTAATATTACTAAGGAATTATTGTTAAAACCACAAAAAAAAAGGCAAGGCAACCTTAATGACTGCAGTAATTGGAGAGGAGTAACATTACTGTCAGTTGTGTCAAAAGTATTTCCAGGGTCATTCTGAATAGACTTAAAGATATAGTGGACACTGCAATGAGAGAAGAACAAGATTTTGAAAAGGGAGAAGCTGTCTTGATTAGATATTTACTTTAAGAATAATACTTGAAGAACATATTGAAAAGAAAAAACCATTAATACTGAACTTCATAGACTTTAAAAAGGCATTTGATAGCATACACAGAAATTCATTGTGGAGAATTTTAAGACTATATGGAATACCATCTAAAATTGTCAACATCATTAAATCTCTACAATGGATATGTTTGTACAGTCAACACAAAAGAAGGGATGAGTGAATGGTTCCAGATTGAAACAGGCATGAAACAAGGATGTATACTATCTCCCTTGCATTTTGGAATTAAAATATACTTCATAATGAAGAAATGCTGCACAAGTAACACAGGTATTGACTGGGTACATGGGACCCAACTAGAAGATCTTGATTTTGCTGATGACATAACTCTTATCAGTAATAATGTGAATTCCATGCAAGAAAAAACAGATAGCCTGTCTTCACTGGCTAGCAAAATAGGACTTGAAATTAACAAGGAAAAAACAAAAATAATGAAAATTCCCATTAATAAAAATGGAAAAATTCACATAGAAAGGACAGATACTGAAGAAGTCAATCAATTTGCATACCTTGGCAGCTACATAGACCAGAATGGTGACACCAGAAAGGAAGTTAGAATTGCAAAAGCAGCATCGAGCTTCGAGAATCCTGAGAACATGTAGCAATCAAAGGTTACAAGCACAAAAACCAAGTTAAGACTATTCAATTCAAATGTAATATCCACCCTCATTTATGCATATGAAAGCTGGAAAACAACTAAAGAAATAGACAAGAAACTAGACTCTTTGGAAAACAAATACCTAAGGAAAATACTCTGCATAAAGTGGAACGAATTCAAGAACAATGCAGAGATAAGACAGATAACTGAACAACAACCAGTCTCTTAGGTGATCAGGAAAAGGAGATGGACATACATTGATCACATGATGAGAAGAAACAGTCAGAGAATCCGAAAACAAGCTATCAAGTGGAACACAACAGGCCGAAGAAAAAAAAGGTCAACCACATGAAACTCTAAAGAGGATATTGTTAAGACAGACTTGTTTAGTAGGCATAAAATCCTTTGATGAGGTTGAAAAGCTCATTGAAAACAGGAACACTTGGCGAGCTACCTTACAAGCCCTATGTGATGTTTGACAGCATGGGAAGGATGTAAGATAAGATAAGATAAAAATATTACTATGCTCGAGTTTGTAACGTGAAATAATGAAAAATTTATGAACCAGACAGTTAAAACATTTCAGTCATATCAAGAGGCATAATACAATAATTAAGACCAAACTTCAGAGAAAAGCTGAAGGAAAAAAATGCAAAGGATGGCAGTTATACAGATGGGTTGACAACACAGAAAGATGAACTGGATTCAGTCTGGCCAGATATATTGTGAAAATGAGGGACAGAACAAGCTGGAAGGCCACTGAGGCCAACCTTCCCTAGGGAGATGACACAGAATGAGATGTGCATAGACACATGGATTGTGGCAGATTTTTATCTGATATATGTAAATTTGAAAAAAAGAATTCTCCAAAACATCAAATTTAATGTAAGAGGCATAAAAAAAAATTCAAGCTTTTGTTTCTGCTTCTATTTTATTCTGCAGAATTTTGCTTGGTTAAGATTTTTTGT
Source organism: Achatina immaculata (assembly GCA_009760885.1). Taxonomy (NCBI): domain Eukaryota; kingdom Metazoa; phylum Mollusca; class Gastropoda; order Stylommatophora; family Achatinidae; genus Lissachatina; species Lissachatina immaculata. Next base: position 36,882,349 of record CM019699.1, on the reverse strand, counting down.
GCATGTGTGAAATGGAAATTAATACAACACAAATACAACTTGGAGAACTACATGTTTTTCATTGTGTAATGTTACAAACTGACATTTAATTAATGTAAATCCATACTGACAAGAATAAACAAAAAAAGTTTTTCACCTTCAAGCAAATGACACAGCAATAAAAGACTAGATTTGTGAACTGTTATGCACAATTCACGCTCCTCTGTAGCACAGAAAAAATGAAAATAAACCTGAGACCTTTGACATCCTGAAGAGCTGGGCATACTTCATCACAGAGGAAAAAATAAGTACGAAATCATCTAAAATGAGAAATATTAATAAGAAGAAAAAAGAACAGAATATAATTATTGAAACTATATTATGAAGAATAATACAGCAATGAAAACCATCCCTAAGCTAAAGGAAAAGTTCAAGGGAAAAGATCAAAGCAACAAAAGTGACATAAAACAGTGGAATATCTCAATAAATGGACATGATTCAGCTTGGCTGGGTGTGCTGTTAGAGTAAATCAATATTCCCTGCAATCAGTATTCCTTAGTGAAATGTTACATGATTTAGCTGTTCCTCACCCACCCCCCCCCCCCCCACGCCATTATAGAAGGCTGTTCGAGATACAACGTAATACAACATTTTAAAACCACCAGTTTCTATTACTTGATACTAGTAATGACGCAATACCAGTAATCTAATTATGTACATTTCGTGTCAGTTTCTGCTCTGTTAAAGAATTTGCAATGTTTACTCCGAAAGAAGGGAACAGATATATTTATCCTTCACATTGCACAAGCAGTTTATTTTATTGCATCATTCATACTGATTATATTTTGTAGATTGCGTGTATATTTTCTGTTATTTACGTGCTTTTTTTCAGAACGTTTTTTTTTCTCTTTTCCTCGATATTTTGTTCGTTATTTTCTCGCTGCTGATGGAAGGCATACACTAACAAATCACAATAACATTTTCGCTTCCCTCGTTATCAAACAAAACAGTTAACTAACGAGAAAATGAAGGGAGAATGATGGGTGACCGTTAGGATATGTAAATGCTGTATACTGTAGAATTCACTAATCCCAGAATGCTCCCGCACAAAGAATTTGTAACGGGTACAAATGTAAAGATGAAAGACAACGCACACAAAAAGCAAACATTTGTGGCAGAGATGTTGAATAGGTTATTAATCATTATAAAATCTACAGCAGGTATCTTAGATACTGGATGCAAGATAATCTAATGCATATGATAATGGGCGAGAGGTGATTTGACGTTAAGAAAGCAAAATGATTCATCCAAGAAACATACAACATGGGTGAAAGTTTAGTATGCTCAGAAAAGAACAAATAAATCTATCTCCCCCCCCCCCCACCCTTTTTTTCTCTCATCAGCAGCGATTATCAGGTAATTCCCATATATTATCTGGATTACTTAGACTACGCAAAAGCAGACAGTAAACTGTTAAAGCAGGCGATTACAAATAAACGGATATTAGCTGGTGCCTAAATTAGCAACGCCTGGTATTTTTATTATGACGTTATAATAGAAACAGTATTCTTAGAAACTTACGGCTTTTATGGAACTATGGCCATGCTATAACTCATTGAAGCTGTGACTGTTTCTCCATACATATCCAAAATGGTGTAACTACGTTTGTAAATTGAGATGCAGTATTTACTTCAGAAACACCGAAGATCTAAAGCAAGTAGCAAGTAATCGCCGGACATGGAGAGCTTTGTCCTCCGACCTGTTCGCCGCCTTTGGGCCAAGACTAACTATTTACTTCCGTATACATAAATGCGCAAGGGCTGAAGTACTTAGTACACCGAAGAACGTTTTTGTTGGAAGCAGAAGCAAGAATAAAGATCATATTCGGGTTGCTTTCCATGTACAAGCTATCTGAATATCTCTAAACACAAGTGAAGCTCAATTTTTTTTTTTTACTTTGTAGAAAATGTCAGAAGCAGAATGGATCTCCTTTATCCAAAGACTAACAGTACTGGTTCGCAGAAACGAACCGATTTTGTCTGATGGACAGTGTATAAATCCTTGGCCTACATGGGATGATCCTGATTTATTTATGCAGTTATGTCAAATGTTTATGAAAAGTGATGCTGACATTCCGAGCGATGAGGAGGTAAGTTAAAACTTTCAAAGGTCATCTGAAGGTTAATTCTTCCAAATTTTTTGCATAACATCTTCTTGAATGTTAGATCTAACCTGTCATTTGTCAGCAAATCAGTTTCTCTTTTTTCGTTGTAAGTTTTTTTTTCCTTCGGCATTCAGAACATGGTCTATGATTTTCAGATTTGTAAATTTATCCATTACATGTTTTGTTTTAAACAATTATTCATACACATAGACTTTATTAAGGTTATCTGCTATACTTTTCAAATCAGATATTGCAATACTTTTTGGACTTGGAAGCAAATCATTAACAACTTTCTCCATTTATACATGACATCATGCAAAATCCATCAAGCTTTTCTCCAGCATACTAAACTGTATGTTGTCATGGAAAAAGGCTAATGGAGTATGCATCCCAAAGGAGCAGAATTCCACTGAAATCAACCAGTTCAGCCCGACCTCACTTCTGAATGTGAAAGGAAAGATATTCTTCTCCATGATGGCAAGGAGACTAACAACATACCTCCTAGATAAAGGTTATGTTGATACATCCGTGCAGAAGGGAGGAATTCCAGGTTCTCCAGGATTTCTCGAGCGTGCTTCAATGATTTAGAAAGCTATTCAACAAGCAAGATCTGGAAAGCAAGATCTACAGTTAATATGGCTTGACCTAGCCAATGCGTATGGCTCAGTACTGCACCAAATGATATAGCTAGCACTAGACATGTATCATGTGCCAAAAGAAATCACGAAGATGCTGAAAATATACTTCACAGGGTTCCTCATGAGGTTTGGAACATCAGGATATATTACATGATAGATTTAGATCCAGGCTGGAACTGCAATGGGCTGTACAATATCTCCCATACTGTTTGTACTAGCCATGCAAGTAATCCTGAGAGCAGCAGAAGGAGCAGCAAAAGGCCCAAGGTTCAGAAATGGATGTCAGATGCCACCACTAAAAGCATTCATGGATGACACAACAGTAATAACAGCCAATGAAGCACGGGCACAAAAGATGTTAGAGCATTTGGACAGCCTTATCATATGGTGCCGCATGAGCTTCAAGCCAAGGAAGTCAAGAAACCTGTCACTCATAAAGGGGAAAGTGATAGAAAGATCGTACGCAGTGGCAAATCAGATAATCCCAACTGTAGGGGAAGAGCCAGTGAAGAGCCTTGGCAGAGTATATGATGCTTCCATGAAAGACTCAAACACAGTGAAGCAGGTCATAGAAATGGCACAGAATGGACTGAACATCATAGACAAAAGCAGGCTACTGGGGAAGTTCTAAATATGGTGCCTCCAGCTCATGCTGATTCCAAAATTGACGTGGCCACTATTCATTTACAAAATAAGTACCAGCACAGTAGAGGCTGTTGAAAGAAAGATAAATAAATCTATAAGAAAGTGGCTGGGCATATCACCAGGATTAACTGATGTAGCACTGTACTGAAAGAAGAGCAAACTGCAGCTACCATTCAAATCTGTGGTTGAAGAATACAAAGTGGGAAAGACAAGGCTTGCAAAAATGCTACAAGAATCTACAGATCCAGTGGTATGAGAAGTGCAGCCAACACTTAAAATGGGACGAAAATGGAAAGTAAGTGAGGAAGTGACCACAGCCAGGGAAACACAGGAGCTGAAAGAAGTAATAGGATACACCCAGACCAACAGAAGGTGATTTGATCATGGTGAAATCAAATGGTGGTCAGAGGCCTCCTGTAAGGAAAGAAGGGACATGATCATCAGCGAAGAAAGGAATTCAGAGGATGACAAGCGGGCCCAGAAGGCAGTCCAACAAGCACAGCAAGGTCAATGGACAACATAGGAGAAAGTCCAGCAGAGATCACTAACATGGAGTGACATCTGGAAAATGGCACCTTTGAGACTCAGCTTCATCATCAGAGCTACTTATGACCTTCTGCCTATAAACTCCAACCTATACAAATGGGGTCTATCAGACGACACAAAGTGCCCTCTCTGCAACGAAAGGCAAACATTGGAACATGTGCTGTCAGCATGCAGAGTATCATTAGCCCAAGGACGCTACACCTGGTGGCACAACAGAGTACTGCAGGAACTAGTAGCCATTGTAGACAGGGCAAAAGATAAAGCAAATAACAGCAAAAGAGTTGAGGTACCACCTAAATACTTCATAGTCGCTGGTACATCGAAAAATTAAAATCAGGGACACTACTTTACCATCACTTCTAGATGGTGGAAATGACTGGGATGTGGTAGCGGATTTACCAGGAAGAAGAGAATACCCGACTGCCATCAAGAACATAGGAATGCAACCGGACAGTGTAGTGTACTCCATAGAAAAACAGGAATTAATAATGATCGAGCTTACGGTTCTGTACGAAACAAGAATAGAGGAGCAGCATCTTTTCAAATGTGAGAAGTACAATGATCTGGTCAAGCAACTGAGGCAGGGGGCAGGAGTCAGGGTAAAAGTGATAGCTGCAGAAGTGGGAGCGAGAGGATTCGTAGCAACATCAGAATACAACCTGTGTAAGCAACTTGGCATAAAGGGACAACCAAGAGCAAGGGCATTGAAAAGCCTTTCAGAAACAGCAGAAAAAGCATCATGCTGTCTGTGAAGTATGTGAAATAAGCATTGAGAACATAAAAAATTTCGTTTGTCACAACCAATACAAGTCCTCCGTGGCTGGATCACTAAAGTGTTGTGCCAACTGGGAGATCATGGATTCAATCCTGGAATGGAAAAAAAAAGAAAGCAACAACTCACAAGACCTCTGGGAGTCATGTCAGGAGTTTAATAGAGCCGAAACACACTTGTCTGAGGGGGTACTTCCTCTGATGATCTGAAGCAGTTGTGTTGTTGTTCCGCTCTCTACATTAGAGAGCATGTGCCCAGCTTTACTTCAGCTGTCATCACAGCTTTGGTTGCAGACAATCAGTTACAGGAAAATTAGCAAGGTGACTATGTCAGATATGCACAATAATTAGTGTATAGACATTAATTGATGTTAAGATTTGAAAAGATGCTTGTCACCTCTGTATTTTACAAGCCCACCGAGCAACAACTATTTACTTCATACCTCCTCCTATCCTGAAACCTGTAAGAACTCCATCCCATACTCCAAACTCCTCCGTCTTCGCCACATATGTCAGGATAATTTGGACTTTATAGATCACTCCAACAAGTTATTAGAATTTTTCTGTCATCGCCACTACCCAGAAAATGTCCTTTGGGCAAGCCTTCAACCATATCCAACTAGTGAGCCTCAAAGAAGCATTCATCAGACAGAGTTACGTTAGTACTGGCTTTCCACCCACATGGTCAGATGGTTAAGAAAATTCTTTATTGTCATCTGCCAATAAAATCTTTTCCTCAATATTTTGTTTCTTATTTTCTCGCTGCTGATGGAAGCCATTTACTAACAAATCACAATAACATTTTGGCTTCACTCTTTATCAAACAAAACAGTTAACTAACGAGAAAATGAAGGGAGAATGATGGCTAACAGTTAGGAAAGAATGTATATATGTAAATACTGTATATTGTAGAATTCACTAGTCACAGAATGCTCCCGCACAAAGAATTTGTAACGGGTACAAATGTAAAGATGAAAGACAACGCACACAAAAAGCAAACATTTGTGGCAGAGATGTTGAATAGGTTATTAATCATTATAAAATCTACAGCAGATATCTTAGATACTGGATGCAAGATAATCTAACGCATATGATAATGGGCGAGAGGTGATTTGACGTTAAGAAAGCAAAATGATTCATCCAAGAAACATACAACATGGGTGAAAGTTTAGTATGCTCAGAAAAGAACAAATAAATCTATCTCCCCCCCACTCTTTTTTTTTTCTCATCAGCAGCGATTATCAGGTAATTCCCATATATTATCTAGATTACTTAGACTACGCAAAAGCAGACAGTAAACTGTTAAAGCAGGCGATTACAAATAAACGGATATTAGCTGGTGCCTAAATTAGCAACGCCTGGTATTTTTATTATGACGTTATAATAGAAACAGTATTCTTAGAAACTTACGGCTTTTATGGTACTGTGGCCATGCTGTAACTCATTGAAGCTGTGACTGTTTCTCCATAGATATCCAAAATGGGTTAACTACATTTGTAAATTGAGATGCAGTATTATTTACTTCAGAAACACCGAAGATCTAAAGCAAGTAGCAAGTAATCGCCGGACATGGAGAGCCTTGTCCTCCGACCTATTCACCGCCTTTGGCCCAAGACTAACTATTTACTTCCATATACATAAATGCGCAAGGGCTGAAGTACTTAGTACACCGAAGAACGTTTTTGTTGGAAGCAGAAGCAAGAACAAAGATCATATTCGGGTTGCTTTCCATGTACAAGCTATCTGAATATCTCTAAACACAAGTGAAACTGAAGTTTTGTTTTTTTTTTACTTTGTAGAAAATATCAAAAGCAGAATGGAACAGACTAATACAATGGAGTCGCTTACAAAACAAATCAGTTGTGCCTGATGGACGATGTAGATATCCTTGGCATATAAGGGATGATGCTGAATTAATTACGAAGTTCTCTCAAGTGTTTATGGAAGGTATTGCTGACATTCCAAGCGATGAGGAGGTAAGTTCGAACTTTCAAAGGTCAACTGAAGGTTAATTCTTCCAAATTTTTTGCATAACATCTTCTTGAATGTTAGATCTAACTTGTCATTTGTCAGCAAATCAGTTTCTCTTATTTCGTTGTAAGTTTTTTTTTTCTTCAGCATTCAGAACATGGTCTATGATTTTCAGATTTGTAAATTTATCCATTACATGTTTTGTTTTAAACAATTATTCATACACATAGACTTTATTAAGGTTATCTGCTATACTTTTCAAATCAGATATTGCAATACTTTTTGGACTTGGAAGCAAATCATTAACAACTTTCTCCATTTATACATGACATCATGCAAAATCCATCAAGCTTTTCTCCAGCATACTAAACTGTATGTTGTCATGGAAAAAGGCTAATGGAGTATGCATCCCAAAGGAGCAGAATTCCACTGAAATCAACCAGTTCAGCCCGACCTCACTTCTGAATGTAGAAGGAAAGATATTCTTCTCCATGATGGCAAGGAGACTAACAACATACCTCCTAGATAAAGGTTATGTTGATACATCTGTGCAGAAGGGAGGAATTCCAGGTTCCCCAGGATTTCTCGAGCGTGCTTCAATGATTTGGGAAGCTATTCAACAAGCAAGATCTGGAAAGCAAGATCTACAGTTAATATGGCTTGACCTAGCCAATGCGTATGGCTCAGTACCACACAAAATGATATAGCTAGCACTAGACATGTATCATGTGCCAAAAGAAATCACGAAGATGCTGAAAATGTACTTCACAGGGTTCCTCATGAGGTTTGGAACATCAGGATATATTACATGATAGATTTAGCTCCAGGCAGGAACTGCAATGGGCTGTACAATATCTCCCATACTGTTTGTACTAGCCATGCAAGTAATCCTGAGAGCAGCAGAAGGAGCAGCAAAAGGCCCAAGATTCAGAAATGGATGTCAGATGCCACCACTAAAAGCATTCATGGATGACACAACAGTAATAACAACCAATGAAGCACGGGCACAAAAGATGTTAGAGCGTTTGGACAGCCTTATCATATGGTGCCGCATGAGCTTCAAGCCAAGGAAGTCAAGAAACCTGTCACTCATAAAGGGGAAAGTGATAGAAAGATCGTACGCAGTGGCAAATCAGATAATCCCAACTGTAGGGGAAGAGCCAGTGAAGAGCCTTGGCAGAGTATATGATGCTTCCATGAAAGACTCAAACACAGTGAAGCAGGTCATAGAAATGGCACAGAATGGACTGAACATCATAGACAAAAGCAGGCTACTGGGGAAGTTAAAAATATGGAGCCTCCAGTTCATGCTGATTCCAAAATTGATGTGGCCACTATTCATTTACAAAGTAAGTACCAGCACAGTAGAGGCTGTTGAAAGAAAGATAAATAAATCTATAAGAAAGTGGCTGGGCGTATCACCAGGATTAACTGATGTAGCACTGTACTGAAAGAAGAGCAAACTGCAGCTACCATTCAAATCTGTGGTCAAAGAATACAAAGTAGGAAAGACAAGGCTTGCAAAAATGCTACAAGAATCTACAGATCCAGTGGTATGAGAAGTGCAGCCAACATTTAAAATGGGACGAAAATGGAAAGTAAGTAAGGAAGTGACCACAGCCAGGGAAACACAGGAGCTGAAAGAAGTAATAGGATACACCCAGACCAACAGAAGGTGATTTGATCATGGTGAAATCAAATGGTGGTCAGAGGCCTCCTGTAAGGAAAGAAGGGACATGATCATCAGCGAAGAAAGGAATTCAGAGGATGACAAGCGGGCCCAGAAGGCAGTCCAACAAGCACAGCAAGGTCAATGGACAACATGGGAGGAAATCCTGCAGAGATCACTAACATGGAGTGACATCTGGAAAATGGTACCTTTGAGACTCAGCTTCATCATCAGAGCTACTTATGACCTTCTGCCTACAGGCTCCAACCTATACAATGGGGTCTATCAGAAGACACAAAGTGCCCTCTCTGCAACGAAAGGCAAACATTGGAACATGTGCTGTCAGCATGCAGAGTATCATTAGCCCAAGGACGCTACACCTGGTGGCACAACAGAGTACTGCAGGAACTAGTAGCCATTGTAGACAGGGCAAAAGATAAAGCAAATAACAGCAAAAGAGTTGAGGTACCACCTAAATACTTCATAGTCGCTGGTACAACATCGAAAAATTAAAATCAGGGACACTCCTTTATCATCACTTCTAGATGGTGGAAATGCCTGGGATGTGGTAGCTGATTTACCAGGAACAAAAGAATACCCGACTGCCATCAAGAACATAGGAATGCGACTGGACAGTGTAGTGTACTCCATAGAAAAACAGGAATTAATAATGATCAAGCTTATGGTTCTGTACGAAACAAGAATAGAGGAGCAACATCTTTTCAAATGTGAGAAGTGCAATGATCTGGTCAAGCAACTGAGGCAGGGGGCAGGAGTCAGGGTAAAAGTGATAGCTGTAGAAGTGGGAGCGAGAGGATTCGTAGCAACATCAGAATACAACCTGTGTAAGCAACTTGGCATAAAGGGACAACCAAGAGCAAGGGCATTGAAAAGCCTTTCAGAAACAGCAGAAAAAGCATCATGCTGTCTGTGAAGTATGTGAAATAAGCATTGAGAACATAAATAATTCCGTTTGTCACAACCAATACAAGTCCTCTGTGGCTGGATCACTAAAGTGTTGTGCCAACTGGGAGATCATGGATTCAATCCCGGGATGAAAAAAAAAGAAAGCAACAACTCACAAGACCTCTGGGAGTCATGTCAGGAGTTTAATAGAGCCGAAACACACTTGTCTGAGGGGGTACTTCCTCTTATGATCTGAAGGAGTTATGTTGTTGTTCCGCTCTCTACATTAGAGAGCATATGCCCAGCTTTACTTCAGCTGTTATCACAGCTTTGGTTGCAGACAATCAGTTACAGGAAAATTAGCAAGGTGACTATGTCAGATATGCACAATAATTAGTGTATAAGTATACAACTATACACGAAGCACTGCAGTAAAGCTGTGAAACCAAAATGTATAAACTAGTAAAAAAAGTAGGAGCAGCTTTATTACTTAACAATTACAAAGTGACGTTTCGGCGTGAGCCTTAATTATACAAAAACATACAGGACGAAGATATAGAGAAAGGAGATAAAGTAAAGATGTTATTAAAAATAAATAAATAAAATTTAAAAATAATTAATAATGAATAGAGCACTTAGCTGCAACTGTAAGATGTGGCTTGCTCGACGCTGTGTGTCAGAAATTAGCATTGTAGGAGACCTGTGATGTGTGGTCAGTGGGTTGTAACTGGGGGTGGTGGGTAGGAAAACAATGGAGGGGAGAGAGAGTGGAACAATGTTAACCTAGCCAGAAGAAGATGAAATAGATGATTATAGTTAGGGTAGAGGGGTTGTAATGTGATGCTGTGAGGAAGTTCTGAATTATGTGTAACAAGTGAAAAGGGAGTGGAGAGGATGTCCTTAAAGTTTGGCTCATGTTTGTACGCTAACAGGAGTGGATCAGAGAAAATGTTGCAAGTGTCGGGGTCAAGCTGAATTATTTTATTGGCTATTAATGAATCATCTGACCATGCGGGTGGAAAGGCAGTACTAACTTAACTCTGTCTGATGGAATAACAGGCTTATGAAAATTTCTGACAAGTCTGTCAACTTTTTAGACATTAATTGACCTAAAATAGTAGATAGAGGAGATAAAGTATAGATTCACATGAATACTATTTAAAAAAAAAAAAATTTTTTTTCTAAAGTCTTCTTATATCCTTCCTGTGAAATTAAACGTCACATAGGGCTCGCAAAGTAGTTCGCCAATTTTTCCTATCTTCGGCGAGTCTTTCAACCTCATCAAAGGATTTTATGCCTGTTAATTTGGCCTCTCTTAATAATGTCCTGTTCAGAGTTTCACGCGGTCTGCCTCTTTTTCTTTGGCCTGTTGTGTTCCACTTGATAGCTTGTTTTGGGATTCTCTGATCTGTCAGGAATGGATTTAGTAGAACATCATTCCTGACACACACCGTCGGACAGGCCACACCTTACAATTTACAGCTAAGTACTCTTTAGAAAAAAAAAATTTTTTTTTTAAATAGTATTCATTTGAATCTATACTTTATCTCCTCTCTCTACTTCTTCGCCCTGTATGTTTTTGTATGATTAAGGCTCGCGCCGAAACGTCACAACTTTGTAATCGTTAAGTAATAAAGCTGCTCCTACTTTTTTCTGTTTTATAATTCCTGTATATATGTAAATACTGTATATTGTAGAATTCACTTATCCCAGAAAGCTCCCGCACAAAGAATTTGTAACAGGTACAAATGTAAAGATGAAAGACAACGCACACAAAAAGCAAACATTTGTGGCAGAGATGTTGATTAGGTTATTAATCATTATAAAATCTACAGCAGATATCTTAGATACTGGATGCAAGATAATCTAACGCATATGATAATGGGCAAGAGGTGATTTGACGTTAAGAAAGCAAAATGATTCATCCAAGAAACATACAACATGGGTGAAAGTTTAGTATGCTCAGAAAAGAACAAATAAATCTATTTCCCCCCCCCACCCTTTTTTTTTTTTCTCATCAGCAGCGATTATCAGGTAATTCCCATATATTATCTAGATTACTTAGACTACGCAAAAGCAGACAGTAAACTGTTAAAGCAGGCGATTACAAATAAACGGATATTAGCTGGTGCCTAAATTAGCAACGCCTGGTATTTTTATTATGACATTATAATAGAAACAGTATTCTTAGAAACTTCCGGCTTTTATGGTACTGTGGCCATGCTGTAACTCATTGAAGCTGTGACTGTTTCTCCATAGATATCCAAAATGGTGTAACTACGTTTGTAAATTGAGAGACAGTATTATTTACTTCAGAAACACCGAAGATCTAAAGCAAGTAGCAAGGAATCGCCGGACATGGAGAGCCTTGTCCTCCAACCTATTCGCCGCCTTTGGGCCAAGACTAACTATTTACTTCCGTATATATAAATGCGCAAGGGCTGAAGTACTTAGTACACCGAAGAACGTTTTTGTTGGAAGCAGAAGCAAGAACAAAGATCATATTCGGGTTGCTTTCCATGTACAAGCTATCTGAATATCTCTAAACACAAATGAAGCTCAAATTTTTTTTTTTTTTAACTTTGTAGAAAATATCAACAGCAGAATGGAACAGACTAATACAATGGGGTCTCTTAAAAGATAAACCAGTTGTGTCTGATGGACGATATAGATATCCTTGGCGTATATGGAATGTTCTTCGTTCACTTACGCTGCTCATTCACATGTTTATGAACAGTGTTGCTGACATTCCAAGCGATGAGGAGGTAAGTTCGAACTTTCAAAAGTCAACTGAAGGTTAATTCTTCCGAATTTTTTTGATAACATCTTCTTGAATGTTAGATCTAACCTGTCATTTGTCAGCAAATCAGTTTCTCTTATTTCGTTGTAAGTTTTTTTTTTTCTTCAGCATTCAGAACATGGTCTATAATTTTCAGATTTGTAAATTTATCCATTACATGTTTTGTTTTAAACAATTATTCATACACATAGACTTTATTAAGGTTATCTGCTATACTTTTCAAATCAGATATTCCAATACTTTTTTGCACTTGGAAGCAAATCATTAACAACTTTCTCCATTTATACATGACATCATGCAAAATCCATCAAGCTTTTCTCCAGCATACTAAACTGTATGTTGTCATGGAAAAAGGCTAATGGAGTATGCATCCCAAAGGAGCAGAATTCCACTGAAATCAACCAGTTCAGACCGAACTCACCTCTGAATGTGAAAGGAAAGAAATTCTTTTCCATGATGGCAAGGAGACTAACAACATACCTCCTAGATAAAGGTTATGTTGATACATCCGTGCAGAAGGGAGGAATTCCAGGTTCCCCAGGATTTCTTGAGTATGCTTCAATGATTTGGGAAGCTATACAACAGGCAAGATCTGGAAAGCAAGATCTACAGCTAATATGGCTTGACCTAGCCAATGCGTATGGCTCAGTACCACACCAAATGATATAGCTAGCACTAGACATGAGTCATGTGCCAAAAGAAATCACGAAGATGCTGAAAATGTACATCACAGGGTTCCTCATGAGGTTTGGAACATCAGGATATATTACATGATGGATTTAGATCCAGGCAGGAACTGCAATGGGCTGTACAATATCTCCCATACTGTTTGTACTAGCCATGCAAGTAATCCTGAGAGCAGCAGAAGGAGCAGCAAAAGGTCCAAGATTCAGAAATGGATGTCAGATGCCACCACTAAAAGCATTCATGGATGACACAACAGTAATAACAACCAATGAAGCACGGGCACAAAAGATGTTAGAGCATTTGGACAGCCTTATCATATGGTGCCGCATGAGCTTCAAGCCAAGGAAGTCAAGAAACCTGTCACTCATAAAGGGGAAAGTGATAGAAAGATCGTACACAGTGGCAAATCAGATAATCCCAACTGTAGGGGAAGAACCAGTGAAGAGCCTTGGCAGAGTATATGATGCTTCCATGAAAGACTCAAACACAGTGAAGCAGGTCATAGAAATGGCACAGAATGGACTGAACATCATAGACAAAAGCAGGCTACTGGGGAAGTTAAAAATATGGAGCCTCCAGTTCATGCTGATTCCAAAATTGATGTGGCCACTATTCATTTACAAAGTAAGTACCAGCACAGTAGAGGCTGTTGAAAGAAAGATAAATAAATCTATAAGAAAGTGGCTGGGCGTATCACCAGGATTAACTGATGTAGCACTGTACTGAAAGAAGAGCAAACTGCAGCTACCATTCAAATCTGTGGTCGAAGAATACAAAGTAGGAAAGACAAGGCTTGCAAAATTGCTACAAGAATCTACAGATCCAGTGGTATGAGAAGTGCAGCCAACACTTAAAATGGGACGAAAATGGAAAGTAAGTGAGGAAGTGACCACAGCCAGGGAAACACAGGAGCTGAAAGAAGTAATAGGATACACCCAGACCAACAGAAGGTGATTTGATCATGGTGAAATCAAATGGTGGTCAGAGGCCTCCTGTAAGGAAAGAAGGGACATGATCATCAGCGAAGAAAGGAATTCAGAGGATGACAAGCGGGCCCAGAAGGCAGTCCAACAAGCACAGCAAGGTCAATGGACAACATGGGAGGAAATCCTGCCGAGATCATTAACATGGAGTGACATCTGGAAAATGGCACCTTTGAGACTCAGCTTCATCATCAGAGCTACTTATGACCTTCTGCCTACAGGCTCCAACCTATACAATGGGGTCTATCAGAAGACACAAAGTGCCCTCTCTGCAACAAAAGGCACATTGGAACATGTGCTGTCAGCATGCATAGTATCATTAGCCCAAGGACACTACAACTGGTGGCACAACAGAGTATTGCAGGAACTAGTAGCCATTGTAGACAGGGCAAAAGATAAAGCAAATAACAGCAAAAGAGTTGAGGTACCACCTAAATACTTCATAGTCGCTGGTACAACATCGAAAAATTAAAATCAGGAACACTCCTTTACCATCACTTCTAGATGGTGGAAATGACTGGTATGTGGTAGCGGATTTATCAGGAAGAAGAGAATACCCGACTGCCATCAAGAACATAGGAATGCGACCGGACAGTGTAGTGTACTCCATAGAAAAACAGGAATTAATAATGATCGAGCTTATGGTTCTGTACGAAACAAGAATAGAGGAGCAGCATCTTTTCAAATGTGAGAAGTGCAATGATCTGGTCAAGCAACTGAGGCAGGGGGCAGGAGTCAGGGTAAAAGTGATAGCTGTAGAAGTGGGAGCGAGAGGATTCGTAGCAACATCAGAATACAACCTGTGTAAGCAACTTGGCATAAAGGGACAACCAAGAGCAAGGGCATTGAAAAGCCTTTCAGAAACAGCAGAAAAAGCATCATGCTGTCTGTGAAGTATGTGAAATAAGCATTGAGAACATAAATAATTCCGTTTGTCACAACCAATACAAGTCCTCTGTGGCTGGATCACTAAAGTGTTGTGCCAAATGGGAGATCATGGATTCAATCCCGGAATGAAAAAAAAAAAAAGAAAGCAACAACTCACAAGACCTCTGGGAGTCATGTCAGGAGATTAATAGAGCCGAAACACACTTGTCTGAGGGGGTACTTCCTCTGATGATCTGAAGCAGTTGTGTTGTTGTTCCGCTCTCTACATTAGAGAGCATATGCCCAGCTTTACTTCAGCTGTTATCATAGCTTTGGTTGCAGACAATCAGTTACAGGAAAATTAGCAAGGTGACTATGTCAGATATGCACAATAATTAGTGTATAAGTATACAACTATACACGAAGCACTGCAGTAAAGCTGTGATAGCAAATGTATGAACTAGTAAAAAAAGTAGGAGCAGCTTTATTACTTAACAATTACAAAGTTGTGAGGTTTCGGCATGAGCCTTAATCATACAAAAACATACAGGACGAAGATATAGAGAGAGGAGATAAAGTATAGATGCTATTAAAAATGAATAAATAAAATTTAAAAACAATTAATAATGAATAGAGCACTTAGCTGTAACTGTAAGATGTGGCTTGCTCAACGCTGTGTGTCAGAAATTAGCATTGTAGGAGACCTGTGATGTGTGGTCAGTGGGTCGTAACTGGGGGTGGTGGGTAGGGAAACCGTGGAGGGGAGAGAGAGTAGGACAATGTTAACCTAGCCAGGAGAAGTTGAAATAGATGATTATAGTTAGGGTAGAGGGGTTGTAATATGATGCTGTGAGGAAGTTCTGAATTATGTGTAACAAGTGAAAAGGGAGTGGAGCTTAGTAGAGAGACAGTGGCTGCGGAGAGGATGTCCTTAAAGTTTGGCTCATGTTTGTACGCTAACAGGAGTGGATCAGAGAAAATGTTGCGAGTGTCGGGGTCGAGTTGAATTATTTTATTGGTAGATAATGAACCATCTGACCATGCGGGTGGAAAGGCAGTACTAACTTAACTCTGTCCGATGGAATAACAGGCTTATGAAAATTTCTGACAAGTCTGTCAACTTTTTAGACATTAATTGATGTTAAGATTTGAAAAGAGGCTTGTCACCTCTGTATTTTACAAGCCCACCCAGCCACAACTATTTACTTCATACCTGTAAGAACTCCATCCCATACTCCAAACTCCTCCGTCTTCGCCGCATATGTCAGGATAATTTAGACTTTATAGATCAGTCCAACATGTTATTAGAATTTTTCTGTCATCGCCACTACCCAGAAAATGTCCTTCGGGCAAGCCTTCAACCATATCCAACTAGTGAGCCTCAAAGAAGCATTCATCAGACAGAGTTAAGTTAGTACTGCCTTTCCACCTGCATGGTCAGATGGTTAAGAAAATTCTTTATCGTCTTCTGCCAATAAAATAATTCAGCTCGACCCCGACACTTGCGACATTTTCTCTGATCCACCCCTGTTGGCATACAAACGTGAGCCAAACCTTAAGGACATCTTCGTTCACAGCCACTTGAAGTGGAGCTTTACATATGTTGGTACCAGTAGATGTAACCACCCCTGCTGCGTTACCTGCCCTGTAGTCTGGGAAATGAAAACGATCACCTTTCCCAAAACTATCCTCGCTCTTCATGAGGGATTCACATGCGAGTCCCATAGTGTGATATATGTCATTGTATGCAAAAGATGCAAGATAACGTATATTAGTGACACTGGCCTCAGATTAGGGGACCGCATGCAGAAACCCAGCATGCTTCGAAACCAGTCCCAAATCATTTCAGTGGTCTCAACTACAGAGGCAAATCTCATTTTCTGGTAACAGCCATCAAACAATGTCATAAAGATGACACAAGCCGCCTGAGAACCGCTACATTCAGGATTATGGGACGCTGGAACCACACAAGTTAAACTCTCTATTCAGCTACACCTAACATTCTCCTCTTCAACAGTTATAATCCCTCTCTAATAAGCTTCACTCCCTTCTCACTTGTTACACATAGTTCAGAACCTCCTCACAGCATCACATTACAACCCCTCTACCCTCACTATAATCATCTATTTCACCTTCTCCTGGCTAGGTTAACATTGTACCACTCTCTCTCCCCTCCACGGTTTCCCCACCCACCCACCACCCCCAGTTACGACCCACAGACCACACATCACAGGTCTCCATTTAAATACTCTCTACGTCCTACAATGCTCATTTCTGACACACAGCATCAAAAAGCCACATCTTCTTACAACTACAGCTAAGTGCTCTATTCATTATTAATTTTACAAAAAATTTTATTCATTTATTTTTTATAGCATTCATGAGAATCTATACTTTATCTCCTCTATTTCTTCATCCTGTATAGTTTTGTATGATTAAGGCTTACGCCGAAACATCACAACTTTGTAATCGTTAAGTAATAAAGCTGCTCCTACTTTTTTACTAGTTTATACATTATGTCAGATATGGTACCGTCATCACAACAGGTGACCAGGGCCCATTCCTATCTTCCTACAATGCACCCAGTGACTGGTGGTTTTAATACTATGTTCTCCTTATCCTTCCCATGCCATTAAAAGTCACATAAGGCTCGCACAGTAGTTCGCCAAGTTTTTTTTATTTTAATATTAAATACACAGTATTAAATGGAAAACTGGAGGTATCAGTGTGTTCCTATGAACACGAAATATCTTAGAAATCAGCTTTTCCTATCATAGCTAAAGCCTGTTCCTACCATATTTTATATTTTTTACTTTCCACAACTTTATAGCAGTGATTGTGTTTTTTTGTTTTTTTTTTCTTTTTATACTCTTGTCATCTTCTACATTTTATGATCTACATTTACTTCCTCTTTCTCTCTTGGTGAATGAAAATCATTATACAAATAGGAAAAGCAGATACCACATATGAAAAAGGAAGAGACATGGAACAAAAAAGATTAAAAGGCAAAAGTTCTGACTTGTAATAGCACTTTTGTATATGGATCAGAAACATGGACAACATATTCAAGGAATGAGAAGAAAAACCTTAAAGATCTACTTATTAGCTGCCTTAAAAAATAGTGAATATCAAGTGGAAAGACAAAGTAACTAACTGTGAGGTTCTGCAGCATGCTAAACCTCTACGATGACAACAATAAAAGCAGACCATTTTCCCAGTTTCCCAGACCATTAAGATGGTTGATCATGTGGCAAGAATGGATGACACTTACAAGGGGATGCTGAGAAGTTATTGGCTGACCAAGAAAGGAATGACCTAGAGCCATGAAACTTGCATTTTATTTTAACACATTCACTCCACACTTGGCATTTGATTTCTCAACTTTCTTTAACCCTTCCTAAAAAAAAAAAAGGCCTAATATGTGGTCACTGAGGTTTTTCAATCAGAAATAAGAACTTAGAAGAACTGATGAAAGATCGAAAGCACAAGGCAACTCATTGAGGAAGAAACGGGAGCCAAATCTTAAGAAAAGAGACACAAACATCAGGAGACTGGTCTTTGCAACCCTGCTTTCTATTACTGTGGTCTATATGCAAATCCAGCATTGGTAGAATAGCCATGGAAAGAATTGTTCAGTAAAATGATTCTTTGAGAAATCCACAGCTAACATCTGCTGCTTCAAAATCATAAGATGAAGAATGCTATTATATGTCATCTACACATCATATTACAGTCATGTTAGATATAGCACCTTCATGTTCTTCAACATGCATCAGCAGCCAAGTTTGCGTTCTGCAGAGATCCAGCAACAACACCAGAATCAGTGTTAACTTGAACTTGAAGAATGGCCATGCTCTGCTGCTGGCCTAGAGATGGGCCTCCTTGCACTCAGGACACTCCCGTATGTGCTCGACCTTTAACCTTCATAGTGTGAGTTGGGTGACAGTGCACACTGATTGAATATAGCTTGACTAGAAAGTTATTAAGGTTAGCGGGGTAGGGGTCTCCCCTATCAAAGGAGAAGTAAGACGCCTCCTTACCTCCGTCAGTCTACGGGACACCCTTGGGCAAGATGGAGTACCCGTATAGCCACCCCGATCAGGGTGACGTGAAGCCATGGGAGCAGGTGGTGGATGGAATGGGAGAGCAGCTGACAGATAATGTTGGTTATGGTCACCATTCTATGGTGGTAGGCAGATGATCTCAATGTAGGGACAATGGCTACGATCACTGACTAGTACAGTCACTGCCCGGAAGGAAAGCAATGGTAAACTATCTTCTGGAAATATACCAAGAAACCCAAACAGCAATCATGGAAAGTCAAATAGGAAAAAGATCTGGTGGTGACGCCCCCAGGCCAGATAGATCTAATTTTAACACTGGGGAAGAGTGTGAAGCAGAGGTCAGTACTAGTAATTGTGATGACGGACAAAATCCTGACGGTGTTACCAAGGTAAACTCCTGCATCAAACTAAAAAGAAAAATAAGAGTAGGAACATGGAATGTAAGAAGTATGTATGAGGGAAAATATCAAGTAATAAGTGATGAGATGAAAAGAACGGGGATACACATTTTGGGAATCTGCGAACATCAATGGAAAGGAT
This sequence comes from Achatina immaculata, assembly GCA_009760885.1. NCBI lineage: Eukaryota > Metazoa > Mollusca > Gastropoda > Stylommatophora > Achatinidae > Lissachatina > Lissachatina immaculata. The sequence goes on along the minus strand of CM019699.1, from coordinate 36,863,119 downwards.
CAGGACACTTTAAGAGCGAGAATGATAATATATTTATATACTCTGGTGGAGAAGTAAGAGGAAAGAATGGAGTGGCCTTTTTATTTGGACAAATCAACATCAAAAGTATTACTAGGCTACAATCCAGTAAGTGACAGAATCCTAACAATCAGACTTAAGGGCATTCCTAGAAATGTAACAATAATCCAGATATATGCACCTACATCAGCAGCAGAAGAAGAGGAATTAGAAAACTTTTATAACACACTGCAAACGACAATAGACCAGGTACGGAAAAATGATATTGTATTAATAATGGGTGATTTTAATGCAAAAATTGGTACAGAAAGAGCAGAAGATGAAGGACATGTTGTAGGGAAATTTAGCATAGGACATAGAACTGAGGCAGGTGACAATCTAATGGTGTTTTGCATGGAAAATGAGCTAATAATCGTAACACACTTTTTAAACAACATCCAAGAAGACTTTGCACATGGACATCACCTGATGGGAAAACCAGGAATCAAATAGATTACATTTTAGTGCAGAGAAGGTGGAGGTCAAGCATAACATCAGCAAAAACTTTACCAGGTGCTGATTGTGGCACGGACCATGAGTTATTAATAGCAGACATGAAGATAAAGATAAAAAAGATAGTTACGGGATCAAGACCACTCCACTTTGATCTTACAAATATACCAGAACAATACGGTATAGAAGTGAAGAACCGTTTCGAAATCCTGATGGCTGTACAGGAGGAGATGACACCAGATGAATTGGCTACGCAGGCCAAAGATATCTTAGTAACAACAGCTAAAGACATGGTTCCAGTAAAGAAAACACAAAAGAATAGATGGATCACAGCAGGTACACTAGAACTGATAAAACAATGTAGAGAAATGAAGATGCAATGGAAAGTGACAAACAACAACAAAGAGAAATATAAAACTTTAACGAAAGAAGTACGAAGAAACATAAGAAAAGACAAAAAAACAATACATACAAGATTGTTGTGAAAGAATAGAAGAACATCAGAAGTGTGGAAGAGATAGTGAAATGTTTAAAGAAATGAAGACATTGACGAGAAATGTCACACCTAAGCTAAATGTAATTTGTGATGAGATGGGAATACCCTGACAGAGACAGGGGAAATTCTAGAAAGATGGAAGGAATATTGCAAAAGAATGTATGAAACAACCAACTGTGGAAGCAGAAATCAACAGTGTGAATTATTATTGGTGGAGAAAAAATCCGAACCGACAATAGAAGAAGTTTTATGGGCAATAAAGAATCTGAAAAATGGTAAATCACCAGGATGTGATGAGATAACAGCTGAATTTATTAAAGCAGGAGGAAAGGAGTGTGCAACAATCTATCATGCACTATGTAAAAAGATATGGCATTCAGGTATTTGGCCAAAAGAATGGAAAAGAACTGTATTCATACCACTGCCAAAAAAGGGTAACCTGAAATTATGCACCAACTACAGAACTGTTGCCCTGATTAGTCATGCCAGTAAAATTCTGTTAAAAATCATAATGAGTAGACTTCGAAAGAAAATAGAAGAAGAAGTCAATATGATCCAAGCTGGTTTCAGGCAAGGAAGGGGATCAAGAGATCATATATTCAATCTAAGATTAATAATAGAGAAATGCAGAGAGTTTAATGTGAATCTATATTTATCCTTTATAGACTACTCAAAGGCATTTGATTGTGTACAACACCAGAAACTGGGAAATAATGGAAAAAATGGGATTTCCAACACATTTGATACAATTAACATCACTGCTGTATCTAGACCAACAAGCAGCAGTAAGAATAAATGGTGAAACAACAACTTGGTTTGACATAAAACAAGGGGTCCGTCAGGGGTGCATATTGTCACCCTACTTATTTAACTTGTATACTGAAAATATAATGAGGAATGTTAGAGAAGATGTAGACAAAGAATATTACGATGCCATAACAATTGGAGGTTATGAAATACCAGAGATTAGATATGCTGATGACACAGTATTGCTGTCCACAACACAAAAAGGAATGGAAAAACTAATTATGTCAGTCCGCAAGAACAGTGAAGAGCAGAACCTCTATCTTAATGCAAAGAAAACTAAAGTGATGACAACTGACAAAACAAACAAGGCAACTGAAATATGTATCAATGAGGAAAAACTGGAAGAAGTGGAGAGTTTTGAATATCTTGGATCACTACTAACTAATAATGGAGATACAATGAGGGAAATTAAAAGGACATCTATCGCTCTTCAGAAAGTAAAACAAATAAAGAATCTGTGGAGAGGAACAGACAGAACCACAAAAATAAGATTTTTAAGGGCATGCATCTTTCTCATCGCAACATATGCCTGTGAGACCTGGACACTTAACAAAACAGCTGAGAAACACATAAATGCCTTTGAATGTAAATGCTACAGAAGAGTTCTCCAAATATTGTTGACACAAAAAAGAACAAATATATCTATACTACAAGAGCTAATATTGAAGAAGACTGGCTAGTAAAGAGGATTAAAGAGAGAAAACTTAAATATTTTGGACACATTAAACGTCATGATAATTTAGAGAAGACTGTATGGGAAGGATACATAATGGGAAAAAGAAAAAGAGGAAGACCAAAATGAAGATGGCTGAAAGACATCGTTGACGATCTGGAAACGGATGCAACAGCAGCAGGCCATCTTGCTCACAACCAAGAGGCCTACAGGAGTGCTGTTTGGGAGGCAAAGTTCCGCAAGGGACATGCAAATGAATGAATGAGAAAGTTATTTATATACTAGCTCAAAACTGTCAAAATTATGAGAGAAGACATTAAAATATGATATATGTAAGTTTTCTTGAACTGTAAAATTTCTTATATAACAGTGTACATATCACATGGCTGTCTTATCGCCTAATAATTTTCTCTGGATCTGGAATAAAAACACACCTTCACGTATGACACACATATCTTTAAGTTGATGCACATACATAAACTGTTCACGCAGCACATGACTTATGCTTGCTGACCTCATGGAGCATCACATGAAAAGAGAAAATGCATGAATCAAAAGTAATAAAATGCAGCATTTGCCGTTTGACAAAAAGAACTTTCTAAATTCGAAAAAGTTGTGGATTTGGTCATTTTGCCTTTTTTTTTCTTCCCTGGCTACAAAAGTTTCACACAAACATTGTGGATGTAGAAAGTCTTTCCACCTTTCTGTGCTGCTGCTAGGCTGACAACTAATGGGGTCATGGTTCCTGATAGAATATGTCGAGACAGCAATTTATTGAGTTCGCTCCAAGTCTTATGGCAAGGCACCATTTTTCACGGTCCATCATAGAGAGTGCCTGTGTTTCAACATATTTTCTGTTGTTGGAAAAAAAGAAACATTTTGTAGTTCCAGGGGCATATGAAATATGTTTAAGAGCAAGGTTATTTCTGTAACATAAGGTGTTGGAATATATGTCGGCAGTTAGTGATACCTAATTGTGAGGTGCAGTTTTTTTGTGTGTGTCACAACATAATTGAACACAGGTGTAGGCACAACAGATTAAACAACTAATGTAACTATCTACAACACATCTAAATAACATTTATGACAGGAACTAGCTAGGACACTGCCTGTGTTAAGGTTATGTTGATACATCCGTGCAGAAGGGAGAAATTCCAGGTTCCCCAGGATTTCTTGAGTATGCTTCAGTGATTTGGGAAGCTATTCAACAGGCAAGATCTGGAAGGCAAGATCTGTAAAAGCAAGATCTACAGCTAATATGGCTTGACCTAGCCAATGCGTATGGCTCAGTACCGCACCAAATGATATAGCTAACTAGACATGAATCATGTGCCAAAAGAAATCACGAAGATGCTGAAAATGTACTTCACAGGGTTCCTCATGAGGTTTGGAACATCAGGATATATTACATGATGGATTTAGATCCAGGCAGGAACTGCAATGGGCTGTACAATATCTCCCATACTGTTTGTACTAGCCATACAAGTAATCCTGAGAGCAGCAGAAGGAGCAGCAAAAGGCCCAAGATTCAGAAATGGATGTCAGATGCCACCACTAAAAGCATTCATGAATGACACAACAGTAATAACAACCAATGAAGCACGGGCACAAAAGATGTTAGAGCGTTTGGACAGCCTTATCATATGGTGCCGCATGAGCTTCAAGCCAAGGAAGTCAAGAAGCCTGTCACTTATAAAGGGGAAAGTGATAGAAAGATCTACACAGTGGCAAATCAGATAATCCCAACTGTAGGGGAAGAGCCAGTGAAGAGCCTTGGCAGAGTATATGATGCTTCCATGAAAGACTCAAACACAGTGAAGCAGGTCATAGAAATGGCACAGAATGGACTGAACATCATAGACAAAAGCAGGCTACTGGGGAAGTTCAAAATATGGTGCCTCCAGTTCATGCTGATTCCAAAATTGATGTGGCCACTATTCATTTACAAAGTAAGTACCAGCACAGTAGAGGCTGTTGAAAGAAAGATAAATAAATCTATAAGAAAGTGGCTGGGCGTATCACCAGGATTAACTGATGTAGCACTGTACTGAAAGAAGAGCAAACTGCAGCTACCATTCAAATCTGTGGTCGAAGAATACAAAGTAGGAAAGACAAGGCTTGCAAAAATGCTACAAGAATCTACAGATCCAGTGGTATGAGAAGTGCAGCCAACACTTAAAATGGGACGAAAATGGAAAGTAAGTGAGGAAGTGACCACAGCCAGGGAAACACAGGAGCTGAAAGAAGTAATAGGATACACCCAGACCAACAGAAGGTGATTTGATCATGGTGAAATCAAATGGTGGTCAGAGACCTCCTGTAAGGAAAGAAGGGACATGATCATCAGCGAAGAAAGGAATTCAGAGGATGACAAGCGGGCCCAGAAGGCAGTCCAACAAGCACAGCAAGGTCAGTGGACAACATGGGAGGAAGTCCTGCAGATATCATTAACATGGAGTGACATCTGGAAAATGGCACCTTTGAGACTCAGCTTCATCATCAGAGCTACTTATGACCTTCTGCCTACAGGCTCCAACCTATACAAATGGGGTCTATCAGAAGACACAAAGTGCCCTCTCTGCAACAAAAGGCACATTGGAACATGTGCTGTCAGCATGCATAGTATCATTAGCCCAAGGACGCTACAACTGGTGGCACAACAGTACTGCAGGAACTAGCAGCCATTGTAGACAGGGCAAAAGATAAAGCAAATAACAGCAAAAGAGTTGAGGTACCACCTAAATACTTCATAGTCGCTGGTACAACATCAAAAAATTAAAATCAGGGACACTCCTTTACCATCACTTCTAGATGGTGGAAATGACTGGTATGTGGTAGCGGATTTATCAGGAAGAAGAGAATACCCGACTGCCATCAAGAACATAGGAATGTGACCGGACAATGTAGTGTACTCCATAGAAAAACAGGAATTAATAATGATCGAGCTTACGGTTCTGTACGAAACAAGAATAGAGGAGCAGCATCTTTTCAAATGTGAGAAGTACAATGATCTGGTCAAGCAACTGAGGCAGGGGGCAGGAGTCAGGGTAAAAGTGATAGCTGTAGAAGTGGGAGCGAGAGGATTCGTAGCAACATCAGAATACAACCTGTGTAAGCAACTTGGCATAAAGGGACAACCAAGAGCAAGGGCATTGAAAAGCCTTTCAGAAACAGCAGAAAAAGCATCATGCTGTCTGTGAAGTATGCGAAATAAGCATTGAGAACATAAATAATTCCGTTTGTCACAACCAATACAAGTCCTCTGTGGCTGGATCACTAAAGTGTTGTGCCAAATGGGAGATCATGGATTCAATCCCAGGATGAAAAAAAAAAAGAGCAACAACTCACAAGACCTCTGGGAGTCATGTCAGGAGATTAATAGGGCCGAAACACACTTGTCTGAGGGGGTACTTCCTCTGATGATCTGAAGCAGTTGTGTTGTTGTTCCGCTCTCTACATTAGAGAGCATATGCCCAGCTTTACTTCAGCTGTTATCACAGCTTTGGTTGCAGACAATCAGTTACAGGAAAATTAGCAAGGTGACTATGTCAGATATGCACAGTAATTAGTGTATAAGTATACAACTATACACGAAGCACTGCAGTAAAGCTGTGATACCAAATGTATAAACTAGTAAAAAAAGTAGGAGCAGCTTTATTACTTAACAATTACAAAGTTGTGACGTTTCAGCGTGAGCCTTAATCAAACAAAAACATACAGGACGAAGATATAGAGAAAGGAGATAAAGTATAGATGCTATTAAAAATGAATAAATAAAATTTAAAAACAATTAATAATGAATAGAGCACTTAGCTGTAACTGTAAGATGTGGCTTGCTCGACGCTGTGTGTCAGAAATTAGCATTGTAGACCTGTGATGTGTGGTCGGTGGGTCGTAACTGGGGGTGGTGGGTAGGGAAACCGTGGAGGGGAGAGAGAGTAGGACAATGTTAACCTAGCCAGGAGAAGTTGAAATAGATGATTATAGTTAGGGTAGAGGGGTTGTAATATGATGCTGTGAGGAAGTTCTGAATTATGTGTAACAAGTGAAAAGGGAGTGGAGCTTAGTAGAGAGACAGTGGCTGCGGAGAGGATGTCCTTAAAGTTTGGCTCATGTTTGTACGCTAACAGGAGTGGATCAGAGAAAATGTTGCAAGTGTCGAGGTCGAGCTGAATTATTTTATTGGCAGATAATGAACCATCTGACCTTGCGGGTGGAAAGGCAGTACTAACTTAACTCTGTCCGATGGAATAACAGGCTTATGAAAATTTCTGACAAGTCTGTCAACTTTTTAGACATTAATTGATGTTAAGATTTGGAAAGAGGCTTGTCACCTCTGTATTTTACAAGCCCACCCAGCCACAACTATTTACTTCATACCTCCTCCCATCCTGAAGCCTGTAAAAACTCCATCCCATACTCCAAACTCCTCCGTCTTCGCCGCCTATGTCAGGATAATTTGGACTTTATAGATCACTCCAACAAGTTATTAGAATTTTTCTGTCATCGCCACTACCCAGAAAATGTCCTTCGGGCAAGCCTTCAACCATATCCAACTAGTGAGCCTCAAAGAAGCATTCATCAAACAGAGTTAAGTTAGTACTGCCTTTCCACCCACATGGTCAGATGGTTAAGAAAATTCTTTATTATCATCTGCCAATAAAATCTTTTCCTCAATATTTTGTTCCTTATTTTCTCGCTGCTGATCTAAGCCATTTACTAACAAATCACAATAACATTTTGGTTTTCCTCTTTATCAAAAAAACAGTTAACTAACGAGAAAATGAAGGGAGAATGATGGCTGACAGTTAGGAAAGAATGTATATATGTAAATACTGTATATTGTAGAATTCACAAATCCCAGAATGCTCCCACACAAAGAATTTGTAACGGGTACAAATGTAAAGATGAAAGACAACGCACACAAAAAGCAAACATTTGTGGCAGAGATGTTGAATAGGTTATTAATCATTATAAAATCTACAGCAGATATCTTAGATACTGGATGCAAGATAATCTAACACATATGATAATGGGCAAGAGGTGATTTGATGTTAAGAAAGCAAAATGATTCATCTAAGAAACATACAACATGGGTGAAAGTTTAGTATGCTCAGAAAAGAACAAATAAATCTATCTCCCCCCACCCTTTTTTTTTTCTCATCAGCAGCGATTATCAGGTAATTCCCATATATTATCTGGATTACTTAGACTACGCAAAAGCAGACAGTAAACTGTTAAAGCAGGCGATTACAAATAAACGGATATTAGCTGGTGCCTAAATTAGCAACGCCTGGTATTTTTATTATGACGTTATAATAGAAACAGTATTCTTAGAAACCTCCGGCTTTTATGGTACTGTGGCCATGCTGTAACTCATTGAAGCTGTGACTATTTCTCCATAGATATCCAAAATGGTGTAACTACATTTGTAAATTGAGATGCAGTATTATTTACTTCAGAAACACCGAAGATCTAAAGCAAGTAGCAAGGAATCGCCGGACATGGAGAGCCTTGTCCTCCGACCTGTTCGCCGCCTTTGGGCCAAGACTAACTATTTACTTCCGTATACATAAATGTGCAAGGGCTGAAGTACTTAGTACACCGAAGAACGTTTTTGTTGGAAGCAGAAGCAAGAACAAAGATCATATTCGGGTTGCTTTCCATGTACAAGCTATCTGAATATCTCTAAACACAAGTGAAGCTCAAATTTTTTTTTTTTTTTTTTACTTTGTAGGAAATATCAAAAGCAGAATGGAACAGACTAATACAATGGATTCACTTACAAAGCAAACCAATTGTGTCTTATGGACGATATAGAAATCCTTGGCCTACATGGGATGATCCTAATTTATTTACGCTGTTCCGTCAAATGTTTATGAAAAGTAATGCTGACATTCCAAGCGATGAGGAGGTAAGTTCGAACTTTCAAAAGTCAACTGAAGGTTAATTCTTCCGAATTTTTTTGATAACATCTTCTTGAATGTTAGATCTAACCTGTCATTTGTCAGCAAATCAGTTTCTCTTATTTCGTTGTAAGTTTTTTTTTTCTTCAGCATTCAGAACAAGGTCTATAATTTTCAGATTTGTAAATTTATCCATTACATGTTTTGTTTTAAACAATTATTCATACACATAGACTTTATTAAGGTTATCTGCTATACTTTTCAAATCAGATATTCCAATACTTTTTTGCACTTGGAAGCAAATCATTAACAACTTTCTCCATTTATACATGACATCATGCAAAATCCATCAAGCTTTTCTCCAGCATACTAAACTGTATGTTGTCATGGAAAAAGGCTAACGGAGTATGCATCCCAAAGGAGCAGAATTCCACTGAAATCAACCAGTTCAGACCGAACTCACCTCTGAATGTGAAAGGAAAGAAATTCTTTTCCATGATGGCAAGGAGACTAACAACATACCTCCTAGATAAAGGTTATGTTGATACATCCGTGCAGAAGGGAGGAATTCCAGGTTCCCCAGGATTTCTTGAGTATGCTTCAATGATTTGGGAAGCTATACAACAGGCAAGATCTGGAAAGCAAGATCTACAGCTAATATGGCTTGACCTAGCCAATGTGTATGGCTCAGTACCGCACCAAATGATATAGCTAGCACTAGACATGAATCATGTGCCAAAAGAAATCACGAAGATGCTGAAAATGTACTTCACAGGGTTTCTCATGAGGTTTGGAACATCAGGATATATTACATGATGGATTTAGATCCAGGCAGGAACTGCAATGGGCTGTCCAGTATCTCCCATACTGTTTGTACTAGCCATGCAAGTAATCCTGAGAGCAGCAGAAGGAGCAGCAAAAGGCCCAAGGTTCAGAAATGGATGTCAGATGCCACCACTAAAAGCATTCATGGATGACACAACAGTAATAACAACCAATGAAGCACGGGCACAAAAGATGTTAGAGCGTTTGGACAGCCTTATCATATGGTGCCACATGAGCTTCAAGCCAAGGAAGTCAAGAAACCTGTCACTTATAAAGGGGAAAGTGATAGAAAGATCTACACAGTGGCAAATCAGATAATCCCAACTGTAGGGGAAGAGCCAGTGAAGAGCCTTGGCAGAGTATATGATGCTTCCATGAAAGACTCAAACACAGTGAAGCAGGTCATAGAAATGGCACAGAATGGACTGAACATCATAGATAAAAGCAGGCTACTGGGGAAGTTCAAAATATGGTGCCTCCAGTTCATGCTGATTCCAAAATTGATGTGGCCACTATTCATTTACAAAGTAAGTACCAGCACAGTAGAGGCTGTTGAAAGAAAGATAAATAAATCTATAAGAAAGTGGCTGGGCGTATCACCAGGATTAACTGATGTAGCACTGTACTGAAAGAAGAGCAAACTGCAGCTACCATTCAAATCTGTGGTCGAAGAATACAAAGTAGGAAAGACAAGGCTTGCAAAAATGCTACAAGAATCTACAGATCCAGTGGTATGAGAAGTGCAGCCAACACTTAAAATGGGACGAAAATGGAAAGTATGTGAGGACACAGCAAGGTCAATGGACAACATGGGAGGAAATCCTGCAGAGATCACTAACATGGAGTGACATCTGGAAAATGGCACCTTTGAGACTCAGCTTCATCATCAGAGCTACTTATGACCTTCTGCCTACAGGCTCCAACCTATACAATGGGGTCTATCAGAAGACACAAAGTGCCCTCTCTGCAACAAAAGGCACATTGGAACATGTGCTGTCAGCATGCATAGTATCATTAGCCCAAGGACGCTACACCTGGTGGTACAACAGAGTAATGCAGGAACTAGTAGCCATTGTAGACAGGGCAAAAGATAAAGCAAATAACAGCAAAAGAGTTGAGGTACCACCTAAATACTTCATAGTCGCTGGTACAACATCGAAAAATTAAAATGAGGGACACTACTTTACCATCACTGCTAGATGGTGGAAATGACTGGTATGTGGTAGCAGATTTATCAGGAGGAAGAGAATACCCGACTGCCATCAAGAACATAGGAATGTGACCGGACAATGTAGTGTACTCCATAGAAAAACAGGAATTAATAATGATCGAGCTTACGGTTCTGTACGAAACAAGAATAGAGGAGCAGCATCTTTTCAAATGTGAGAAGTACAATGATCTGGTCAAGCAACTGAGGCAGGGGGCAGGAGTCAGGGTAAAAGTGATAGCTGTAGAAGTGGGAGCGAGAGGATTCATAGCAACATCAGAATACAACCTGTGTAAGCAACTTGGCATAAAGGGACAACCAAGAGCAAGGGCATTGAAAAGCCTTTCAGAAACAGCAGAAAAAGCATCATGCTGTCTGTGAAGTATGCGAAATAAGCATTGAGAACATAAATAATTCCGTTTGTCACAACCAATACAAGTCCTCTGTGGCTGGATCACTAAAGTGTTGTGCCAAATGGGAGATCTTGGATTCAATCCCGGGATGAAAAAAAAAAAGAGCAACAACTCACAAGACCTCTGGGAGTCATGTCAGGAGATTAATAGGGCCGAAACACACTTGTCTGAGGGGGTACTTCCTCCGATGATCTGAAGCAGTTGTTTTGTTGTTCCGCTCTCTACATTAGAAAGCATATGCCCAGCTTTACTTCAGCTGTTATCACAGCTTTGGTTGCAGACAATCAGTTACAGGAAAATTAGCAAGGTGACTATGTCAGATATGCACAATAATTAGTGTATGAGTATACAACTATACACGAAGCACTGCAGTAAAGCTGTGATACCAAATGTATAAACTAGTAAAAAAAGTAGGAGCAGCTTTATTACTTAACAATTACAAAGTTGTGAATTTTTGTCGTGAGCCTTAATCATACAAAAACATACAGGACGAAGCTATAGAGAAAGGAGATAAAGTATAGATGCTATTAAAAATGAATAAATAAAATTTAAAAACAATTAATAATGAATAGAGCACTTAGCTGTAACTGTAAGATGTGGCTTGCTCGACGCTGTGTGTCAGAAATTAGCATTGTAGGAGACCTGTGATGTGTGGTCAGTGGGTCGTAACTGGGGGTGGTGGGTAGGGAAACCGTGGAGGGGAGAGAGAGTAGGACAATGTTAACCTAGCCAGGAGAAGTTGAAATAGATGATTATAGTTAGGGTAGAGGGGTTGTAATATGATGCTGTGAGGAAGTTCTGAATTATGTGTAACAAGTGAAAAGGGAGTGGAGCTTAGTAGAGAGACAGTGGCTGCGGAGAGGATGTCCTTAAAGTTTGGCTCATGTTTGTACGCTAACAGGGGTGGATCAGAAAAAATGTTGCAAGTGTCGGGGTCGAGCTGAATTATTTTATTGGCAGATAATGAACCATCTAACCATGCGGTGGAAAGGCAGTACTAACTTAACTCTGTCCGATGGAATAACAGGCTTATGAAAATTTCTGACAAGTCTGTCAACTTTTTAGACATTAATTGATGTTAAGATTTGAAAAGAGGCTTGTCACCTCTGTATTTTACAAGCCCACCGAGCAACACCTATTTACTTCATACCTCCTCCCATCCTGAAGCCTGTAAGAACTCCATCCCATACTCCAAACTCCTCCGTCTTCGCCGCATATGTCAGGATAATTTGGACTTTATAGATCAGTCCAACAAGTTATTAGAATTTTTCTGTCATCGCCACTACCCAGAAAATGTCCTTCGGGCAAGCCTTCAACCATATCCAACTAGTGAGCCTCAAAGAAGCATTCATCAAACAGAGTTAAGTTAGTACTGCCTTTCCACCCGCATGGTCAGATGGTTAAGAAAATTCTTTATCGTCTTCTGCCAACAAAATAATTCAGCTCGACCCCGACACTTGCGACATTTTCTCTGATCCACCCCTGTTGGCATACAAACGTGAGCCAAACCTTAAAGACATCTTCGTTCACAGCCACTTGAAGCAGAGCTTTACATATGTTGGTACCAGTAAATGTAACCACCCCTGCTGCGTTACCTGCCCTGTAGTCTGGGAAATGAAAACGATCACCTTTCCCAAAACTATCCTCGCTCTTCATGAGGGATTCACATGCGAGTCCCATAGTGTGATATATGTCATTGTATGCAAAAGATGCAAGATAACGTATATTGGTGAGACTGGCCTCAGATTAGGGGACCGCATGCAGAAACCTAGCATGCTTCGAAACCAGTCCCAAATCATTTCAGTGGTCCCAACTACAGAGGCAAATCTCATTTTCTGGTAACAGCCATCAAACAATGTCACAAAGATGACACAAGCCGCCTGAGAACCGCTACATTCAGGATTATGGGACGCTGGAACCACACAAGTTAAACTCTCTATTCAGCTACACCTAACATTCTCCTCTTCAACAGTTATAATCCCTCTCTAATAAGCTTCACTCCCTTCTCACTTGTTACACATAGTTCAGAACCTCCTCACAGCATCACATTACAACCCCTCTACCCTCACTATAATCATCTATTTCACCTTCTCCTGGCTAGGTTAACATTGTACCACTCTCTCTCCCCTCCACGGTTTCCCCACCCACCCACCACCCCCAGTTACGACCCACAGACCACACATCACAGGTCTCCATTTAAATACTCTCTACGTCCTACAATGCTCATTTCTGACACACAGCATCAAAAAGCCACATCTTCTTACAACTACAGCTAAGTGCTCTATTCATTATTAATTTTACAAAAAATTTTATTCATTTATTTTTTATAGCATTCATGAGAATCTATACTTTATCTCCTCTATTTCTTCATCCTGTATAGTTTTGTATGATTAAGGCTTACGCCGAAACATCACAACTTTGTAATCGTTAAGTAATAAAGCTGCTCCTACTTTTTTACTAGTTTATACATTATGTCAGATATGGTACCGTCATCACAACAGGTGACCAGGGCCCATTCCTATCTTCCTACAATGCACCCAGTGACTGGTGGTTTTAATACTATGTTCTCCTTATCCTTCCCATGCCATTAAAAGTCACATAAGGCTCGCACAGTAGTTCGCCAAGTTTTTTTTATTTTAATATTAAATACACAGTATTAAATGGAAAACTGGAGGTATCAGTGTGTTCCTATGAACACGAAATATCTTAGAAATCAGCTTTTCCTATCATAGCTAAAGCCTGTTCCTACCATATTTTATATTTTTTACTTTCCACAACTTTATAGCAGTGATTGTGTTTTTTTGTTTTTTTTTTCTTTTTATACTCTTGTCATCTTCTACATTTTATGATCTACATTTACTTCCTCTTTCTCTCTTGGTGAATGAAAATCATTATACAAATAGGAAAAGCAGATACCACATATGAAAAAGGAAGAGACATGGAACAAAAAAGATTAAAAGGCAAAAGTTCTGACTTGTAATAGCACTTTTGTATATGGATCAGAAACATGGACAACATATTCAAGGAATGAGAAGAAAAACCTTAAAGATCTACTTATTAGCTGCCTTAAAAAATAGTGAATATCAAGTGGAAAGACAAAGTAACTAACTGTGAGGTTCTGCAGCATGCTAAACCTCTACGATGACAACAATAAAAGCAGACCATTTTCCCAGTTTCCCAGACCATTAAGATGGTTGATCATGTGGCAAGAATGGATGACACTTACAAGGGGATGCTGAGAAGTTATTGGCTGACCAAGAAAGGAATGACCTAGAGCCATGAAACTTGCATTTTATTTTCTTCCCTGGCTACAAAAGTTTCACACAAACATTGTGGATGTAGAAAGTCTTTCCACCTTTCTGTGCTGCTGCTAGGCTGACAACTAATGGGGTCATGGTTCCTGATAGAATCTGTTGAGACAGCAATTTATTGAGTTCGCTCCAGGTCTTATGACAAGGCACCATTTTTCACGGTCGATCGTAGAGAATGCCTGTGTTTCAACACATTTTCTATTGGAGAAAAAAAACAATTTGTAGTTCCAGGGGCATAATGAAATATGTTTAAGAGCAAAGTTATTTCTGTAACATAAGGTGTTGGAATATATGTCGGCAGTTAGTGATACCTAATTGTGAGGTGCAGTTTTTTTGTGTGTGTCACAACATAATTGAATACAGGTGTAGGCACAACAGATTAAACAACTAATGTAACTATCTACAACACATCTAAATAACATTTATGACAGGAACTAGCCAGGACACTGCCTGTGTTAAGACCTGATCTAACACAGTTCAGCACATCACCAGCAGAAGGTGTACGTTTTATGTGGATTGGCCAGTCATCTTCACTTGTCCAGTTTGATGGCTTTACCTTGCTCACAGATCCAATCTTCAGTGACAGATGCTCACCGAAACAGTGGATTGGCCCAAGAAGATACAGACCACCACCGTGTACAATTGATGAACTCCCTAGGATTGACTGTGTGCTGATCAGCCATGATCATTATGATAATCTTGACTACTCAACAGTACTGGCACTAAATGAACGGTTTGTTCAGTTTTCCTGACACACCTTCCAATCTTAATGTTCTTGAGAAAATAATTTATTTGCACTTAGTTGCACCTCTTTTTCTCATACATTTAATTTTATATTTATTAATGAATTCTTTTATGTATTGCATAAGTTGATACACATGATTATATTATGTGTAAGGTAATGGTAATGGTAATCCTGTCATGCCTTAGAGGTTTTAGTGCCTGTATTTTCCTTGACTTGTCAGCACAATAGAGGGTGATATGGTCAGTATCATGCCTGGCCGCCTTTCCTTCCCCAACTCCAGAAGAAGTTGGGTACCCATTTCTACAGCTGGGTGCCTGGGGTGCCTCTGACTGGATTCGAACCCCCAACCAATGAGAGACCAGTGCACTAACCACTTTGCCACTCAGACACCCATCTTATGTGTGCAGGCTATGTGAAATAAGGTAATCATTATTTATACTCTGGTTCAGTATTTGCATCCAAGAAAATAATCTAATGATTTTTAAAACATTAGAGCAGTTCTTGCATATTAACTTGTCTTTATGTCTGGGGTGAAAAACAGAGGAACACACGTTTCTTGACTTACATCCATTCAACTTATAATAATCTAGTCTTACACCACTGCTGGTGGGGAGTGCAGACTATCTTGATCATAGATGATTCATTGTGAATGTATTCATTCCACCAACTCAGCTCCATTACATCATGACATGCAATATCATCATGACATTCTGATCTTACAATATATTGTATACCTTCAGCTGCTGCTTGGTATCTTCTTCTTCTTATCTTATATCTTTCCTGTGCCGTTAAACGTCACATAGGGCTCGCAAAGTAGTTCGCCAATTTTTCCTGTCTTTGGCAAGTCTTTTAACCTCATCAAGGGATTTTATGCTTGTTAATTTGGCCTCTCTTAACAATGTCCTCTTCAGAGTTTCACGCGGTCTGCCTCTTTTTCTTTGGCCTGTAAGATCCTATAAGATAAGACCCATTTTAATGTTTTGTGATGGCCTCTTTTTCCATGCACATACTTGAGCAAGTGTTTGTATAAGCCCCAGCCATGAGTTTCAGTGTTTTACATCCTTGGCATGCTGCAAAACTCCAACCACTTCTTGTTCCCCTGCTCACAATTATGTCCTCAGGAGTTGTATGTTTGTTAATGAGTGTTTATTCCTCTTGTCTTTTCCTCTCCAACCATTTTTGGCATTTTCTTCCAGGGTTATGTGTACTTTAGTGAGATTTTGGTGGCCCTTGCTGCAAGTAATCCATTCAGGTTGTGCTGAGACATTTCATGGGTCGGTAACTATGCTGATTGATTCTTCTGCTTCTGCCATCCAGGATTTTCCTATTTTTATTCTTGATCCTTTGATCATGTGAAGGTTATTATGGAGTGAGTGGGTTTAATTGATGCTGATTATGATGTATTCCTTTACTTGGGCATATTTGTGGTGGGTTGTAGATCAGGAAGGTTCAATATATATCTCACTGCCATCGTGGGTGTGTCTTTGGTGTAGGCCAGTATGAATCTCATCACCTGGTGTGGTACTCGTTCAAGTTTTGTTATTTTTGTTCTAGACAGCCTTAATAAGCCCAGGCCACAGTCTTTTCTGGATAGGACCAAGGCTCTCCTTAGTGTGAACAGGGTGCTTTGCGGAAGTTGTAGATATGCTATAGCTTTGATGGCAGCCTGTCTCTGCCTTGCTTTAAATGCTGTTTCTTCTATATGTTTGGTGAATGATAAGATTCTGTCCAAGATAAGTATTTCAGATTATGGCATCTTGGGGGGGGGGGGGGGTATTTCCTTGATTTCTATGAGCTGTGAACCAGCATCACTGCACATGGTCAAACAATAAGTGCTCTACTGCCTAGTCAGCAGTTGACTAAAAATGCCAACTAGTGTCACCATCAGCACAAACTCTGCGGCTAGCGGCATCATTCCTCATCCTTCCCAGAGCATTAACCCTGGTATCCATTTTTCTTGAGACTAGGGGAAACCCTGGGAGTTTTTATGAGCCACAGTCTGACCGCCACTGCAGGGAGTAGAAATTGAAGCCAGGTCACCTGGTTGGTGAGAGAGTGACTAATCCACTGTGCTAACATGGCTTCCGATGAAAAAAAAAATTTTTATCAGATATGAAACTGGGGTCACCTGTGCCGTAAATGATGCACGCCAAATCTCCCAACCCTGAGTTTCATGTCAGCGCCCGTCTGGTGTCTGGTTTCCTAAGTGTGCGGCCAATCCACATCCATTTTCTAGACATGATTTGTAGGATCATAGGCTCTTGTTCTGCTCTTTTCTAGACCTCCTTCCTGGTCTTGTTCTGCCATTTTATATTTAGAATCTTTCTCAGGCAGCTGTTCATGAATGCTTGTATCACCCATGTCTCCAAACCAGCATTGTCAGATTGGTCATTTTCACATTATGTTGGCTTAAAAAAAACATTTCTTTTATTTAGAATTTAGTTTTTTTATGTTTGTACCTAACATTAAAATATACAAGGGGTGATTGATATGTTCTCAGCATAAGGTACAACGGATTATTTGTGGACAACGTTTTTGGGTTATTTCTCAACATAGTCCCCTTGCAAGTTTATGCACTTGGTCCAACGATCCTGGAGCACAGTGATCCTTTCTTTGTAAAAGTCAGCATCTTGTGCCAGTAGAAAATGGTCTACAGCATGAATGACGTCATCATCTGAAGCAAATTTGCGACCACTGAGCTCCTTTTTGAGTTTGGTAAACAGGTAATTGTCCGATAGGCCAAATCTGGAGAATAAGGAGAATGTTTAAGAAGCTGGAGGCTGCATTCATGAATGGCAGCTATTGCCACCGCCCGCTTGTGAACTGGAGCATTATCTTGCTGAAAGATGACTCCTCTCGTCAATTTCCCTCTATGCTTTTCCTTCAGTTTGACCCACATTTGATTCACAAGATTAGTGTAATAGGTCCTGCTGACCATTCTGCCCTTTTGAAGATAGTCTACCAATAGCACACCTTCTGAATCCAAAAAGATGGAAGCCATCACTTTACCTGCAGACAGAACCACCCTTGCTTTCTTTGGAGATGGGGATCCATGTTTCCATTGCTTTGACTGTTCTTTAGTTTCTGGTTGAAAATGATGAACCCAAATCTCATCCATAGTCACAAATTGCTGAAGAAACTTTTCAGGATCCACAGAAAAATAGCCAAGATTGTCTCTTGATATGTTGAGACACTGTTGTTCGTGATCATCTCCAAGAAGTTTTGGGACCCATCAAGCAGAGACTTTTGTCATTTGAAGATCATTGTGAATAATGGCATGAATACATTCCTGGGAGATGCCTAACTCAATAGCAGTGTACCACTCAGTTAGTCATCAATCCTTCATTGTCATGTCATGGATTCTGCCAGTGGTTTCCATTCTTGGTCTTCCTGGATGGGGATCATCTTCCACACTCTCCCTTCTATGTTTGAACTGAGCTGCCTATTTCTTCACTGTGCTGTAAGAAGGGGCACTCTCCCCTAGAGTCTCTACCATATCCTCATGGATCTCCTTCGATGATAAGCCCTTGATGCAAAGGCAGCGAATGACTGCTCAGTGAGAAATTTTATCCATTTTCTCATTTTTTGCCATCCATTACCACTTCAGAAGCCTGTTAAAAAAAATTAGCTGCAGTTAATTTCTTGAAACTTGACTTTTAATCTTACATTAACCTGATCTACAAATGCACCTAATATAAACTGTGTGTTTCAAGTATTTGTACCTTCTGCCAAGAACTTACCAATCACTCCTTGTATGATGGATGCTGCAATGAGAAAACAAGCAGGATTTCAAAAAGGGATAAACTGTCTTGACCAGACCTTTACTCTAAGAATAATACCTGAAGAACATATTGAAAAGCAAAAACCATTAATCCTGAACTTCGTAGATTTTAAAAAGGCATTTGATAGCACACACAGAGATTCACTGTGGAGAATTTTTAAAATATATGGAATACCATCTAATACTGTCAACATCATTAGAGACATCTACAGTGGATATGTTTGTGCAGTCAACACAGAAGAAGGAATGAGTGAATGGTTCCAAATTCTTCTTCTTCTGTGTTCAAGGTTGTTGGTCACATCAGATCCAGATCCCTGTTGACATGGCAAAGCCTGCAGTCCTCTCCAGATCTTGACAGGAGCCCCAAAGCTTTTGCCCCAAGCTTGTGTCTTCTGACCATGTCTCACGCCTCAGGTCTGCAGGGTTTGGGCAATCTTGAAGGATATGTTCTGGAGTCTGGACTCCATTGCCACATGAACTCTCGTCTGTGTAAGACTTTTTAAGTTAATGTAGGTGGCTTAGTAGTCTGCACTGACCTGTCCTTAGGCAGAAGAGGATGGTTTGCTGATGTCTTTGTAGTTGGTGTATTGGATCTGGTTCATTGCTATATTCCAGTTGCTTTTTCCATTCAGATCTGCACTGGTTATGGATTATAGTTTTCGCTTCTTGGTAGTTTACTGGATGATAGGTTTGATCTTGATAGCTACCAGCTTTAGATAGGCTATCAGCTATTTCACCTCCAGCTATTCCACAGTGGGATGGTACTCATTGTAGGGCCACGGTTGTTGACAATGTAAGGTGCTTCATTTCTGTTGTGATTTCCTGTATGTTTGTTTATGGGTTGGTTGTTGTTTTTATAGATTCTAGAAGTGCCCTGCAGTCAGTGAAGAAGGCTATTTTGTGTGGTGGCTGCTGGTTTTCTGTTTTAAGTGTTCTGAGGACTTCAAGGAGGGCTGTTGTTTCTGCCCTGTACTTGGAGGAAATATTTCCTGTCGTGAAGGCCTTTTTGGTTTGTCTCCCATCTGTGTTTCTTATGTAGACACCCCAATTTTTTACTGTTTTTTCTGCAGACCCATCTGTGTACACGTGTCCATTCAGCTGGGTTGTATTTGCTGTCAATCAGATCCTGGGTCAGTGTCTTCATCTGAAGTGTTGTTAGGTAGTCCTTTTTGTGTATGCCTGGTACCTCTGTGATGACTGTTGTCTTTTCATAGTGACTGTGCTCTTCCACATTTTGGAGTTGTTCAGTTTCTTCATGAGAGGTGTGAAGGAGGTCTTTATAGTGTTGTTGCAGCTGAGTTGTGTTGTCAGATAGTTGAAGCTGGTTATTTTCAGTCTGTTTTTTGTGGACTCCTTAATTCTTTTGTTCACAGTGTGGGTTGTCAGGCATATTAACTTTTGTTTGTTGATCATTAGTTTTTCTTTGCACCTGACCTCAAGAGGTTGAAATTGCATACATTTCTCCATCTCTGTGATGGGAGTGCTCTTCATTCCTCCTGTGATCAGCCGCAGGCCAGTGTTTTGCACTTTTTTTAGGCAAGGTTCCAGATTGAAACAAAGATGTATATTATCTCTTTCACTCTATGAAAGTGAATGCTGGAAAATCACCAAAACCATAGAAAACAAGTTGAATTCTTTCCAGACTAAATGTTTATGAAGAATTAGAAAAATATTTTGGCCAAACACCATAAGAAATAACATCTTGTTGGCAGAAATGCAGATGAAGCCACTGACAGCAATTATTGAGGAAAGACGCTGGCAATGGTTTGGACATGTGCTCCAAATGACTGACAACTCAATACCAAAGATAGCACTAAGATGGACACCACAGGGGAACAAAACTATGGGTAGACCAAAAGAGACATGGAGAAGAACAACAGAAATGATGTTGAACAACAGAGGGTTCACCTGGGCAAGAGTAGAAAAAAAGGCAAAAGACAGGCATTTGTGGAAAACCCTTGTGGAAGCTCCATGTGCCTTGGGCACTTAAGGTCCAGAGAGAGAGAGAGAGAGAGAGAGATATTATCTCTTTCACTTTTTGGAATTGCCATAGACTTCATAATGAAAAAATGCTGCACAGGTAAAACGGGCTATTGATTGGGTACATGAGACCCAACTGGAAGATCTTGATTTTGAAGATGACATAACTCTTATCAGTGACAGTTGAAATCAGTGCAAGTAAAAATAGACACCCTGCATGACATTTAATGTGTCCAAAATATTTAAGTTTTCTCTCTTTAATCCTCTTTACTAGGCAGCCTTCTTAATGAAGAAGTTAAGATTATTCAATTCAAATATAATATCCACCTTCATTTATGCATGCGAAAGCTGGAAAACAACTAAAGAAACAGACAAGAAACTAGACTCTTTTCAAAACAAATGCCTAAGAAAAATACTTGGTATAAATTGGAACAAATTCAAGAACAATACAGAGATAAGACAGATGAGCAAACAACAACCTGTCTCATGGGTGATCAGAAAAAGAAGATGGACTTATGTCAGTTGTGTAATGAGAAGAAACAATCAGAGGATCCCCAAACAAGCTATCAAGTAGAACACAACAGGCTGAAGAAAAAGGGGTCAACCACATGCAACTCTAAAGAGGACATTGTTAAGAGAGGCCAGTTCAGTGGGCGTAACATCCCTTGATGAGATTGAAAAACTTGCCAAAGACAGGAAATCTTGGCGAACTACCATGCAGGCCTTATGTGATGTCTAGCAGCAAGGATGTAAGATTGGCCCGTTTACAGATACCATAAAGTTATATTTTGTAAATATATTTTAAAAATAAATTTTGTAACAAATGGCTATAGCCAATATGGCAACATGCTCAGTCACTTTTCTGCTGTCAGTTTTTCATTTTTTTTCCAAGCCTATAATGGGTTTATTAGAATGATTCTAAGAAGAATCAGTATATGAAGATTCACTGCTTTTAAATGGGGTGGGGGTGGGTGCGGATGTGGGTAGACATTATTGCATAATAATGGAAGCCATATACAGAAATCAAGAGTATTTATTTTTAACACTTGCTAAGCTGAAAAACTTTGCCAAGTCATTGGCAATTATATCTCAGGTTAAATCCACAGCCGAAAACATTAACAGGATAAGAAACACTAGTTTGTTGTTTGATCACTTCATGATTAATACTGTGTGATTTAAAAGTACTGTACAGGTTTGGTGATGTTATCTATAAGTTTGCTGAAACTGTGGTTGCTGTTAAATTTCATTAAAAGATTCAGTAATGACTTTGTATTTTCACATCATGCCAGCATTTCTAATTAAAGGATATTATACTGATTTTCAGTTGATATTCTTTTCTAAGTAATTTAAAATAATTCATAATGAACTTTTAAGTTTTTATAAGTCTGCTATGAAATTGCTAGTATATTCTTGGCACCTGAGTGGCATAATGATTTGTGCAGTCATCAAACACATGAAGAAAGGAAAAGCGACTGGGCCTTATAATATAACAATAGAAGAAATAGAGGCACTAGAGGAGACAGGAATAAAAATAATAACCAAGTTACTGAATGACATTTACAACAGTGGTTATATTCCCAGTGACCTGATTAAATCCACGTTTATAGCACTACCAAAGAAACCAGGTGCAAAGGAATGTGACGACCACCGGACTATCAGCCTCTCATGTCACATAACAAAGCTACTTCTGAGAATAATTATGAGAAGAACAAGGAAAAAGATAAAAATGGAAATAGCAGATGAACAGTTTGGATTTGTTGAAGGAAAGGGAACACACAATGCCATTTATGCTTTACGAACACTAACAGAAAGAGCTTTAGAAGTACAGAAAGATTTCTACTTATGCTTCATTGATTACACCAAGGCATTTGACAAGGTGAAACATAATGAAATTATTAAAATGCTTGAAGACATCAGTATAGACGGCAAAGACCTGAGGATTGTAAAACATCTATACTGGCAGCAAGAAGCAGCATTTTGAGTTGAAAATAGAATTGGAAAATATCAACCTATAAAACAAGGGGTGCGACAAGGATGTGTACTATCTCCAGACCTTCTTTCTCTGTATAGCGAGAATATTCTAAGAATGATCATCACAGAACCAGGCATAAAAATTGGAGGATACAATATTAACAACCTTCAGTATGCTGACGACACAGTACTGATAGCTGAGAACCAACAAGACCTGCAAAATCTCTTGGATAAAGTCACCAAAGAAAGTGAACAGAAAGGCCTTACTTTGAACATCAAAAAGACAGAGACTATGGTTATATCTAAGAAACAGAATCCACCAGCATGCAGTATTAAATTAAACAGAACTGTTCTAAAGCAGAAAGTCAAATACCTTGGAGCAGTAATAACTTCAGATGGGAAATGCAGAACAGAAATTAGGAACAGAACAGGCCAAGCAAAGACTACATTTCAGAGAATGAGAAACATATTATGCAACACATCTTTATCAATGAATGTTAGAAAACGAGTCCTAAAATGCTATATTGGACCTATCTTGTTATATGGAAGTGAATCATGGACAGTAGGCAAGTCTGCACAAAAATCATTGGAAGCAGCAGAAATGTGGTTTATTAGAAGAGTGTTGCGAATACCCTGGACAGCAAAAATAACTAATGAAGAATGTATGAGAAGAGCTGGAGAGACAAAAAACCTTGTCAAAAAGATAAGAGAGAGACAATGTACTTTCATAGGACATACAATGAGAAGAGGGGGCATTGAAAATATTATAACAACAGGAAAAATAGAAGGAAGAAGATCAAGAGGAAGACTAAAAGAAATGATACTGGACAGTCTGACGGGATGGTGTGAGAGGAGATCACCAACTGAACTGATGGCCTGCAAGAAGGATCGGGTACTCTGGAGAAGCATAATAGCCAACGCCAGTCAGCACGGCACCTGATGATGATGATGATGAGTCATCTCTCATAATAGATACGATTCATGTCCTGTCAGAGGTGCCCTAGACACTCTGTTGTAGCAATTGAAATAGACAGCCAGGCATGGTGCCCTCATTTGCCAAAAGCTCAATAAAAATATGGGCACTGTGTTACATTAACTAATATATTTTGTATGATGTTGCACAATTTTAAGAGCTGGTATTTTCTTTGCTTGAGATGAAATATTAGAATTAATATATTTGTAGACTATTTCAATTCTTCATACACTTTAAGTTGGAAACAGATAATCTACTTAGAGAATCTTGGAACCTGTTATTAGCAACACATCCTAACTAGATTCTGAAAAAAGCAGACAATAAAACACAGCCATATTCAATATACCTGACTGATGGTGTTATACATTTTTTTTTTAAAACAATTATATTACAAATCTTGAATTTTATTTCATGAGCAAGTTATAAATACAATATGCACAGATATGGAAGAGCACTAAGATGGTATGTTCCTATGGGTTTAAAATCATGGATGGAAAGCAGTGGATGTCGAAACGTTGTGGAGCTAACTTGGTGGAATCAATATGTTCACAGCAAAGAATCTAACATCAAAATAGTCTGCACTCCCTGCCAGCACTGGTGTAAACGAGGCATTTTTGATACAAATAAGGTAGGTTCATGTTTCAGTTTTTTTGTTTTTTTTTGTGTGTAATGTTGTGATATCAAGCTATCAAGTGGAACACAACAGGCCAACAAAAAAAAGAGGTCAACCACATGAAACTCTAAAGAGGACATTGTTAAGAGAGGCCAGTTTAGTAGGCATAATATACCTTGATGAGGTAGAAAAGCTCGCCGAAAACAGGAAAATGGCACAAACCACCATGCAAGCCCTAAGTGACGTTTAGGAAGGATGTAAGATGTAAGAAGAATGTTGTGATAGTTCTTTCTTTCTTTGAACACATATGCATGATTTTGACATTTTCAATCTTTAGACTGGCTGACTAAATGCTGTGAGAAAAGGTATATGGCAGAATTGTGCGGATACTGCAAAGCAAGGACAAAGGCATGAATACACAGTGATTTCAGTATAGCAACTAATGTTGAATCTTAAGACAAAATTGTATGTTTTTATATCAGATTTCTCTTTTTTTTAAAGTCATTTCCTCTACCATCAACCAATCAGTGATTGTCCAAAGCCCCTCCTCCAGAATATAAGCTACAGATAATGGCTTTCTCTATCTTGATCTTGTTCTCCAAGCCACTCCATGTGAGCCCTTCTGCTTTTAGAACCTTCATTATGTCACTTATCTGTGTATTCTTTAGTCAGTTTTTTCTACCATGAACACATTTTTTTTTTTGTATGAGATGAAATGGATATACTGCGTTTAACGGGAAGGATAATGTTATTTTGCATAGATACACAGAGATAGGATCACTGTTAATATCAGAAAAGAAAAAAAATAAAACACCAGTGGGTGTTACACTGCTGTTTATACTGATAGTTTTTTTTTTTTATTGTTGCTTGAATTTGTAGGTTTTGTGGACCAGCTGGTGTGTCATTGGACCCAAAAACAGGTTTTTCTTTGTGGGTGACACAGGGTATTGTCCTGTTTTTGAGGAAATTGGACTCTGTTATGGGCCATTCACACTATCTGCACTACCAATTGGTGCATATGAACCACGGTATTGTATTTGTGATTATACCACTTTAGCCCTTTTAGTCAGAATGAATTTTCATTGGTAATCTAAAAACATGGAGCATTTAAAGGTGTTTTTTTTTTTAGGTATGCTGGGAAAATTTTTAAAGTTGTCTTCTCATCTGTTGCATCTAGATAACTGCACCTTGTTCGAAACATAAAATGTTGAACTAAATGAATCTACAACAATAAAATGCTCTCTAGAATACAAATGAATTCAAGTGACGCCTCTATTTTGTTTGCAAAGTATTTAGAGAGAGAAAAAAAAACACACACCTTTTTTTATTGTCTTTAGAACTGATATTTTTCAAACCAAAATAAAACTGAACTCCTTTTTTTTTCATTTCCAACATTCATTATTCTGCTCTGCTTCCTTCCTACATCTTGCAACATACCTTTGCATTTTTGTCAAGTAAGGTAATATTTTTAAAAGCAAAAGGTCTTGAAGTAAATAATGTATTTGTTGATATTCTTATTAAGGTTTTCAACAACCCTGACAATAAATGCTTGTCCTAATAACCCTGAGGAAAGCATATCCTACCACAGATAAAAGTTCAGTTCAACATTCATTGCCTGACATTTCAGGATCCTGTATAATCATAAAATAAATGAGGTTCCTCATCAATGTATGTGTTCACACAATTTGAACACACAAAAGTCCAAAATTTATGGAGGGCTTTGAATTCTCACAAATTAAAAAAAATTTACACATAAACAGCCAATGCAAACACATTTTCAGAACAAACTATCAGTAACTAGACAAAGAGTACCAAGACAAAGGGCTGAAATAGTGTTTATTTTACTGAATAGCAAGTTCGTGAATGTGATGTCTGACCAACTAATTGACTGGTTCAATAATTTTTTGCACCTATTGTTGGGCCAAATAACCTATTCTGAACTAAAAAAGGTGACATAAAAAATGAATAGAGCATGGGCACATAGGAATGGAGAGTAGAAATTACTGACCTTTAAATTACATTGCAATAGTTTTTCGGTATAATTATATATAAGACTGAGTATATAAATATACACAAACCCACTGCAGTAAAGAAGGATCAACTTTATTAGTTAAGTTTACACCTTAATTGTACAAAAACATACAGGACACAGAAATGGGGAAAGAACATATGATATAATTCACACAAATAATATACAACTAATAATAATATCCACCCTTATTTATGCATGTGATAGCTGGAAAACAACTAAAGATGTAGACATGTCTAAGAAAAATACTGGATATAAAGTGGAATTAATTCAAGAATGCAGAGATAAGACAGATGAGCAAACAACAACCTGTCTCATGCGTGATCAGAAAAAGAAGATGGACAAATGTCAGTCATGTGATGAGAAGAAATAATCAGAGGATCCCCAAACAAGCTATCAAGTGGAACACAATGGGCCGACGAAAGAGGTCAACCACATTCAGTGGGCGTAACATACCTTGAAGAGACTGAAAACTCACTGAAGACAGGAAATCTTGGTGAACTACCATATGGGCCCATGTGACGTTTAGCAGCACAGGAAGAATGTAAGATGTAAGAATAAGAATGGAAACAGAAAAATAAAAGGGGAACATCAGCTGTAACTTGCAAGAAGCCACATCCCAGAGTGTGCATGGTGAAGCAATGTGGAATTTTTAGATTTGTGAGGTGTGATTTGTTGGTAGTAATGAGGGAGTGAGGAAAGTGGAGAGGACAGAGAGGGATACAATGGTAATCAAGCTGAGAAAAGGGTGGGTGGAATAGATGGGTGGGTGGAATAGATGAGTGGTTGGGGTAGAGGGTTTGTAATCTAATACAATGAGGGTTCTGGAGTGTAAGTTACAGGGGAAGAAAGAGTTTAATTTATTAGACAGATAATGTAATTGTGGAGAAAGGGAAATTTGTAAAGAAAGGGAAGTGTAGCAGAATTTTGAGCTCAAACCTTGTGGTTCCCATGTGATCTTTAAATTATGCTTTTGAAATGATTTTTTACGGTAATCATCAGCCTTTTAGTAGGAGTTTATCTTTCAGCTTATATTTTTCTGCTAAATTGTTGCTTCTCTGGTCATTATGCTACAACACATGCTTGGTCTATATGAATCCTACAGTTTTACTGTATCTTTGTCAGGGTTTGATCATGTTGTCTGTTTTGTTCCTTATTGGTGTGCACTTGAACTACAAGTCTGTCATGAGGCGAACACAGAATTCTTTTTACATAAAGTAGCTTCATTCTTATGTTAATTAAATTCTTTTCTTAATTTCCTAGGTGTTTTTTTTCTTCACAACACGTGCACCCCTGGGAGGCTGTTCAAATTCACATAGATGTTCGCTCAGAGACCTCAATTGGAATTGACTGGGGAACATTTGCTTTGGCTTCAAAAGAGGTATGACAGTATAATTTTTTTTGTTTCACATTACTCATAATTTTTTTTTATTTTTCACACAAATGTATTTTCCCTTGCATAGACTGCAGTGTACAGTCTGCTCTACGTTGCAGGCAAATATATTCTGTTTTCTGGGCCAGATCCTAAACACATGTGTAAAGTACTTGTTTTATAGCAGACTTGACTGCAGCATCTTAGGACTTCTACCTTCAACTTAAGAGACCAGCTCACTACACTAATATACTGTACCTATGCTACAATACCTGGTTGTCAACATTCCTGTATAGCTTGGTCTGGGTTGGTATAGATGATGACCATATCAGCCTTCTTTCTCCTTGTATGCAGAACAGTCCTACAGCAGATACTAGGTTGTCAATTTTCAAGTGCCACAGATGCATTCATCAGTTGTACCTATCTTCAGCTTGTGATATATATTTCTATATTTACTGGCCAGTCTGAAACCTGTTATTTTCTGCCTAGTTGGTGATAGAGGTTATTTCTTTGATAACCTGGATGCCATCTTTTCCATTTCATTTTATGTTTGGCTTTGATCACTGTTTTGGCTTTGTCATATGACATTCTCAAGTCTAGTTGTGGGAGATCTCTATTCTTGCCGGGAAATCGAGCCTCTTTGTTTCCTGTGATGTTGGAGTGAGATAGTAAGCACTGTGTGACAACTGTTTCACAGAGTTGGGTCATGTTATAATCTCCTGCAGTTCACATACTTCTTAATTTCTTCCATTCATTAGTACTGTTATGACTGAAGAGCATCCATGAATGTAAGTGAAGAAAATCTACTTGATTGGGTGATAATTGATGAAACATCTGTTTAGCTTCACATCACAGGCCAGGAAATTATAGATGTGATTCTAAATGTTGATTAAAACGCTGCACTAAGAAAGAATGTAGAGTGATTATGACAAAATGGATGAAAACTTACAGATTTATTATTTACAAATTAAATGAGTTTGTGGATGATTCAGTCAAAGGGGTGGAGAAATGTGTTTTTATGTTGAAACAAGACCTAATGATTTTTTTTTTTACAAATTTGATGCAAGAAAAATTACCCAGAGAAGTCAAAGTATGATCACCTGGATTAAATGGATGAAAAGATAACCAAGAAAGCTGTGTTTGTTGGGTGACCTATATTGACACTTTACAGCACATCAGATGACTTTACTTGTTACCTGTCCAGCTTCGCTGTCTGCATTGTGGAACATGCTATGGCACCGGTTTTTAAAAAAAATTATGCTCCAGGGTTCCCATTGCCCATGAAGCCCTGTGAACTGCAGATAGTCAATATATTTTAGAGCAGTCAATTAGACTTATCCTCAGACGATATGTCCGGTGTCTGTAATGACTCTAGTGCTGTGCCAATAGACACACCGAACCAAGAAGCATTTAAGCACAGTAATTAGCATTTTTACATCTGGTTTTTGTTTAATTTTTTTTTTGTTTTAAATCTTCTGCAAACCTTTTTTGTAATTACTGTTGTGTGACATATTTTAATCAAGTAGTTCCCGGCATTTTTACACAAGGACCACTTTTTTTTAAAACTATACCTAAGTCACAACTCACGATTTTAATTGTACTATCATAATGCCATAAACCCTTAATTGTTTTTATGCAGTAGATGACATTTAACAAATCGGTAATGCCTGATAATGCACTGTGGGACCCAAGTGGCTTAGAAAATGAGGGTGTCATAAAATGAATGGTCCATCTGTATACCATCTTGTATCTGAAAGTATCTTTTTTTTTTCTCAAATACTGTGAAAATACCCCACCACATAAAAAAAAAAATCCACACTGAAAGAACTTATATATAATGTTTCAGTTCTTGAAG
The DNA here is from genome assembly GCA_009760885.1 of Achatina immaculata. Classification (NCBI taxonomy): domain Eukaryota; kingdom Metazoa; phylum Mollusca; class Gastropoda; order Stylommatophora; family Achatinidae; genus Lissachatina; species Lissachatina immaculata. The sequence continues at coordinate 36,833,652 of CM019699.1, read as the reverse complement.
ACCTGATATTACAGCAACTTAATTACAGCAACTTAACATTTACTCCCACTTCTAACTGTTTATTGAAATGTTTTGTAATTTGTGACAAAAGTAATTTTGTAAGATTTTACAAAACATGTTTTAAAAAAAAGTAACCTAAAAGCTTTTTTTTCAATCCATTTGTTGTTGTTGTTGTTATTCATGTCTTTTTTTTTTATCTCAGAAGCTGAAAACGGTATATTTCCTGCTTCATTTGGACATCTCATATGGTGAAAGTGTCTCTAGTTTATGTTGCACTAAACCTTAATGGAACACAATGTGAAGTCCTTAATTTTAGAAAACTAGCTAAGTTGCAGGGGTTGCCAAACTGGAAAGAACCTCATCTTAGGGTCCTTTCTCTAAATTTTCTATTTTGAGGTTTGCTCACCTGACTTTTCTCTCTTAAATTTTACACAAAATAGTGAGTTTGACAGTCACAAGAAATGCTACCCCTGGGAACAACTGTGTTAAGAACACACTTATCTTAACATAGTCTTTGTGAGACAGAGAACATATATCTGATTGCTTTAAAACTCTTGAGTTCTGTAGCCCAGAAACCTGTAGCAATCGACACTAATTGTAATTGCTATTTTTTTTAAATGTAATGTCAGGTTGGTGGATGGATGGGGACATGGAGGTCGCTGGCAGGGATGAGGAAAGTCTAATGTGAAACCAATGAATCCAGGATGTGACAAGCCTATGGGCTATCAGAATGATGTAAACAAAACACTAACAGCAGACTATAGGTGGCGGGGAATAGATATCATTGAAGCACTCATCACATTCCTCATCCCAAAGTCAGAGTGTCTCTGTGGAACTATATCAAAACTGTCTGATATGGAGAAGGGGCTGAAGTACAGCCACCAGAGGCTGGAAAACAAAGATTTGGCCAGGCCAGCCTACACCACTGTCTTCATGGCAGTCCAAGTAAGACCACAGTCTGCCCTAGCAAGGAAAGGTGCTGAAGTCAGAGGTACCCAGCCAGAAGGCGCATCACAAAAATCAGGGTACCACGCATTACTGCTAAAAATGCGTACGAAGAAGACATGCAATGCTGTCCACTGTTATATGAAATCGGGTGAACTTATGTGTGAGATAACATGCATATCTGAAATTTATAAATACAAATCTTAAAAACCATTCTTATGGTTTATGAATGTTTTGATTTTTTTTTTCCAGTTTTACTTGGATCCAAGAAATAAGCTCCAAGAAGCAGTTGAAGATCGAGGAATGAATCCACAGTGTTTCATAACAGTAAAACATGGGGAGATAATAGTTGTGAAGTCACAACACCATACTTCCATATCTGACTCATCATAAATGTACATTTCTTCTGTCTCTGACTCCATTTAAAATTATTTCCGATTCTTCAGCCCAAAATCATTTTGGTATTTGACTTTCTGATACTGGGACATTTTGTTGCCAAGCAGGCTTATATTCAGTAGTTTTTAAGAGTTATATGTCTACTATTATTGTTGAATAAATGTTTCTTCTGTTATGTTTCATTATTGTTTAATTTTGAATGGTCATGTCTCCCAGTTCTGCATTGAAAAATTTTGAATTAAAATCAACACAGCAACTTTTTTTCCATATTAAAACCTACTATATTATATGTATTGCTGCTCTCATAAGCTTACTGTCAGTCCAACAAAAAATTTGTGTGAGTCTATTTTAGATATTTATGGAACTTTATGATTAAAAACAACTAAAGAAATAGAAAACAGATTCTTTTGAAAACAAATGCCTAAGGAAAAATACTTGATATAAAGTGGAACGAATTAAAAAACAATGCAGAGATAAAGGCAGATGAGTGAACAACAACCTGTCTCATCAGTAATCAGAAAAAAAAGATGGACATATATCATTCATGTGACGAGAAGAAACAATCAGAGAATCCCAAAACAAGCTGTCAAGTGGAACACAACAGGCCAAAAAATAAGAGGTCAACCACATGAAATTCTAAAGAGGATACTGTTAAGAGATGCCAAATTAGCAGGCATAAAATCCCTTAAGGTTCAAAAGCTTGCCAAAGACAGAAAAACTTGCGAACTACTATGCGTGCCCTATGTGACGTTTAATGGCATGGGAAGGATGTTAGAAGTAAGAAGATGATTAAATTTGGAATTTTCTCAATTCTTTCATCCCTCAAGATAATATTTATCTTGTGAGGTGAGGTTTGGCCTTGCAGAGACTGCTCATAAGTAGTGCTTCCATTTTTCTGAACAGTTCTCATTTTGTCCATGAACCTTCATATGGAACTATGATCTATATCAAGCACAGTTTTATATGGGCTTCTTCAGCAAAACTGTTACTCATTTTTATAAGTTCCATATTTCAGTGAGAAAATAGTTCTTCATTTATATTTCAGTGATGAAAGTAGCTCTTCATCTACTGTCATTTCTATTTTATCTCCCAAAAGATACATCTTCAGTCAGCCAGTCATTTGCATGTCCCTTGTGGAACTTCCCTAACAGCTCTCCTGTAGGCCTCTTGATTGTAAGATGCCCTGCTGCTGATCCATCCATTTCCAGATTATCAATGATGTCTTGCAGTCATCTTTGCCTTGGTCTTCCTCTCTTTCTTTTTCCCATTATGTACCCTTCCAAGATGGTCTTCTCTAGATTATCATGACGTTTAAAAATGTGTCCAAAATATTTAACTTTTCTCTCTTTAATCCTCTTTACTAGCCAGCCTTCTTCAGTATTAAGTTCTTGCAGTATAGATATATTTGTTCTGTTCTATGTCCATGATATTTGAAGATACATCTTCAGCCAGTTTAAAAATGGAACTATTTCTTATGGAAGATATTCCTCTATCTCTTCAACAGAATCACTTAAACTCTGTACTGGCCTGAGCGTCAAGCCTACAGCACATCTGTCTGCTTATGTAAACTGAATATTAGTCCTGTAAATTTTCATCACATTTGATTTTCCAAATTTTCTTGAAGTTTTTCATTAAGTTGAAAGAAAAATAAGAAAATGAAATAAACTGCTGTGAATCTGTGTTTCTGGGAATGCTTTCTCAACTTCAAATGAGGCAAAACCTTCTTATTCTTAATCTACAGATATAAAATTCAGATGAAACTCTGTCCATGTCTCACTGATGCAGTTTAACAATTTATCATAAAACATGAATAAATGTCCTGGTGTCAAAAGTCTTAGCATCAAAACACCAGCAGCAAAAAGTCCTGGTCTGACATTTTTTTTACTGCCCATATTCAACAAATTCTGATTACATCCCAAACTGCTTCCAGCTTCAGGCTGACAATAATTAAAAGTCTTTGTCTTGAAACTCAAGACTATACTTACAATGTGATCAGAACACTAAGTATCTAACTCAAGACTGTACTTACAATGTGATCAAAACACTAAGTTATCTAACTGCTGTTATCATTTTCACTAAACCTAAACAAGGACCTTAGACAGACCTACTTCCACAGACATTTTGAAGATATAGAAAGTTTGAGAAAAGGTGAATGAACATCATTAGTAGGTGCCAGACTAGACAAGGTGTTGGCTGCTGTGCATCTCCATTGATTTCAGTCTTTGACATTGTCCTTAGAATTGCAAAGGCAGCATTGGCCTTTAAAAATCTTGAGAAAATATGGCAATCAAAAGTTGTAAGTATGAAAACAAAGTTAAGATAACTCAACTTAAATGTAACATTCACACTTATTTATGTGTGTGAAAGATGGAAAACTCCTAAAGAAATAGAAAACAGATGCATCAGAAAACAAATGTCTAAGGAAAATACTCTGTATACAATGAAATGAATTCAAGACCAATGCAAAGATAAGGAAGATGAGCACACGACAGTCTGTCTCATCAGTGATCAAGAAAAGGAGATGGACATATATAGACTACATGATGAGAAGCAACAATCAGAGAATCCCCAAACAGGCTATTAAATGATAAACAACAAGAAAAAGAAAAAGAGGTCAATCACAAGAAACTGAAGATAACACAACTGAGAGAGTGGACACAGATCCCTTGACGAGGTTGAAAAACATGGTGAAGTGCAATGTGAGCCATATGTGACATTTAATGTAATGAGAAGGATGTAAGGTAGCATTAGACTGTCCATGATTTTTTTCTCTTGGTCTTCCCTTGTCTCTCTTCCTGTTTGTCCTTCCTGCTATTATGATGCTTTGAAGCCCTCCCCATCTTATCACATACATGAAGAGACATTTAGTATCAAAATATTTAAAATTAGCCCAAGACCACTGTAACTGAGACATTTGTTGACATGCATTTTCCATTCTCTTTGCTAACTATTTATTTATTGAGACTTTGTTAACATTCCAATATAAAAAAGACTCTTTTAATATTCTTTAAAAGTTCCCCATTTCTGTAGCTTGGTTTAGACAGAAAACTCAGTTTTAGAGAGATAAAAGTAACTTTTGGAATCAGGGTGTACATACATTAACACTAAATACTTTTAGAGCAAATTTAGAACCTTTCAATTTCTGGCATGCAAAGTGCAGCAATTTCATGCCCATAATTCATAATCTCCACTGGTTTATATGTTAACTTTCAACTACCCCACTTTCTTCCCAGCTTTGTCCATCAGTAAATATATAATTTTATTGCCTTTGTCATTTTTTTTTCCTCAGTTGGTCCTCACTGTATCATCTTACTGCAAGTATGCTTGATCATGAGATCATTCTTTTCTACTGTTTTGGTTTGTGCTTGCTTCCATAAGAACTGTGTTCATATCAGTGAGAGATTCATGTATATTGTTTACAGTTTCTTTTTTTTCTTTTTGTCACTGGAACAGATTTGTATGAATCATTTATACTTCAGAGTGATTTATGGAAGAAATGAACATGAGAAAAAAAATGTGGTCAATTGAAGTTTGCTTTCTGACATGCTTCACACACCTCCCCCTTTCCTTGCATCGGTTTATGTAATGTTCTTTATTTATGTGTTTTTAACTTGTAAATAGCTAAAATGACTGTTCTCACAATTTTTAAAATTTCACAGGTGTTATATATATAAAGCACAGCATGTACTGTATTATCTGATTATAGTTTCACAAATTTTTCTCTCACTGTATAGATTCACAAATTTTTATCTCTCTATATAGATATATTCACAAATTTTTCTCTGACCTGTTAAAACTATTTGAAACAAAAATATGAACACCTTTATTAATTAATGAGCACATGTACATATATACTTATACCCAAACTATTTGTTTTCTCTCACCTCCAGCTATTTAGGTAACTGGCTTTTCTTCTTCAAATTCCTCTTTATGTTCTCATCTGCTGACTAAAGGCTGTACGCAGCAGTAAAGTATGTAGGCAACAAGCAAAAGGTAGCAAGCTGAATTCTAGACAGGAACATTTTAAAAAAATACTTTGGCTAGTTAAAGTGACATTGTCCTAAATTTAAAAAAAAAAACTTATTTTAATTCCTTCTGCCACCATTTTTAAACTGTTTACAGTCAAGGCTATCCCTAGCATAAACCAACCAAGGCAGCTGCCCTAGGCCCTACACTCGACTGCTTTTATAAAAACAGTTTATGAGTACATTTATCTAAAACTAGATATATAACTATACATAGAGACACTACAGTAAAACTGTAACTTTTCAGCTTATGCTTTAATCATATAACAACCTACAGGATGAAGAAGTAGGGAAAAAAAAGAAAGTATACAGAATGGGAAAAAAAAAGGGGGGGGGGGGATTTATCTTGTAACATGTATGAAGTTGGAAGTGTGTTTTTGAATGGCTGCAAATGCTTATATCAAGACCTTAGTTTATGATACCAATCTGACTGACTAGCAGTAAAGACGTTTTGTTTTTTTTTGGGGGGGGGGGTTTGTTGAGACTTTCAAAAAATATACAGATGGATCTGAAGATACATAAAACTGAAATGCATAAATCGTGTATGAAATTTCCAGCAAAGTGCTCATGCAAAACATGGTGTGCATCAAAGAGGCAATACAGTGAAAGTATTAGTGGGAGATAAAGCTTACAAGACTTTAGTCAAGAGAATAGAGGGATGAACTGATGGATTAAAGAAATGAAAATTTAGAACTAATTGTTTAAGTCTCACAAGAATAGTTTACCAGTTCATATTTTAAAGATAGATTGTAGAAAATGGACTGTCCAGTAGTGAAAAATAAATGCAACTATCACATATTCTTTCTCGCCATACAACTATTGCATTTTTATTTTCATAAAACGAACACATACAAACAATCTGACACTCCCAAAAAATTGTGCAAGAGGGCCTGCAGTCTACTTTGCACCAAATGCCCTAGCAGCAGCCTCGCTTACAACTTGTTTCACAACAGTATTTGCTTTATAACTGTTATTTTTTTAGGGTATTCTGAGCTGAGTTTTCAAACATTTTATACTAATGAGTATAATAACATTTCATTTCACACTAGATTTCATCTACTGAAATAACTTTTATGAACATGTGGTGTAAAATAAAATGATACATGATATTAGAAATGCTATATTGTTTTATTTGCACGTTTTTTTAAATCACTATTAATTATGCAGGGGGAAAAACTGCTACAACATAAAAGAACAAATGATTGAAAGAAAAGAATCAAGTGCCGTGCCGCGTGACATAGGCAATCATTCCTCGCCACAATTCCCTGTCTTTAGACTTGATCATGAGATCCACTGTGACTTTCTTCCTAGCCACACTGACAGTCCATCCAGTAACTTCTCTCTCTGTCTTCCTCTGTCTCTTCTTCCCTCAATTTTTCCAGTTGCCACAATGTGTTCCAATTTTCCATTCTCAGAAAATGTCCTACAAATCTCGCTTGTCTGCCTCTGATCTTTGCTGTAATTTGCCTTTTAACTCCAGCCTCTTTTAAGACTTCTTCATTGGCTTCCTTAGCTGTCCATGGTACCTTCAACATCCTTCTTATGAATCACACTTCCATGGCCTCCATTTCTCACTGTACTCTCTTATTCATGGGCCATGCTTCACATCCATAAAACAAAATTGGCTTGATGTAATATTTAAGTACTCAGAATCTTGTTTCCATTGATATGGATCTGTTGCACAAGATGTTTCTCATTTTCTGGAATGCTGACTTGACCTGAGCATGTCTGCTTTTTATTTTGTTGTGACATTTCCCATCAGCTGTTATAATTGTTCCTAGGTACTTGAATCTATCAACTTGTTTCAGTTCTGTGCCATTGATGGTAATGCTACATTTTGGTGGTATTCTTTTCTTTGAGATGACCATCACTTCAGTCTTCTTTTTTTAATGCCATAATGCTGGCTATTTTAATGTACTTACTAATGAACATTTATACATTTATGTATATGAATAATGCCTGTATTATTGTTTTAATTTTCTTTACTTTCAGTTTTCTTAAACTTTTTCAAATTAAAAATATACTCAAGAAATTTTTAATTGTGTGTTATAGTGAATGAAATTAGAATGACTTTTTTCTGTCTTTGAATGACAAGGGACTGAATGGTTTATTTTTCTTCCTAATGATGTGATCATTATGTCCTATGGCAGAACCATAGTTCGGAAGCCATGTGCGGCTCTTGGGTACATAATGTGTGGCATGGGGAAGTAGTTTGGCTGAAATCCTTTTTTTTTTCTTTTCTGTCATAATATAAAAGGCAAATAAGAAAATTTTCAAGCTTTATAATTGTTTGCTTGGAATTTGCTGAGTCTCCCCTCAACAGACTGGGGATACAACCCCCAACTCCTCCACAACCCCCCCCCCCCCCCGGTTTTGTCGCAGCTGCATGCTTCTCTCAAACATCAGAAGTTCATTGTCTGGCCATCCCTGCACTATAGTATACACAAGAAGGAAGCCTTTTCAGTAAGCTGTACCACAACGGGAACCGACACCTAGTCATAATCATCATCATCCCGTCTTCTTTACCTCTATCTGGAGCACAGGACCTAAAAAAAAGGCTCTCCAGTTATTTCTGTTGGTCTCTTTAGAGTTTCATGTGGTCGATCTCTTTTTTCTTCAGCCAGTTGTAGCTTGTTTCGTCCTCTTTAGAGTTTCACGTGAAGAGAAGAAACAGAACCATTTCGGCGGACCAGTCGTCTGCTAGAATAGGCCTAGTTTTCATGATGATACCGGCAGAATAATTTTGCGATACCAAAGTAATCGATACAGCGTATCGTGATAAACGTATTTCATTTTTTTTTTAAATCGCTGTTTTAGGTGGACATCGGGACTCATTTCGTAACTCATCTTATTATAGAACATAGGTTAACGATATTCTAAGTCTCAGCCCAGTTCTATAATCATAATACCTGACAAGAAAGGATAAATCTTAATATTTATAACTAGATGCGTATGCAAGAAACTCTCTACTGTAGAGAGCAGAACAACACAACTCCTTCAGATCATCAGAGGAAGTACACCCCCTCAGACAATTGTTTCGGCCCTGTTAAACTCATGAACCCTTTGGGTCATGACTCCCTTTTTTCATCCTGGAATTGAACTTGTGATCTTCCAACTGGCATTGCACTTCGAAGTGCATATTGGCGATTTAGGACCTATATTGGTAGTTACAAACGAAAATTATTTAAGTTCTCAATGCTTGTTTCGCATGCTCCAGAGCCAACATGAAACCTTTTCTACAGTTTCTGAAAGGCTTGTCAGTGCCCTTGCTCTTGGATGTCCCTTTATCCTCAGTTACTTACACAGGTCGTATGCTGATACTGCTACGAGTCCTCTCGCTCTCACTTCTACAGCTACCACTTTTGCCAACGCCCCCATTTTTTTTTTTCCTCCTGCCCCCTGCCTTAGTTGCTTGACCAGATCATTGCACTTCTCACATTTGAATAAATGCTGCTCCTCTATTTTTGTTTCGCATGGAACCGTAAGCTCGATCATTATTAGTTTATGTTTTACTATGGAGTACACTACAATGTCCGGTCGCATTTCTGTGCTCTTGATGGCAGTCGGGTATTCTCTTCTTCCTGGTAGGTTCACTGTCACATCCCAGTCGTTTCCGCCATCTAGCAGTGATGGTAAGGGATGTCCCTGATTTCAATACTCGATGTCGTACTATCGCCTATGAAGTATTTATGTGGGACCTCAACTCTTTCATTATTGTTTGCCTTATCTCTTGCCCTGATGCGTTAGTCAGTATTGAAATAAATGTAGGTTTTTCCAACATATAAGTACAAACATATTCAAAATAATGGCTTCTGTTTTGGTACGCTACGCTCACATGCAAATTTGTACTCGATTGTACTAATACTAATACATACACCTAAACTATGATTGTACATCTGTGTGCACAAATTTTCTTAGCTTTAAAAAAATGTTGTTAGTGATGAGCTAGGTGCAGCCACAGAAACTACCTTCTTGTATTTGTGATGTGTGAGGTGAATTGTTACCGCAAACACTGTGTAACGGAAAAACCAGCGCCTTTCATCTCAAGTCATAGTCAGAGACATTCATCTTTGTGATGAATGGAAATTCTCGTCGTAATTTTTCACTGAAAACAAACAAACAAACAAAAAAAAACTTTCTATCTGGGACAATTTCCATTCTTAGTGAAAGCAATTTTTTTTTTTAAAGCGCGAATGAAAAGAAATGTACTACGATGCAACTTCTTTCACACTCATACACGAGAAAAGACGGTTGGTATGTGCGCCGTGAACCTCGTGTGAAGAAAAGAAATAAGGTAAAAAAGACAAAGTCAGGAATTTGATTTATCGACTTTCAAAACTTCCCTTTTGTGATTAAAAATTCTTTTAACCGGGACAGTTTCGTTTAGATCGGTTGAAAATGATCCAAATTCGGGATTGTCCCGAAAAAAAATTGGTAGGGACGGCCACTTTACCACGTGGCATTCACAGATTTCAGGTTAGGAGACTGTGATATATTTATATTTTATTTTGTCTTGTCTTTTCTCCTTCCTCATATACTTTTCAAGTGTTGAGAGGGCAAACAGATGTCTTGATAGGGCTCGAAGAGTTGCTTCATATAAATGTATAGAAATGTCTTTAGCTACTTCTATTGTTGAGTACGTGGATAAGAAGTTAATTTTTTTTTTTTTATGAAAAGTTTTGTTGTTTCAGAATTTTCTTTTTTTGCAATGCATGCGTTACACTTGTACTAAAAAATTGTAGAATGTTTGTTTATACTGAAGGCTAAGAGATGAAGGGCAGACATGGGCCCAGATATAACATTATTATCTGAAAATGAAGTTCACTGGTCCATCAAGTCTAGCTTGTGTTCATAGGTAAGTATCGGTCTGGTGTTATTTCGAAGTATCGGTATGGATTTACGCCATCGCGATTACTTAGATCCGACATTGATCTAAGTTGTAGAGTATTTATTTTTTTTTTGTGGCAGTTTCTGAAAGGATACTGTCTTACGCGATTATTAGATGATATTTCAGCAGGACTTGCTTACATTATGACATAAGCTGAACAGGTTTCCAGCAGTATGAACCTCAGGTTTCAGCGATAAGGGAAAATGGCTTCATAAAAGGTTAAAACCTAAGACTTGTAGAAGGTGCTGCCGGTTTATACGAGTTCACCCAAAATGCAATGTACAGACATAAATTAATATGTAATATTGCGATTAATTTTCTCATTGATTGAATGCAGTTACACTGTCATATTTTTTAGTGTATAAAACAGAATGATAAAGCAGAATTCCTATAGAAAATGTATTTGCTGTAAGCATTCTCTTTACTAAGGCAGTCAGTATGTTGCTGCTATCCATTGTTTAGTGTACTTCGTTGTTAGAAAGCGATTCATTGACAAAAGGTATATCAGAACAGGCTATATATGCAGCTGTAGATGAGCCATTCAAAATAAATGTAAGAGTTGTTAGTAATCTGCAAATTATTTAATGTGATGTGATAAAGAATGAATGTCAGTTCCAGTATCACCATTTGTTTTTAAATTTCATTTTTAAGATTAAGAGTTAACATATAGACTTCGTAAACTTTAACATGATGTAACAATAGCATATATCAACAATAAGGCAGACTAATGACTTGTGTGGAGCCTGAGTAATGGAGTGGTTGGTGCATTCCTCTCTCATAGTGAAAGTCCATGGTTTGAATCCAGCCTGGGATGCCCCACTCACCCAGCTGTAGAAATAGGTGCCTGGCTCCTAGAAATTGGGAAGGAATTTTAGAAGGAAAAGATGTTGACCATGTCACCCTCTAATGTGCCAGTAGGTCAAGAAAGCTGTAAGTATCCATATCTCGAAGTGCATTTATGGCATCTTATATATCTTATATCCTTCCCGTGCCGTTAAACGTCACATAGGGCTCGCAAAGTAGTTCGCCAATTTTTCCTGTCTTCGGCGAGTCTTTCAACCTCATCAAAGGATTTTATGCCTGTTAATTTGGCCTTTCTTAATAATGTCCTCTTCAGAGTTTCACGCGGTCTGCCTCTTTTTCTTCGGCCTGTTGTGTTCCACTTGATAGCTTGTTTTGGGATTCTCTTATCATTTCTTCTCATCAAGTGACCAACATATGTCCATCTCCTTTTCCTGATCACTAATGAGACTGGTTGTTGTTCAGTCATCTGTCTTATCTCTGCATTGTTCTTGAATTCATTCCACTTGATGCCAAGTATTTTCCTTAGGCATTTGTTTTCAGAAGAGTCTAATTTCTTTTCTATTTCTTTAGTTGTTTTCCAGCTTTCGCATGCATAAATGAGGGTGGATATTACATTTGAATTGAATAGTCTTAACTTGGTATTTATGGCATAATAGAAGGGAAAACAAAAACAGTATTCTCTATACAGTGTCATTTGGAGAGGTGGCCAGCACACTTGTCTCTCGTGGTTGTGGTTTGTGGTTATTTTCTGACAAGACGTGCCTGCCACACACAAAAGTGACCCAAGAAATGGGAACCAGGAACTGGGGAAGAAATAACATCTTACATACTTCCTGTTCCACTAAACGTCACATAGGGCCTGCATGGTAGTTTGCCAAGATTTCCTGTCTTTGGCGAGTTTTTCAACCTCATCAAGGGATGTTACGCCCACTTAACTGGCCTCTCTTAACAATGTCCTCTTTAGAGTTTCACGTGGTTGAGCTCTTTTTCTTCAGCCTGTTGTGTTCCACTTGATAGCTTGTTTGGGAATCCTCTGATTGTTTCTTCTCATCACATGACCGACATATGTCCATCTTCTTTTTTCTGATCTCCCATGAGACAGGTTGTTTGCTCATTTGTCTTATCTCTGCGTTGTTCTTGAATTCGTTCCACTTTATACTGAGTATTTTCCTTAGACATTTGTTTTTGAAAGAGTCTAATATTTTGTCTGTTTCTTTAGTTGTTTTCCAGCTTTCACATGCATAAATGAGGGTGGATATTATGAAAGAAATAACAGTCGGGCATAAAACTGACCACAATACTTTATTTTGTGCAGACAAGTCTAGAAATGTATAAATTCTAACACTGTGTCTCCTAGATGCCTCTTTGACATGGAACATGGCTGCCCTATATAGATATTCATTCATTCATTCATTCATTCCTTTGCATGTCCCTTGCGGAACTTTGCCTCCCAAACAGCACTCCTGTAGGCCTCTCGGTTGTGAGCAAGATGGCCTGCTGCTGCTGCCATTTCCAGATCATCAACGATGTCTTGCAGCCATCTTCGTTTCGGTCTTCCTCTTTTTCTTTTTCCCATTATGTATCCTTCCAATACGGTCTTCTCTAAATTATCATGACGTTTAATGTGGCCAAAATATTTAAGTTTTCTCTCTTTAATCCTCTTTACTAGCCAGCCTTCTTCAATATTAAGCTCATGTAGTATAGATATATTTGTTCTTTTTTGTGTCCACGATATTTGGAGAACTCTTCTATAGCATTTACATTCAAAGGCATTTATGTGCTTCTCAGCTGTTTTGTTAAGTGTCCAGGTCTCACAGGCATATGTTGCGATAGGAAAGATGCATGCCCTTAAAAATCTTATTTTTGTGGTTCTGTCTGCTCCTCTCCACAGATTCTTTATTTGTTTTACTTTCTGAAGAGCAATAGATGTCCTCCTTTTAATTTCCCTCATTGTATCTCCATTATTAGTTAGTAGTGATCCAAGATATTCAAAACTCTCCACTTCTTCCAGTTTTTCCTCATTGATACATATTTCAGTTGCCTTGTTTGTTTTGTCAGTTGTCATCACTTTAGTTTTCTTTGCATTAAGATAGAGGTTCTGCTCTTCGCTGTTCTTGCAGACTGACATAATTAGTTTTTCCATTCCTTCTTGTGTTGTGGACAGCAATACTGTGTCATCAGCATATCTAATCTCTGGTATTTCATAACCTCCAACTGTTATGGCATCGTAATATTCTTTGTCTACATCTTCTCTAACATTCCTCATTATATTTTCAGTATACAAGTTAAATAAGTAGGGTGACAATATGCACCCCTGACGGACCCCTTGTTTTATGTCAAACCAACTTGTTGTTTCACCATTTATTCTTACTGCTGCTATATAGATAACCTTATGATTTTGTTTATCTTGTTAAATAACACATCCATGGCTTCAGAATGTCTCTATGTCTTTTTAAAATACGGAATATGCACTTTGAAGAATAAAATATAAGTGACAGTCAGACCTTTGGTCTTGCTTCAGGCATACAGAGTCTAAGCTGTGACGTAAGAAAGTGCATCAGAACTGAACATTTTGCACAGCACTGTCACATCAGTGGTTGTCTCACTGCACACCTTTGATGTAGAAGTTACTGAAATGTCTTAAACAGCTTCTATTTTGGCTTTGTGTGACCTACTGGAGGTGAAGAAAATGGCAGAAGCAAGTCCAGAATATTCACAGCCAATCTTTTCAAATGGACGTTATAGAAATCCATGGGATTCATGGACTGATCCAAAACTTCGCAAACTATTCAGTTTTATGTTCATGAAAAGCAATGCCAACATTCCAACCAAGGAGGTAAGTTATGTTTTGTGAAAAGCAATTTTTTTTTGTCCAGAATAGGTTATGTTAACAAGGCAGCTTCATGAATGTGACCTTTGACTTTATATAAATGGCTAAATATGAGTTAAATAGTAGAAAGTAGCTTGATCAGCTCCTAGAAAAAATAAAAGAAAGCTGTGTTTCTTTTGTCATACTGAACAACATGATGATTTAGCAAGAACAGTAATGGAATGTATTGTTCTTGAGAAAGAAGAAAGGGATAGAGGACAAATGAAGTCCAGAATATCAGTGATATTCTCAAGACCACACTCATTGAACAGGCATTTCCAAAACAGCTACAAATGATCAGCATTCTGTGGAGAATAGGCCACACGAACAGTAGCTTAATATCTTCTATGTAGTTATTGTTGTGAATCCTGTGATGCTGAATTTCTGCCCTGTGATTGTGACTGATTGTGAAGAGTTCTTCAAATATCATGGACACAAAAAAGAACAAATATATCTATACTACAAGAGCTTAATATTGAAGAAGGCTGGCTAGTAAAGAGGATTAAAGAGAGAAAACTTAAATATTTTGGACACATTAAACGTCATGATAATCTAGAGAAGACGATCTTGGAAGGGTACATAATGGGGAAAAGAAAGAGAGGAAGACCAAGGCAAAGATGGCTGCAAGACATCGTTGATGATCTGCAAATAGATACATCAGCAGCAGGCCATCTTGCTCACAACCGAGAGGCCTACAGGAGTGCTGTTAGGGAGGCAAAGTTCCGCAAGGGACATGCAAATGAATGAATGAATGATTGTGACTGTGGATGATTATAATTGACTGGCATGGTTTTCCATTTGTTCATTTGCATTCACATTAAAATGAAATTGTATTCTCATGATGATATTCAGGTCCAGGCTTCTTAGTAATCTCCACTATGATGGGGACCACATCAGTCCCTACATCATTTGTAGGCTGTTGTAACAGTCTGTATTAGGAAGCACTCAAGCTTCATGGTCTGACAGTACATTGAATTTTATGGCAAACTGGGAGGGGATCACCTCTTTTAGTGTATTGCCCAGGAAATTAAGAAAACCCTGTCAGATTTTTTATAATCACCATCATAATTTCCATCATCATTACCATTGCTATCACCATAGCCATCATCATCATCATCATCATCATCACTATCAATAGGCAGAGAATGCTGTATTTTGACCAAGAAAGCTAGAACAGTATTAACTAATTTTCTTTCTGTAAATTAGTTATTTTATATGGTTATGGTCACAGAAGATTTAGATTCTGTAGTTCCTGCAAGATTAGATGTAGTTACAAGGATGTGGATAGATTGCTTGATAGTGGTCTGCCTTCTCCTTCAGATCATTATGAGCTCATTGCCAGCCAGCACAGTATTATTAATGTAAGCTGCTGTACAGTAAAAATGGGTACCCATCAAGCAGATGTTAGTGATAAATCATGCTTTGGAGAATGTCTGTCAGCAGGGCGAGGCACACAGAATCACACTGTACACATGCCTGATGGTGTTTTAAGTGATAGTAGGTTATCATGTTTTTTCCTTACCAAAAATAGCACTAAAATGGACACCACAGGGGAACAGAAGTAAGGGTAGACCAAAAGAGACATGGAGAAGAACAACAGAAAGGATGTTGAGCAATAGAGGGCTTACCTGGGCAAGAGCAGAAAAAAAGGCGAAGGACAGGCATTTGTGGAAAACCCTTGCGGAAGCCCCATGTGCCCTGGGCACTTAAGGTTCAGAGAGGGAGAGAGAGGTTATCATGTGAAAGTTACATCTATGAATAGGGGACTTTGTCAGTAAAAAAAAAATATTACAGCTGTGTTCACAGCACAGTTAGTTATTGTTATGGTCGCTACATAATTAGCTGTTTGTTATGGTCAAAATTGATTGGTCACTACAGAATTAGTTAATGTTATGGTCACAATATAATTAGATATGGTCACAGTATAATTCTTATATCTTACATCCTTTCCATGCTGTTAAATGTCACATGGGGGCTTGCATGGTAGTTTGCCAAGATTTCCTGTTTCATCAAGCTTTTCAACCTCATTAATGGATTTTATGCCTACTAATTTGGCCTCTCTTAATAATGTCCTCTCTTAACAATGTTTCCCTTTAGAGTTTCATGTGGTCAACCTCTTTTTCTTCAGCCTGTTGTGTTCCACTTGATAGTTTGTTTTGGGATTCTGATCGTTTCTTCACATCACTTGACCAACATATGTCCATCTCCTTTTCCTGATCACCCATGAGACAGGTTGTTTGCTCATCTGCCTTATCTCTGTGTTGTTCTTGAATTTGTTCCACTTTATACAGAGTATTTTCCTTAGGCACTTGTTTTCAAAAGAATCTAATTTGATGTCTATTTCTTTAGTTATTTTCCAGCTTTCGCATGCATAAATGAAGGCAGATATTACATTTGAATTGAATAATCTTAGCTTGGTTTTTGTGCTTATAACTTTTGAGTGCCGTATGTTCTCAAGATTCTTGAATGTCAGTGCTGCTTATGCACTTCTGATTCTAACCTCCTTTCTGCTGTCACCATCCTGGTCTATGTAGCTGCCGAGGTATGCAAATTGGTGTACTTCTTCAACAGCTTTTCCTTCTTGATTAATGAGAAGTTTTATTATTTTTGTTTTTTCCTTGTTAATTTCAAGTCCTGTTGTGCTAGCCATTGAGGACAGGGTATCTGTTTTTTTCTTGCATTGAATTCACATTGTCACTGATAAGAGTTATGTCATCTGCAAAATCAATATCTTCTAGTTGGGTCCCAGCAGTATAATTATGCACTTAATATTACTTTTGGTAACTTTACCTTTTTTTTTTTTTTTGTTTTTAGGAGGAGCTAAATAAGAACTTACCTGTTGTAAAGCCAGATCTGACAAGATTCAGAACATCAGCAACAGAAGGTGTACATCACCTGTGGATTGGTCATGCAAGTTCACTTGTCCATTTTGATGACTTTACTTTACTCACTGACCCAATCTTCAGCAACAGATGCTCACCCAGTCAATGGTTTGGTCCAAAAAGATACAGACCACCACCGTGTACAGTTAAAGAACTCCCTGATAAAATCGACTGTGTTCTGATCAGTCATAATCATTATGATCATCTTGACTATTCAACTGTAATGGCACTAAATGAACGGTTTGTTATTTTCTTAACTACATTTTCCCATGATAGTACTTTTTTTTTTTTTTTTGAGAAAAGAGCTATTTGAATTCTATGATATTCCATGTTATATACAGTAAAATCCTGTTAAAACTTATCCTTGATAATAACAGTCCAGGTCCACAGGTCCCAGGTGCACACCTGTATAAATATGTAGGAAAATAATCGGACATAATAAACTCACTTATAAGGGAATTTCACTTATACCAGACTAAAAGTTAGTTAGCAACCCTATGGTCGGTGAATGGCGCTGTTTTATTTTTGCCGTAACTGTGATATGCTAGTGCTAACTAAACGAGCGTAACAGTGACAGCCCACGTGCAGTCAGCATGTGCAGTTCTGTATAAAATGGTGGAGAAGATGCGTTGATAACTCTAGAGTAGAATTAAAACGTCAGATTGTTGCTTTGGTTGAAAGTAAGAACATAACACAGGGTGACATTGTAATTAAGTATGGTCTTAGCAAGTTGACTGTTAGTGACATTTGGATAAAATGTGAGAAATACAAATCCGTCTTGCAGTCTACAGGCTGAGGCAAGAAAATGTGCAAGTCAAGTCTACGTATGATGATGTTAAAGATGCTCTTTTCCTTTAATTAAAACAGGCATGTTGAGTTGGTGTGCCTGTGTCCGGAAAAATATTATAAGAAGTGTATGATTTTATGCTAACTCACATTGCTGTAGTTAGATCACGATCATTTCTGGATATAGCAGACTTTGGATATAATGGACTAGTTTACTAATCCCATTGAAGCCCGTTATAACAGGATTTTGCTGTATTCGGTTTTGTCCATTTTTATGCTCATATACAAAGCCATGTAAACTCCTGTCATATTTATGAAGTATGTATTATTCTGGCATGATTGTTCAGACTGGTAAAGAACTGGTGCATTGGATTCAAGGCAGTGGTTTTGTTTTCAGTTTGTTGCCTCCCACAAAGGCATTCTTGTTGGTCCTGTGAAATAGATTTACCTATGCTGAAAGCTTTTTGCTCAAGGAAAGTATTGGAGCAGTTATGGACTTATCATGACTGCAGTGATGCAGATCCTAGAATCCTGGTGTGAATTTTACTTCTAAAGAAACTGATGTAGGTGCTGCTGAAAATGAAGACCGTCATAAATATATTCTCAAGAAAGACATGTATGTCTTTGCATGTTTTTTAATGAAGTAATCATTGTCTAGTACATACTCTCCACTTCCACAGATGTATACCTTCTTGTGATTCCCTAGTTGAATCATGTGATGCTGATGATGGTTTTAATAATTCTTCACTGAATTATCCTCTTTCCCTCAGGTGTTTGTTCTAGCAAAGGTGTTTATGTCTTTTTTTCAGGGCACATGACCAGTCTTCTTCTTTGTACGCATTGTCTGTCTATATCTGCAGTCCTGTCTCTTGAATAAATTTCACTGTTTTTTTTTAAATTCATGTAGAGTAGAGCTTATCTTCTTTAGTGGTTTCACTGGACCAGTAATTATTTCTCAGTGTCTCATAGTTGATGCAGTTTTGGAGGATAAGTTCCACAGTTTTGGGGGCACCTGGGCACATGTACAAAGATTAGTAGTACCAACCTTAAACTTTGTATATGTATGACTTCGGAGTCGGCTCTGTCCCGTTCGGAGACAGAAAATGGTGACTTGTTCCTTTCTGTTTAGCATGTGATATTCATCATGTGGTGGTGTTTGTGGCTTCCTGTAGGTTTTTATTATGCTTTTCTTCTGATTATAGGTGACTGGTATGTCTGGTTGCTCCATTTCAGTGCCCCCTTTGGCCAGATGGTCAGCTTTCTCATTGCCTGGTATCCCACAGTGGAAGGGAATCCATTACAAGGTGACTCTGTGTTGTAAGCCAATTTTTGACAAGGCATCTTTAAGATCTGGTAGTTTGTTGCACTGAAGAGCTTCCAGTACTGATCTTGCATCTATGAGAATTATTATGGGGCATGTATCATTTCTGGAGTCTGATAGTTTTTCAACTGCAGCAATAATCGCCCTAACTTCTGCATTATAGTTGTTGCAGTATTTTCCAGTGGGTATGGAAATTTTGTCAGTGGTGTTGTTTGGATATTCAGTATGTGCTCCTGCCCCTCCATTCTTTATGGCATTATGTGAAGATCCATCTGTATACACACGTATCCAGGTGTCACATGGATATTTGTCATCTAGCACACTAAGTGTAGCTGTTGATCTTACAAGACTGCTTTGCATCTCACCATTCTGCACACCTTTCACTTCAGTTTGAATAGTTATTTGTGTACAGTCTGCTTCTTTCCATGGTGTACACTCTGGTACAGATGATAAAGGAGCGACTATAGTTGGAATGTCTGGTATCAGCTTATGTGTACACTTGGCCTGATGAATGAAGCTGCTTCTTTTAAGCCATCTTAGTGCCAAGTTATTGAATCTCTCCTTCAGGGGATGGCTTACTAGCTGAGGAATTTCTCTCCCAAGGTCATGACCTTTGTGTCTCTACGTTCTTTTAGTGCTTGAACACCAACTATTTTCTGCATTTCTGCTACTGGTGTGGACCTCATGGCACCTGTGATAATCCTTAGTGACTGATTTTGTACCTTGTCTAGATTATGCAGTGTAGTGTTTGATGCTGTGCACCAAGATGTTGAGCCATATTCTAAATGTGGTAGAATACTTTGCTGATATGCATTCTTGAGGATTCTTTCACTAGCTCCCCATGTGGTTCCACTCAGTTTTCTTAATATGGCTAGTTTTCTTCTGGCTTTTGCTTCTGCACTGCTGATGTGTTGCTTCCAGGTCAGTTTTGAGTCAAGAGTCACTCCTAAGTAAGTGGGTTGGTTGTCCATCCCTAAGGATATTTTATTTACAAAGATTGGCTTTTGCTTCTGCACTGCTGATGTGTTGCTTCCAGGTCAGTTTTGAGTCAAGAGTCATTCCTAAGTAAGTGGGTTGGTTGTCCATCCCTAAGGATATTTTATTTACAAAGATCTTACCTGCTTTCTGTTTAGATGAGAGAGTGAACAGAGTGGTACTTGATTTCTCTTTGTTGATACTTACACACCATTTGTTTGTCCATGATGTCAAGATGTCTGCTGCTCTTTGGAGTCTCTGTGTAGCAACTGTCATGTATTCATCTGTATACAACATGACCAGATCATCTGCATACAGTGCTGCTTTGATTCCATAGGGAAGTTCCTTGACCAGAATCATTAATGAATACCAGGAATAGTGTAGGCGAAAGGACTCCTTGTGGTACACCATGTCGCAGCAGTACTTTCTAGCTTTTGTGTCCATCCATTACTACTCTTGCTCTTCTATTATGTAAATAGGACTTTATCCAGTTGTACAGTCTTCCATTCACATCGCATTTTCTTAATTTCCACAGCAAACCTTTTTTCCATACTTTATAAAAGGCTTTCTTCAGGTCTGTCCATGCTGCTAGTACAGGGTCCAGCATAAAGCATAGCTGGCTTTTAAAAATGGAAAAAAAATAAGCGATATACATGTTTTTGGTAAAAAAAAGTGAAATGAAACTCAGAAAAGTGGGTATTTTTATTATTACTGACAATCATTTTTAGGTTTTGAAAATTACACCAATTAGATGATCTCCATTACATTTGATACATTCAGCCAGGCATCTGGAAAATCCCTG
This sequence comes from Achatina immaculata, assembly GCA_009760885.1. Lineage (NCBI taxonomy): Eukaryota > Metazoa > Mollusca > Gastropoda > Stylommatophora > Achatinidae > Lissachatina > Lissachatina immaculata. The sequence goes on along the minus strand of CM019699.1, from coordinate 36,812,959 downwards.
CATAACACCATTTAACATGTTCAAATTTTGAATGCAACGTCGAATTCAATCTTTTAGGTCTGCAATTGACTGTGGTCGACTAGCATACACCGTGTTCTTGAGATACCCCCACAAAAAGAAGTCTGCAGCCGATAAATCCAGTGACCTTGCCAGCCAATGGATATCCCCAAATCTGGAAATAAGACAATTGGGAAATGCTTGTCGCAGCATGGCCATGGACTGATGGGCTATGTGGGCAGTTGCTCCATCTTGTTTAAACCATATGTCTCTTATTTCTATTGGCCAAGTCTGGAATGAAGTATTCATTTAGCATCTGCACATAAAGATCACTATTAACAGTAAGAGGATGCTAGATGCCAAAGCATTCCTAACAGCTGATCGCTGAGGGCTACTCAGCCGTGTGTTGCAGACCTCTTGAATCTGTTCAGTAGACTTGTTATTAAAGCAGTTAGTGGTGTCTTTAAATTTTTTGAACCACCTCAAAAATGTTTTGTCCTCTGCTCGGGAGCATTATCACGCGGATGCAACTCAGAATGGCAACGAAGCTTTCATTGTACAGTAATAGATGATTCTCAGCTTTTAAAATAAGTTTCAACAGTGAATACGCAGTGTTGTGTTTGCCAAGAAGCCATTGTTAAAAATGACCGTTTGTCTGCTTCATCTCTGACGTCATGTTTTTTTTTTCACACATATTCAGTTTCTGCATGGTGCATCAGTTAAATCCAGCTATGCGTTATGCTACTAAGATGGACACCACAGGGGAACAGAAGTAAGGGTAGACCAAAAGAGACATGGAGAAGAACAACGGAAAGGATGTTGAGCAATAGAGGGCTTACCTGGGCAAGAGCAGAAAAAAAGGCGAAGGACAGGCATTTGTGGAAAACCCTTGCGGAAGCCCCATGTGCCCTGTGCACTTAAGGTTCAGAGAGAGAGAGAGATGCGTTATGCTGGACCCCATATAAGGTTTTTTTCTTGGAATGCATCCTCAGTCTCTTGAGAGAGATAGGTCACTTGATCTTCTGTACTGTATTATTGCCTAAATCTTGCTTGTTGTGGAACAAGGCTTTCACTTTCTAGGTACCATTTTAGCCTCAGGTCAATGATGCATTCCATTGTTTTGTGTAGGCAGCTAGTGAGACTGATTGCCCTGTAGCTGGAGGCCATACCACTGTTTTTCCCTGACTTTAGCAGTGGTACCATGCTTGCTTCCTTCCAGATCAGAGGTAACTTACCTGTGCTCCAACACATATTGAAAATATTCAACAGCTTTCCTATTCCTGCCATTCCCAGGTTCTTGGTCATTTCATTGGACACTCCATCTGGTCCTGGTGATTTCCTTGGTTTCAGTTTACTGACTGCTAGGTCTAACTCACTGTGTGTGATTGGTGCATCCATGACCTCCACTTTTCTGCCGTGTTCTTCTTCTTTATGTGGGTCAATGCGCACTGTACGGTCTTTCTCTGGATGGATATCAATGCTGCAGTCTTGTGCAAACATGTGAGCAAACTGATCTGCTACCTGCTTACCTGTAAGAGTTTTCCCATCCTCTATTAGTGTAATCTTTGTACTTGTTCCAGTGCTCTCATCATTTAACTGTTTGATTAGTTTCCACAGTTTCCTTCCATCCTATTCAAAGTTTAGGGACTCTGTTTTCTCTCTCCAACTTTCCCATCTGGCTTGCAGCTTGGCTCTCTGAAATTTGGCCTTAGCATGTTGGTAATTATTGTGGCATTCTTGGCACAGTCTATTTTCTGCTTGCTTTTGAGCTGTTTTCACATCATCATGGAGTTTTCCCAGCTCACTAGACCAGTATGGTTTATAGTCCCTATGAGCTCCTCATCTTGGCGGATGGTGAAAGTCCTCCAGATATGGAGGATCCCTGTGAATAAGGAGTTGTCCAAATAAGCAGGCGCGGACCAACTGGCGGTAGACTCAGAGGGCGAGGTGGGGTAGTAGGTGGCTCTACTACTCCTATAAAGTGCCTCAGGTGCTCAGTGAAGGGAATACCAGGCGGGTCAGAGGCACCTTAAAACCTCTCGCTCCCGCTGCCTTGCGGGTAGGACAGGGAGTCCAAAGGCTAGCGGAGAGTCCATACACAAACCGACAGAAGGCAACGGGAAACCACTGTTGTAGCTCCCAAGAACAATTATGCTTATTCAGAGTAATAGATTTATCATGAACGACGTTAACGGATGTACAGCCTCATCCGGTAGGGCAGCTCACGAGCCACAGGTGAGGCCAGATCGTCATCAAGCTACTGGTGGCAAAACTAACAAGTTCAAAATAGCAACATGGAATGTAAGAACTTTATTCCAGGCTGGAAAATTAGAAAATGTAAAGATGGAAAGGATGAAGATCAACATATTAGGAATGAGTGAAGTTAGATGGACAGGTGCAGGAAAGATAAACTCAGATAAATATACAATACTATATTCAGGAAGTGAGAAACATGAACGAGGAGTAGGAATTATATTTGATGAACAAACGGCAAGGACAATTGTAGGATATTTGAACATCTCGGACAGAGTCCTGCTAGCCAAACTGAAAGGACAACCAATAAACATAAATATTATACAAGTGTACGCTCCAACATCTGAAAGCTCTGAAGAAGATGTACAGATATTTTATAATGACATAGAGACAGCCCTAAAACACACAAAGTCACATGAAGTTACCATAGTCATGGGAGATTTTAATGCCAAAGTTGGTAAAGGAAGAACTTCGGACATCGTTGGTGACTGTGGACTGGGGGAGAGGAATGACAGAGGTTATAAATTAATTGAATGGGCAAGAATACATAGCATGGTTGTAGGAAACACCTGGTTTAAACAACATCCTGGAAGACTGGCAACGTGGTGCAGCCCAGACAAAAAGACATTTAACCAGATAGACTACATATTAATCAACAAACGATTCCGCAATGCATTACTGACAACAAAAACCATGCCAGGAGCTGACTGCAATAGTGACCATGATCCACTCTGTGGAAAAGTTAGAATAAAGCTAAAAAAAGCAGGCAGAAAAGTGAGAAACATCAAACTGAATACAGAACTTCTTAAAAATGACCAAGAACTGCGAGAACAATACAAAGTTATTATAACAAATAGATACAATGCAGTAGCAAAGATAAATAGTATAGATGAACAATGGGAAATGTTAAGAGATTCTATCCACCAAACTGTTAAGGAGATAATACCACCGAAAAAAGAAGCCCCTAAAAATAAATGGATGACAGACGACATCTTAGGACTGATGGACAAGAGGAGGAGGAGTAAAAATAACGAGGAAAAATATAGCAAGATAAATAAAGAAATAAGACGCAAATGCAGAGAAGCAAAAGAAGTGTGGTTAAATGAACAGTGCAGACAGATAGAGTACGCTCATAATAAAGACAGCAAAAACATGCACAAACGAATTAATGAACTCACAGGCAGGAAAACAAAATATACCACAGGATGCCTGAAATCGAAAGAAGGTAAAATGTTAATGGGAAAAGAAGACATTGTGGACAGGTGGACAGAGTATATCGGTGAGCTATATGGAGGAGAAAGACCAGAATTAACACCAGATACTAAAAACTGTGATGGACCGCCAATACTTGAAGATGAAATCATAGATGCCATCAAACACATGAAGAAAGGAAAAGTGACTGGGCCTGATAATATAACAATAGAAGAAATAGAGGCACTAGAGGAGACAGGAATAAAAATAATAACCAAGTTACTGAATGATATTTACAACAGTGGTTATATTCCCAGTGACCTGATTAAATCCATGTTTATAGCACTACCAAAGAAACCAGGTGCAAAGGAATGTGACGACCACCGGACTATCAGCCTCTCATGTCACATAACGAAGCTACTTCTGAGAATAATTATGAGAAGAACAAGGAAGAAGATAAAAATGGAAATAGCAGATGAACAGTTTGGATTTGTTGAAGGAAAGGGAACACACAGTGCCATTTATGCTTTAAGAACACTAACAGAAAGAGCTTTAGAAGTACAGAAAGATCTCTGCTTATGCTTCATTGATTACACCAAGGCATTTGACAAGGTGAAACATAGTGAAATTATTAAAATGCTTGAAGACATCAATATAGATGGCAAAGACCTGAGGATTGTAAAACATCTATACTGGCAGCAAGAAGCAGCAGTTCGAGTTGAAAATAGAATTGGAAAATATCAACTTATAAAACAAGGGGTGCGACAAGGATGTGTACTATCTCCAGACCTTTTTTCTCTGTACAGCGAGAATATTCTAAGAACAATCATCACAGAACCAGGCATAAAAATTGGAGGATACAATATTAACAACCTTCGGTATGCTGACGACACAGTACTGATAGCGGAGAACCAACAAGACCTGCAAAATCTCTTGGATAAAGTCGCCAAAGAAAGTGAACAGAAAGGCCTTACTTTGAACATCAAAAAGACAGAGACTATGGTTATATCTAAGAAACAGAATCCACCAGCATGCAGTATTAAATTAAATGGAACCATTCTGACACAGGTGCAGAAATTCAAATACCTTGGAGCAGTAATAACTTCAGATGGGAAATGCAAAACAGAAATTAGGAACAGAATAGGCCAAGCAAAGACTGCATTTCAGAGAATGAGAAACATATTAGCTAACACATCTTTATCAATGAATGTTAGAAAACGAGTCCTAAAATGCTATATTGAACCTATCTTGTTATATGGAAGTGAATCATGGACAATATGCAAGTCTGCACAAAAATCATTGGAAGCAGCAGAAATGTGATTTATTAGAAGAATGTTGCAAATCCCCTGGACAGCAAAAATGACTAATGAAGAATGTATGAGAAGAGCTGGAGAGACAAAAAACCTTGTCAGAAAGATAAGAGAGAGACAGTGTACTTTCGTAGGACATGCAATGAGAAGAGGGGCATTGAAAATATTATAACAACAGGAAAAATAGAAGGAAGAAGATCAAGAGGAAGACCAAGAGAAATGATACTGGACAGTCTGACGGGTTGGTGTGAGAGGAGATCACCAACTGAACTGATGGCCTGCATGAAGGATCGGGTACTCTGGAGAAGCATAATAGCCAACACCAGTCGGCACGGCACCTGATGATGATGATGATGATTAGCTCCTCTGAGAATGGTTTCATGGGCAGCCTGAAGGATACAAACATAGAATTCCCTCACTGTGCTGTTAGTATTCTTACCTTCTGTGGACAGCTGTCCCACCAGGATACCTGTACGATGTCTGTACATTGTCCAGTTTGCTTTTTTATAGTTCCATCTGGGGAGAGGGCTACTGGTGTTAAGGAGTTCTTTTTTTTTTGTCAGGAAAACCGGTCAATGGCCGCTACCTCTAAGTTGTTTTCCAACTTCGCATGTAATGTTCCACTTCAGGTCTGGAGAGTGGAATGCCTGATCTGGTGTTGAGGTTGTATGCCAAGCCTTTGAGTAAAATATTGGGGGATCCATTGGCTGGTTGATCAGGAGGAGTCCATTATCATCCTGCCAGCTCTCAACATCCTCTCCTCTCTTGTCTATGTGATCATAGCCCAAGCTCTGGGAATGGCTGTTAAAATCTCCACAGACCATCAGTTTGATTGTTTCTAGAGCAGGTGGGCGGTCATTAGGACAGTAATAGTTAAGGAGGTGGAAGTCTTTATTACTGGTTTTTATATGGATCATCTGGTATTTGGCTCCTTCCATGTACACTCCCACCTGACATGTGCTGATGTTATTCTTAACAAGTGTGAGTACTCCTGTTCTTCTGTCCTGTCGGTCTAATCTAAAACACTGGTAGCCTCTGATCTTAAAGGCGGCATCTTTGGTCAGATGTGTCTTCTGTATGCAGCATATACTTACATGCTCTGCAAAGAGTATGTTCTCTAACTCCACCTTTTTGCTATAGCCATCTCTAACACTACTGACACTCACAGCATTCCACTGCATTATTTTAAGTTCTTGCTTTTTGGCAGTTTTCTTCTGTTGTATTTTTTGGCCAGTAATTCTACTCTCATGTCTCCTGGCTCCACAAGATGAATTGAGAGGACCTCCAGTAGCATTGAGTGGATCCTTTCGAGGCAGGGAGCCTGGCACTGCACCTGCCTGTTTAGTCTTCACAGTGTGAGCACCATGTTTGAAAACTACAGATAGAGACATTTCATTAGTGATAGTGCGTGGTACCCTGATTTTTGCGATGCGCCTTTTGGCTGGGTACCTCCAATTTCAGCACCTTTCCTTGCTAGGGCAGACTGTGGTCTTACTCAGACTGCCATGAAGACAGTGGTGTAGGCTGGCCTCACCAAAACTTTGTTTTCCAGCCTCTGGTGGCTGTACTTAAGCCCCTTCTCCATGTCAGACAGTTTTGAGACAGTTCCACATAGACACTCCAACTTTGGGATGAGGAATCTGATGAGTGCTTCAACGATATCCATTCCCCGCCACCTATAGTCTGCTGTTAGTGTTTTGTTTACATCATTCTGATAGCCATTGTTGTAAAGACCAATAGGCTTGTCATGTCCTGGATTCATTGGTTTCACACCAGGCTTTCCTCATCGCTGCTGGCGATCTCCATGTCCCCATCCATCCACCAACCTGACATTACATTTTACAAAAATAACAATTACAATTAGTGTTGATTGCTACAAGTTTCTTGGCTGCAGAAGCAGGTTAGAGTTTTTAAGCAAACAGATCTATGTTCCCTGTCTCACAAAGACCATGTTAAAATAAATTTGTTCTTAGCACAGTTGTTCCCAGGGGATCATGACCAGTCAGTGTCCAGTGTCTTTTTTTGCAACAGTTATATCCATTTTTTTTCTTGTCTACTTTGAATAAGAATTTGGAATTAGTCAAACACAAATTATGTTTGAAAACTGTTGGCATTCACTTGAAGGCATTGATACTCTGCCTGGAGAACCCTGGAATTTGTTACCAGGAAAATACTTGGCCACATTGTACAAGGTGTGTTCAAGAAGTATCTGGACTGAGGGCATAAATCTGAAACCAACTGACACAACCAGAAGGGAATATGTGCAGACTGACCTTGGCATATATTGTGCATGTGGCTAAAGTCACGTCTCCCCAGTTTGTCTGCTTTGTTTACAGTAGTGCTTTGTTCTTATGTATCTGAATTTGTTTGTTGCTACCGTCATTTCGGAAAAACTGGATCAACAAAACAGGCCCATGTTTCTGCTGCTCCTGGCCTGCTTGAATGCATTGAAAATGGTGAAAACTTTTTAAAAACAATCACAACTGATGATGAATCATGGGTTTATGGGTATGACCCTGCAGGAGAGCTGCTGCAAGTTCAAGATAGTGTTTACTGTTTCTTTTTATTACAGTGGAATTGTGCATCCATCAGGTCAGACAGTCAGCAAGGAATACTACTGTGAAGTTTTGCACCATTTGAGGGATGGAGTTCATTGCAAAAGGCAGACACTGCTTGAGAATGGCGGGTGGCAACTCTACCGTGACACCGCACCTGCCTATTCATTGCAACTTGAGCAGCAGTTTCTTGTTGAACACCATAATCAGTAGGTCCAGCAGCAGCCATATTCACCCTATATCACTCCCAGTGACGTTTTCTTATACTCAAAAATAAAATACCAGTTGAAAGGAAAAAGATTTCAGGATGTTGAAGAGATACAATAGCATGCGATGAGACAGCTATTCCCCATATCAGAAGAAGACTTCGAAAGATACTTCAAGCAGTGAAAACAGCACTAGGCTCAGTGTGTTGCTTCAGAAGGGGACTATTTCAGAAATGATTAAATTACAAGTTGGTAACTCTTGTGGTTCTTTTTTTTTGTTGTAAATTCACTCCAGATACTTTTTGATCACACCTTGTATATGAACCACATCCAAGAAGGAAGACTGGATGCAATATACCAAGGCTTTTGACTCTAGGTCTGACTATATTTTTGTACTTGTGATTCCAAGTCTTCAGAACTCCAACCTACTCAAAACTGCTTCAGACTCTGACCCCACCTCCACAACCTTGCTAAAAAGGCAAAGATTTGAACTTGGCAGATAATGATATTACAGCCCCTGAATGAATTTTATGATCAGATTGTAACAACTCTTTGTTTTATGTGTGTGTTTAGGTACGAAGACAGGCTGAGATGGTATGTACCAATGGGATTGAAGAAGTGGATGAACGACTGTGGATGTTACAATGTGGTGGAGCTCACTTGGTGGGAAGAATATGTTCACAGTGAAGTATCACAGATCAGAATAGTCAGTACGCCCTGCCAGCACTGGTCTAAACGGACTATTCATGATGATAACACAGTATGTTCATGGTTTAGCTCTTGTAAAGAAAAAGTTGTGGATGTTTTTAAATTAGCTTTTTATTTTGTTTTAGTTCCTTTATAATATTTCTCTGTATTTCAGTCTCCTCAGTCTTTAGACAAAATTGTAAAAGATGTGTTAAAAAAAAAAGAGTGTTGCTATAAAGACAAAAGTGCAGTTTTGACATTTTAAATACTATCCCCCTTCAAAGTAGTCCCCTCTACTGGTGATACACTGTTCTGAACCTTTCTTCCAATGTTGGAATGCTTCATTATCACATTTTCCTGAATCTCCTCTGTTGTTTGGAAACAACATCCTTTCAAAGTGGTTTTAAGTTTGAGAATAAAAAATCTGCTGGTACTAAGTCCAGAGAATGGGGTGGATGGAGCACAACAGATGTCTGATGTGCCAGATAAATGTGGATGAGGAGCGACGTGTGTGTTGGAGCATTGTCATGGTGCAACATCCAAGTCTGGTTTTCCCACAGTTCAACCCTTTTCCTGCACAAAGCACCCCTCAGATGCACTAAAGCTTCCTGGTACAGCTGCTTGGTTACCATCTGACCAGTTGGTACAAATTCATAGTGGACACTGCCTCTGCAATTAAAAAAACACAACCAGTTCATCCATGCTTGGTTACCATCTGACCAGTTGGTACAAATTCATAGTGGACACTGCCTCTACAATTAAAAAAACACAACCAGTTCATCCATGCTTGGTTACCATCTGACCAGTTGGTACAAATTCATAGTGGACACTGCCTCTGCAATTAAAAAAACACAACCAGCTCATCCACGCTTGGTTACCATCTGACCAGTTGGTACAAATTCATAGTGGACACTGCCTCTGCAATTAAAAAAACACAACCAGCTCATCCATGCTTGGTTACCATCTGACCAGTTGGTACAAATTCATAGTGGACACTGCCTCTGCAATTAAAAAAACACAACCAACTCATCCATGCTTTTTTTTTCTGTCAAGGAGGCCCTTTTCCCACCCGCTGCGAAGATTGCATCTTGGTTTCAGCATCTTAGCCATAAGCCCACATCTCATCTCCTGTTACCATGTTGTTAAGAGCATTTCTGTGACCATTTGCATTGGCAAGCATTTCCTGATTTCAGCATGTTTCTCTTTCTGGTCATAAGGAAGCAAATGCAGCGATGAATTTTGCAGACACGACTCTTCTGAAGTTTTTCATTCAAAATCTGATGTCAGGATCCTGTGCTGATGCCCCCTTAATCAGGAACTTCTTGGACAGTTAAACGATGATTTCCACAAATCACAGCATGAGCTCTCTCAACATGGTTATCATCTGTTGGTGTAAACAGTCGTCCAGGCCTGGGATCTTCACCTGCTGATGCTGTGCCCTCTTTAAAATGCTTAAACCACTTATACCACTACATTTGGCTCCCCGTATGCATGGTTAAGCAATTGCCCATGTCTCTAAAATTTTTACCAAGTTTGCTACTGAAATGTTCTTAAGAAGGATGGAAATCCAGAAAGACAAATGAAGAAGTATGACATCAGCCAAAAGAATATCCCAAACTGATGCCATACATAAGAAAACAGACAATCAAAATTTCTCGGATGCATCAACGGGCATGAAGGTCTCCAAAAATTGGCCATGACTGGAAAAATAAATGGCAAAAGATAGAGAGGGCAAAGAAGACAGACATACTTAGATGGCCTGACTGAATGGTTTGGTGTGACAAAACAGTTAATTCAAGACATGGAAGATCAAGCGAGATGGAGAGAGATGACTGCCTATGCCTATTGGTGTTGCACTGATCAGATCTGCAGCAAAATTTCATGCAAACATTGTTCTTCAAGCTTCTTCTTCTTCTTCTTCTTCTTCTTCGTTCGCTTCTACCACCAAAACCACACTATGATCCTACTGAATTTATGCCTGTGGTCCTCGTTAGGTCCTGTGGTCTCCTGTGTGGTCCCCAAAAGGACCACACGAGATCCCCGAGAGGACCACAAGGGGTTCAGAGTATCACAGGGCTTTAGCCTGTATTCTTGGTGGGTCTCTGAAGCGGATTGCGTGACACCATGGTTTTCGTTGCACCAGTTTAGTCTAGAGTTGGACGTTCTCACTGGAAGACCTCGACGTGTTTAGGATATTAGTGCATCCCCGCTGGGTGAGAGGTGGTAGCCCACTTAGGCCAGAGTTGGACCTTCTCACCAGAAAACCTCAATGTGTTTTGAGATACCCGTGTATCACCGCCGGGTGAGAGGTGGTTGCCCATCCAGTCCAGGGTTGGATTTTCTCACCGGAAAACCTCAGCGTGATTAGGATATGCAAACATCCCTGCCGGGTGAGAGGTGGTTGCCTATCTAAACTGCCCTGGTCCAGTGCCTCCGACTTCAGCATTTTGTGGTCGTGGCCGCTACCCTTCCTAGTCGTGACCAGGATGGAGCTTTTGTCCAGGAGGACGAATCCTCGCCACTAGTGACTTCCACCCCTGGGTTGAGCCGGTTTAGGCATATTAACCCAGTATGGGCGTGTTGGGGACGTGACCGACCTCTAGAGCAGAGGTACTGTGACATGTGTAGCCTTCAAGATTCACCCCTGGTGTGAGCTGGTTTAGGCATAATTCACCAGTATGGGTGTATATCAGGTCGTGGCCAACCTCTAGAGCAGAGGTGGCATGACATGTTTAGCCATCAAGTTCCACCCCTGGTGTGTGCCGGTTTAGGCAAATTTCACCAGTGTAGGTGTATTTCGGACGTGGCCAGCCTCTAGAGCAGAGGCGCCATGGTATGTGTAGCTCTCGCAGCGATACTACTGGACATACCGATTAAATTTCACATTATCTTTTCCTTCACCTTTTCACATCAGTACCACACAGCAACCTTTATTCCTTTTCCGCATTTTCTTCCTCGACCGGGAGGAGCTTCACTCCACGCGCGGCATTCGAAGAGTCTCACCAGCAGTGTCTTAACCTCTGGGTTAAGCTGGTTCATGCATTCCGCCCGATATGACTGCACTCAGGATGTGGCAGACTTCCAGACCAGAGGTGCCTTGATTTGACCATTTGCTTTGCCTTATCCTTTCTATCACTTTTTCCGCAGTGGTGCCGCGCGGTAACCCCTTTTTCGCCTTTCTTCATTGGCCGGGAGGAGCACCGCTCCACGCACGGCAGCTGAAGAATCTCGCCAGCTGTGGTAGATGAGCTACCAAACATGTCACTCATCTACCCTTCACCCCTTTTCCTGTCAGTTTAAACAGTTCTGCCACGGGAAGGCCAGGAGCTGGACTTGACTGCCAGAGGCTGTTTAAGACGCGCACCGTTGGAGTGGAGATCGAATTTTCCACCCCACCTCCGGCAATAGCAGTCCTTAGAACCTTCAAGCTCCTTAATTGACACTTTGTCACTAATCCAATGAACAGCTTATGCACATGCTCTCTTCAGCTTGATGGCTGATGCTTATAGCAGAACAGGATGAATGGCAGTTTGCCGGTTGGTGCACTGTTTGAAAACTTAAACCTTTTTTTTTGTTTTTTTTTAACACATCTCGTACATATTATGTTAGACTACATGCATCGGCCTGTATTTATACAGTCAGTTTCTGTTTCTGAAACTTTATTTTCCTATGAGAGAAGTAGAACCTGAGGTGACAACTACATCAGTCATGACACAAACATCAGGGACCAAAAACTGATCAAGACCTTGTTCTACCTTCATGTGGCACTCTAATAGCCACAGCCTGACCACTGATGTAAGGGTTGATATGTTAGCTATTTAATTGTGTCAGCGTGCCAAAGGGAGTGTGAATAAAATGTTACTTCAATTTTTTTTTAAAAGAAAATATGGTGAGATGTACAGTACTAAATGTTTTTTTTTTCTCCAAAAAATGTCCATGGAAAACGGGGTGCATCTTATATTTGTTTTATAGACTAACAAATACAGTAAGTAGAACATCATTAATGAGGGACATTAAGTATATGTTACATTTCTGCTTTTACTGATAGGTTTTGTGGAGCAGCTGGTGTGTCATTGGACCTAAAAACAGATTTTTCTTTGCGGGTGACACGGGCTATTGCCCTGCTTTTAAGCAGATAGGACGTCGCTATGGGCCATTCACACTGTCTACAATACCAATTGGAGCATATGAACCACGGTATTGTATCTGCATTTTGTTTTTTAATTGTGAGGAGCAGAATGAAGAATGCAAATTTAATGAAGTTCATCATACAGTACGAGGGTCATGCTGAAAGTCATGAGCAAAAATTTTCTAAAAGTCAAAATTTATAGATAGAGAAAATATAAATGTATCACCTTAATTTACATCCTTTTCTTCATTTTTCAACATAATCTCCATTTCTCTGCACACATTTTCCCCGTCGCTCTGCAAGTTTGAAAATACCCTCCCGGTAGAATTCCATTCTAGCTGACAGAAGGCACAGATGCACTGCTTTCTGGATGTTCTCTCCTGTCTCGTAGTGATGGCCTCGCATTTGTTCTTTCACAGAACCAAAAAGATGGTAATCACTGGATGACAGGTCGGGGCTATAGACAGGGCATGAAAGAATTTCCCAACCTATTTTCTGAATTTCCTCAGTTGTCTGGTTTTTCTAACAGCTTTGTGATCTTCAGCCAACATCGTGGGATCCAGCTTTGGTACATCGTTGTCATCCAACTCTTGCAGCACATGCCCCAGTCATCTTAATCCTATACTGCTGAGTGCTGTCATTATGGATAGAGGCTCAGCTTATTATTTTTTATGCCAAGTGATTGTTTGCTAGAGCTTTATGTTTGTCCGAGACATGTTTGCAAAAATATCTGAAGATTTTACATGACATTTTATGAGTTATTTTACTTCATCATCATCATCATCGCCTTTCACTCCCTTGAGAGCATAAACCACGGATAAAGGCTCTCCAGTCATCCCTGTTCTTGGAATTATTCTCTGCTTCCTTCCATGTGCATCCCTTGTCTCTGAGCACTGTCATAATTTTATTCTCCAAGTAAGTCTAGGTCTTCCTCATTTTCTATTTCCTTGAGGATTCCATGTCAGCGCCTGTCTTGCTGTGTTGGTGTCAAGATTCCTCAGAGTGTGGCCAGTCCACCTCCACTTCCTAGACATGATTTGTAGGTTCATAGGTTTTTGTCCAGCCCTTTCCCAGACCTCCTTGTTCCTGATCTTGTCCTGCCATTTAATGTTTAAAATCCTCCTCAAGCAGTAGTTCATGGTTGTTTGTATCCTCTTGTCTTGGTCATAACCCTGTCTCTGAACAATTATTTGATTTCAGTTTTGCCATTATTCCATATTGCTTGCTGACAACATCATATTTGTTTATATTTAGATTGAAAGACCTTAGTGTTTTTTTTTATCAACTCTTACTGTTGAGAAATACAGTGGTTTGTGAGGATTGCTTTGTAATAATACTAGGTGTTCTGTCTGACATGTCGTTATATTCATCTCCTTGTGATGTCTTTTACCTATTCATTCCATCTCACTCCTGGCTGCCCCTGCTAGGTATAAAAAGTTATATGTAAAAGATTTGTATTTTATATTTATTATTGTTCTTTATGCATATATATTACTAATACAAAGTTGATGTTGAATGACTGCACAGAACGAAAGTTTAAAGATGATAAGAAGAGTGACGAAACAGACCAGCATGGTCAGTTCTTTAGCCTTGAAAATGAAGTGTGTTTGTGCTTTGTCCTCTGCTCCTGAATGCAGAGTTTTAATGGTATTGACCCCACTGCGTCTGATTACTCTGGCATGATTCTGTCTTCATTTCTAAACCACTTCATTCATCATGTTTCTGGCACACATGTCAGGACTGGTGCTTTGATTTGAACATTCCATCATCATATCCCTTTCTTTGCCTGAAACCAAGTTGTGATGCACTAAGAGATCATTCTGCTGTTGGTCTTATTTGCTTCAGGTACAGATTTTACTGTTGCTAGATTTATGCCATGTTTGTTGTTGTTGTTTGTTGTTGTTTTGTCCCATGGTAATAGCATTCTAGAAAGAATGATGTCTGATATGATTTTGGAGATTTCATTCTTTATTTTTTTGTCAGTTTGCTATAGTGCTCAAGGTTGTCTGATCTACTTATTTGTTATGTTGTGAATATAGAATATTTGTTTTATGTACAGTGTATATGCTGTGGACATACAAGTCTTGATATATACTTTGTGTTTTATGTGGTAGATGCAAGATTTTTAAAAAGATGTGTAGTTAACTTGATGAAAGAAAATTATATTTTGTATCCAGAACATCATTTCATTGCTGTTGAATTTAGCATCATACAGTATTCTTTTCTTCATTTTCCAGGTGGTTTTTATCTCCTCAACATGTAGACCCCCGAGAAGCTGTCCAGATTCATTCTGATGTTAAGTCAGAGATGTCTATTGGAATTCACTGGGGAACTTTTGCTTTGGCATCAAAGGAGGTATGATGGTGTTTTGTGTGTGTGTGTGTGAAGTAAGAAGTAAGGTTTTGTGAAGGTTTTGAAAGTGTCATATTGGACTGGGAGTGGGTTATAACTGCTGGCCTGAAGACATGGAGTGTATTATGACTGCTAGCCTGAAGACATGGAGTGTATTATGACTGCTGGCCTGAAGACATGGAGTGTGTTATGACTGCTGGCCTGAAGACATGGAGTGTGTTATGACTGCTGGCCTGAAGACATGGAGTGTATTATGACTACTGGCCTGAAGACATGGAGTGTATTATGACTGCTAGCCTGAAGACATGGAGTGTGTTATGACTGCTAGCCTGAAGACATGGAGTGTGTTATGACTGCTAGCCTGAAGACATGGAGTGTGTTATGACTGCTGGCCTGAAGACATGGAGTGTGTTATGACTGCTAGCCTGAAGACATGGAGTGTGTTATGACTGCTAGCCTGAAGACATGGAGTGTGTTATGACTGCTAGCCTGAAGACATGGAGTGTGTTATGACTGCTAGCCTGAAGACATGGAGTGTGTTATGACTGCTGGCCTGAAGACATGGAGTGTGTTATGACTGCTAGCCTGAAGACATGGAGTGTGTTATGACTGCTAGCCTGAAGACATGGAGTGGCTTATGACTACTGGCCTGAAGACATGGAGTGTGTTATGACTGCTGGCCTGAAGACATGGAGTGTGTTATGACTGCTAGCCTGAAGACATGGAGTGGCTTATGACTACTGGCCTGAAGACATGGAGTGTGTTATGACTGCTGGCCTGAAGACATGGAGTGTGTTATGACTGCTGGCCTGAAGACATGGAGTGTGTTATAACTGCTGGCCTGAAGACATGGAGTGTTATGACTGCTGGCTTGAAGACATGGAATGTGTTATGACTGCTGGCCTGAAGACATGGAGTGTGTTATGACTGCTGGCTTGAAGACATGGAATGTGTTATGACTGCTGGCCTGAAGACATGGAATGTGTTATGACTGCTGGCCTGAAGACATGGAATGTGTTATGACTGCTGGCTTGAAGACATGGAATGTGTTATGACTGCTGGCCTGAAGACATGGGTGGGTGGGTGGGAGGGAGGGAGGGAGGGAGAAAAATATCTCCATTTATTCCTTTGGGTTCTTTATCTCTTGAAAGCTAATGTCTAGTATCCAATAATTTAGAAATTAAATTGTTTATAGTAAGCACTCATATACTTTTTTTGTTTGTGTCAAACTATATCTTATTGTGAAGTAATGGTTTTGTAAAAGTCATTAAAAAATGTATGTAAGCATTTTAATATTAAAAATGGATAGAATTTGAGAAATACAATCCTTCTTGCAGTCTGCAGGCTGTGGCAAGAAAGCGTGCAAGTCAACATATGATGATGTTGAAATTTGCTCTTGTTACAAATTATACATGTTAATTCTTTCCATTCACATTCCTTCGTTCCTTATGTTCCCTTCGACGCAGACATTTTGGGGAGCGTGGGTCCCTGTGTAAAAGTTATTGTACCGAATTAATTCCAAGATCACGACATGTGTGTCACACATTAAAATAAGTGGAAGTGAATGAAGATTCCATAAATGAAGTTATTTGTCATTAAAAAAAAAAAACAAAGAAAAGAAAAAACTGGTGTGAAACGATGGAAAGATTTTTTGGTGCTAAAAAAAATTTTAGGGCTGAGTAATAAAATTTTCTTTAACTTACCTTAACTGTGTCATAATCCAATATAGAATACATAGTCATTCAAATTTCAACACAGAAAAATCAATATTTATGGATGTTTGTGACATCCAATAAATCTAACAGGTCTACAGCTATGAGAAACACATATAGTAAGATAGGTCTAGTCGGTCGGTGTAACCATTCTACCACTCGATCTCAAAAAAATCTTGCATTTTATGTTCCTGTCCTGATATCCAGTATGGCTCCTTTATCAAGCATGCTTAAACACTAGTTTAACTTTGGATTCAGAAGAGCTCTGACTGATTAAATAAAAAGTTACATCATGTTTTCAACAAAAGAAAGTCAGAAAACTTATAGGGCTGTGTCGAAGGGAGAAGTATGTACCAGAACACGCCTTTCACGGCTGGTGCGAATGGAAAAAGTTAAAATATTGCTAATTGTGGAGTAATAGTTTTGTGTAATTATAAAATATATATATATATAAATTTAATATGAGATTTAGAGCACAAGTTGTTACAAACAAATGTTTTATTGCACACATTTTTTTATATTGTGTTTGATTTGTCTACAGTTTTACCTGGAGCCAAAGTATAAATTACAGGAAGAACTCCTAAATCAAGAAGTGGATCCCGAGTCCTTTAAAACTGTCAAACATGGAGAGATCACTGTAGTGGGTAGAAAAAGAAAAGAGAATAGTTGAAAGCCTGTTGTGTGTAGCATTGTATTGTTTGATGGTCCGAGAGTTTGATGTTTTGTGTACTAAACACACACTGTGATATTAGTATTTTATGTCTTGTGTAAAGTTTATTGATCAGGTGCCTGCTATTTGATAAGAGCTGACAGTCATGTTTCACCATTTTGTGTGGTCCTTGGTATTCCTTATCTAGAAATCTTTTAATCGAGAATGTTCCAGAATCCAAAACCTTTTGAGCTCCAATGTGATGCAACAAGTGGAAAATTCCACATGTGATCTCATGTGATGGGTTGTAGTCAAAACTCAGGCACACAACATTTTAATACTAGTTTCTTTAAAAGTGCATGTGTGTGCACACACACACAGACAGACAGAGAGAGAGAGATGCTATGGTCTGTCAAGGAATTGGCTACTAAGGGAAGGAAAAAGACCCTCACATTCTCATTCAGCTGTTATATATCTTTTCAAGATATAGTTTGCTTTCTGAAGGTTCAGTGCACACAGACTCTTTTCAAGATATATAACCCTGCACATTTAATAAAGCCATCCAGTACATTGTCTTCTCATCCCACTTCCAGGTCCCTGAACTGTTTGTGATGTTTATTCTCTCCTAAGTAAATAAAATACAGTACACAGTAACCTTTTAGTCAAAACACATCATCATCATCATCATAGGTGGAGACTGAAAGCCTGCCATCATTTGTTGTTGGTGTTATTTAACAACTGATAAGGTACTCTGGTGATGCTAATTTGTTGCTTAGTTTCCCTGAACACATTATTTTTTTCATTGTGTTAATGGTATATTATATTTTTTACTGTGAAGTATTTATGTGTGAATCTTATCCTTCTGCGTTCGAGGTTGTTGGTCACATCAGATCTTGATTCCCTGTTGACATGGCAAAGCCTGCAGTCCTCTCCAGATCGTGATAGGAGCGTTTATGTGTGAATAAATGTATAAGTGTAAGAAGATGATTGTTTATCATCAGCACATCAACTCAGAGTCAGGAATGATGGTGACGCCAGACAACCACAGATTGTCCATATAGGTCCACAGATTGTCCACATGGTTCCATAGATTGTCCACATGGGTCCATAGATTGTCCACATGGGTGACTGAGATAGTGACACCTTTGCTTTCTGAAGGTTCAGTGCACACAGACTTTGTTTCATGCGCAGGATTATTAAAAATTTATAAAATTACCTTCAGTCTGTGTATATAAGGTGTGTGTGAAATAAATGAATTTTGTGTTTAGTCTTTGGACCCAGAGTGTCTCATTATGTATATCCAGGTCGTTCAAAATCTGAAAAAAATCTGAAATTTGAAACATTTCTGGTCCCGGGTATTCCAGGTAAAGGATTCTCAACCTGTAAAAATAAGGTTACATTTCCTTTCTCAATCCACTTAGTTCAGATATTTTTTCCTCCTAGTCTCAGTCTTATTTCTTTTTCCCTTGTGTTTCTCAGTGACTGTCAGGTCATATATATCTGTATATATCTGTCTTGTCATGGCATGTAAAGAATTTATGGTAAATTGAAATATTTTATTATTGTGAACAAAATATAATAATACATATTAATGATAGCACTTGTTGCAGAAGAAGGTTTTGAAGCAAGTAGATGCTAACTGAAGAAGTGCCAAGAAGCTTCCCTTATGACTGATTCCACCATAGCCATGCCTTGACTTGCTGTCTGGCCATAAGTCACTTTGGCTCTGTGTTGGTCATTACAGGAGGAGGTCACACACAGTGTAGTTCACTGCCAATATACTAACAGAATACAAATTAGCACTTTAACTGTCTGAAAATTAGTCAAAAATCATGAATAACAACACATTAAGAATCATACTGTAATAACTTTTCAGTGATACACAAAAATGTACATACATGCACACATGCATACATTCTGTACTCACCAAATGAGTGTTCATCTCCTTCTCTTGTCTTGTGGTGAAGTGGTTAGTGCACTGGTCTCTCATGGTGAAGGTTTGAATCCGGCCAGGGGCACCCCAGTCACCCAGCTGTAGAAATGGGTACCCAGCTTCTTCTGGAGTTGTGGAAGGAAAGGCGGCCAGGCGTGATACTGACCATATCATCCTCTAGTGTGCTGACAGGTCGAGGAAAATATGGGCACTAACACCATATCTCTATGTGCCTCTAAGGCATAACAGGATTACCTTTTTTTTTTTTTACCTAATTGTCCCATTAGTTGTAAAATGAGAAATTTGTCTTCATAAACATTCCACAGTGTGAATTATTATTGGAAGAGAAAGAACCCGAACTGACAATAGAAGAAGTTTTATGGGCAATAAAGAATCTGAAAAATGGTAAATCACCAGGATGTGATGAGATAACAGCTGAGTTTATTAATGCAGGAGGAAAGGAGTGTGCAACAATCTATCATGCACTGTGCAAAAAGATATGGCATTCAGGTATTTGGCCAAAAGAATGGAAAAGAACTGTATTCATACCACTGCCAAAAAAGGGTAACCTGAAATTATGCATAAACTACAGAACTGTTGCCCTGATTAGTCATGCCAGTAAAATTCTGTTAAAAATCATAATGGGTAGACTTCGACAGAACATAGAAGAAGAAGTCAGTATGGTCCAAGCTGGTTTCAGGCAAGGAAGAGGATCAAGAGATCATATATTCAATCTAAGATTAATAATAGAGAAATGCAGAGAGTTTAATACATATTAATACATATTTATCCTTTATAGACTACTCAAAGGCATTTGATTGTGTACAACACCAGAAATTTTGGGAAATAATGGAAAAAATGGGATTTCCAACATATTTGACACAACTAACATCACTGCTGTATCTAGACCAACAAGCGGCAGTAAGAATAAATGGTGCAACATCAACTTGGTTTGACATAAAGAAAGGGGTCCGTCAGGGATGCATATTGTCACCCTACTTATTTAACTTGTATACTGAAAATATAATGAGGAATGTTAGAGAAGATGTAGACAAAGAATATTACGATGCCATAACAATTGGAGGTTATGAAATACCAGAGATTAGATATGCTGATGACACAGTGTTACTGTCCACAACATAAAGAGGAATGGAAAAACTAATTATGTCAGTCCGTAAGAACAGCAAAGAGCAGAACCTCTATCTTAATGCAAAGAAAACTAAATTGATGACAACTGACAAAACAAACAAGGCAGTTGAAATATATATATCAATGAGGAAAAATTGGAAGAAGTGGATATCTTGGATCATTACTAATAATGGAGATACAATGAGGGAAATTAAAAGGAGGACATCTATCGCTCTTCAGAAAGTAATACAAATAAAGAATCTGTGGAGAGGAGCAGACAGAACTACAAAAATAAATTTTTAAGGGCATGCATCTTTTCCATCGCAACATATGCCTGTGAGACCTGGACACTTAACAAAACAGCTGAGAAACACATAAATGCCTTTGAATGTAAATGCTACAGAAGAGTTCTCTAAATATCATGGACACAAAAAAGAACAAATATATCTATACTACAAGAGCTTAATATTGAAGAAGGCTGGCTAGTAAAGAGGATTAAAGAGAGAAAACTTAAATATTTTGGACACATTAAACGTCATGATAATCTAGAGAGGACCGTATTGGAAGGATACATAATGGGAAAAAGAAAATGAGGAAGACCAAAACAAAGATGGCAGCAAGACATCGTTGATGATCTGCAAATGGATGCCGCAGCAGCAGCCATCTTGCTCACAACCGAGAGGCCTACAGGAGTGCTGTTTGGGAGGCAAAGTTCCGCAAGGAACATGCAAATGAATGAATGAGTGAATGAAAACATTCCACTACATGCTAGTTATCTCTGATGTTGCACATTTTTTCTTTGTGCCCTTTCTATCTCATATGTTATAAGCAACTTGCTTGTTTTTACACAGTTATAGTCTGTTTGTTACTGCAGAATTTTTTTCAATTTTCCAAGGCTGTGGATTTGTTGCATAAAATGCTTTACATTTTCTAGAATGCTGTCTCTGCTATTTGTTTATAAAGCTGTGCATTTTTTTTAAAATCATGCATCAGTGGTTCTCAGGTTATTTTGGGCTGCAGCCCCCATGCTTTCCTGTCCACATTCTGAGCACCCTTAGAAACTTTTTTTTTTCACTCAGCACTCCCTTTTCCCTGACCATAGCCCAGGATTTTCCCACCACTGTACTGCCCGTTTTGGGATAGCTGTCATGTATCATCTGTATTTGAAAAAATCATTGTGCTTGCTTCAGTTTTTGTTACTTTAATGGTTGTTTTTTTTTACACTTTTATTTTAGATTACCATGCATATGCTGTATAGATTTATGAACTGATCAAATCTAAGGGAATTGTCTACAACAGAAATGTACATGAAAACTTGACTTCCTGTTTCATTGCAACTGTTTTTTTTTTATATGAGTAGTAATTTTTCTGTTTTGCATTGAAAATATTGCTTCAGTTTAGCTGGATTCAGTTCCATGAGCACAAATAATTAGTTCCTTTTCCCCAGCCTCCCTGTTTGTTGTCTGGACTCAGCCAAGTCATTCTTTCAGTTGAACATCTTTCGTGAAATTCTTTTTGGCCGGTATGTGTATGTACAACGGCAAAAATCACTGCTTGCAATAAAATATTCAGTTGTTAGTGTTTACTGCATTCGGTGGATCAAAATAAATTGCTGTTGTATGCAAAAATGTGTGTGTGTTTTTTTTTTTTTTTTATTAGTATACAAAATTATACCTACATCTTTATTTCTTGATTTCTTTTGTAACATTGTAGGTGAGATCAGTTTTATTCATTATTTATGTAACACTACTCAGTAATGTAATCCTTCACTTTATATGAATTATATTTTCTCTATTGACTCTCTGTCTCGCTCTCTCTCTCTCTCTCTCTCTCTCTCTGGCAGTAATTATTATGACAATGATTTTTTACTACAGGGCACAAAATTGTGTAATTTGATCATCTAAAGTGACTAAAAAAAAAAAAAGACATTTTTTTTGCAGTTTAATGGGAGCAGCTCGATTTGTAATTTAAACATGGAAGGGCGCAAGAAAATGAGCAGAATTAGGTCCCTATTGTTGTTGGCTATTTGTAAGAATTCCATACAGAAATGTATTCATTCATGATTATTGGTGAAAGTTTGAAGAAAGAAAAATTGTTATCAGTTTAACAATATGATAAGAGTTACTGGAACATGATAAGAGTTGCTGAAACTATCAGAGCTGCTAAATTTATCTCCATTTATTGTTTTGATACAAATATGTTCTTGTATTTATGACAGGAGTCTTTTTAACGCTTTCCTCTCACATTTTAAAAATTCAGTAGACAGATCAGTTTTTTTTTGTACTTTAATATTTTGATTTATATCAGCTGACAGATATGCTAGGATTTGAAAAGAGGATGGTAATTAAGTGCTTTTTTCCACTAAAATCAACCACTGATTGTCTCATTCTGTAAGGCTGCCTAAATTTAAAATTACAGTGTTTTATAGACATAAAGCATAGGTCACTTAAACCAAGAAAGAAATTATCTTGAGATTATGTGACCTTAAACCAAGGAAGAGATTATCTTGAAATCATGTGACCTTCAACCAAGAAAGAAATTATCTTGAGATCATGTGATCTTAAGCTAAGAAAAGAGATTATCTTGAAATCATGTGACCTTAAACCAGGAAAGAAATTATCTTGAGATTATGTGACCTTAAACCAAGGAAGAAATTATCTTGAGATTATGTGACCTTAAACCAAGGAAGAAATTATCTTGAGATTATGTGACCTTAAACCAAGAAAGAGATTATCTTGAGATCATCATACTGGAGTGCTGAATCAGATGTCATTTAAAAGATATTTTTGCATATAAAAAATTATTCATAAACTGAAGAAAGACAGGCTTCCAAACTCTTTAACAGTTCAAGGTTTGTCAATATTAGCACCAAGAATTATTAGATTGTGCATCCTTCTATGACAGCCTGGTTAATGAGTGGTTAAGCACTTGGTGTACTAATCTGGTGGTACTGGGTTCAAGTCCCTGCAGTGGGATTTTTTCTGGTCTTATATCCTTCCTGTGCCATTAAATATCACATAGGGCTCACAAGGTAGTTCACCAATTTTTCCTGTCTTCGGTGAGTCTTTCAACCTCATCAAGGGATTGTATGCCTGTTAATTTGGCCTCTCTTAACAATATTCTCTTCAGAGTTTCAGCGATCTGCCTTTTTTTCTTTGGCCTGCTGCACACACCAAAAAAAAAAAACAACCTTTGGTTGACCCAGCCTCTAAAAATGGGTAGCAGAGAAATCTGGGAAGGTAGATGCAGCCAGGCATGATACTGACCACATTACATTTTCATGTGTCAAAGGTTATGGAAATACAGGCCTAACCTATATCTTCAGTATGTCAATGGCATGGGAATTTTACCTTTTTTTAACTTTATTATACTGTATGTATTTGTAAATAAATATAAAGTAGAATTTATGGATCAGTTACAATTTATGTAATCTTTACTTTGGTCCTATTTTGTCTTACACACAAGCTATATTTTAAAAAAAAGAAGCTATGCAGTGCCCAAGGCCTGAAGTTGCATACCACAGAGAAAGAATACTGCATTTGCTGTTTGCCATACCATAGGAGGCAATCACAAAAAAGGTTTTCTTTCACCTTAATTGGCTGGTGAAGTATTGAAAATTGATCAAATCTGCAATTCTCAACATTTTTAAAGTCAATGCACACTACACAAGGCACACGATCAGCTTTTCAGGGAGTGAATTTATCATTTAAAACTGAACAAAACTGCTTCTTTTTCTGAACCTCCCTAAGACCAGCGGTCTTTTTGCAGCACACTTTTCAGCAATATTTGAGTTATAGTAAAACAAAAAATTGAAATTGAATGTGTAATACAAAGACGGAACCCATGTCACTGAAAAACTCCAGAATGGTTCAACTTTACATATGAATAATTAGAAACAGAATAGATGAAAGAACATTCTAATCTATTTTTTTTCTTTTTAATAATCTCTGCTTCAACTTTACATATGAATAATTAGGAACAGAATAGATGAAAGAATATTCTAATCTATTTTTTTTCTTTTTAATAACCTGTGCAAAGATCACAGTTCCAGTCCTCCCATCCCCCTTTTTTTTTTTTGTTTTCCCAACCCCCGATCGTATGGTTCCAATATCCTCAGAAGTGTAGTTACGCCAACTCCTCATTTTCCCGCAGTTCTCGGTTCCTCGGTTATCGCTTCTTTGTCTTTCTCAGAAAGTTACGTTTTATTATTTATTTACGTTTCGAGTGCTGTTTTAAATTCCCAGGAAGTATAGTCGTGTATAACAAACAGTGTAAATTCCGAAAACACACACACACACACAATAAATAAGGAAGAGAAAAAACTGGGAAGGCGAATTACCATCAGTTTTCCCAGAAATAGGATCTTTACGAAATTACAACTTCGTAGTTTTCTAGCTGTTAGGAAGGCAAAGTTCCGCAAGGAACATGCAAGTGACTGAGTGAGTGAGTTTTCAGCGTTACCATTGAAACTAACAATAAGCACGCAGTTCTTATTATGGACATCACACGTGTTTCAGGTTGTTTCATATGTATATTTGCTTGTAGTGTGAGAATTCTACCATAGAAACAACTTTTATTTTTTATTTTATTAATAATTTTCCACATTACTTTCAAGAGCATTAACCCGACAAAGGTCGAAAATTACTAGAAAACTGGTGGTAAGTCTCCTTTGTTTACGTGCACGCCTGCCAACGTCAACGATTTTGTTTTTCAGTATCTTCTGGTAATGCCACATACGCGCTGAATTTTAGCACCTGAAAAGTGTGTCTTATCTTATATCCTTCATGTGCCGTTAAACGTCACATAGGGCTCGCAAAGTAGTTCGCCAATTTTTCTGTCTTCGGCGAGTCTTTCAACCTCATCAAGGGATTTTACGCCTCTTTTAACAATGTCCTCTTCAGAGTTTCACGCGGTCTGCCTTTTGTGTGTACGGAACATTAAACATCGCAGTCTGCTTCGAAACGTTCTGTGTGTCAGAATACCAAAATTCTCTTACACACTGGAAACAGAGTACAGGCAAGCAAATGGGTTCCCCTAACTTATCTTATTGCGATCTTAACATGATTGAAATTTGCTTCACGTTGTGTCTAGTTTTCATTGTTCTATGCTGCTTTTTGCTGCAAAAAGTGCAGTGCCAACTGGAAGACCATGGGTTCGATCCCGGGACCGAAAAAAAAAGCAACAACTCACAAGACCTCTGGGAGTCATGACCCAGAGGGGCCCACCCCCCTTAGAGTGTCAGGAGTTTAAAAGGCCGAAACACTTGTCTGGGGGGGGGGGGGGTACTTCCTCTGATGATCTGAAGGAGTTGTGTTGTTGTTCCGCTCTCTACGGTAGAGAGTTTCCTGCATATATATAGATAATTTAGCTGTTCTATAATACAAAGACAACGTATAAAACTTATTGAAATCAACACATGAGATTGCATCGCTTTATTAGCTCTCTCTCTCTCTCTCCTCTCTCTCTCTCTCTCTGAACCTTAAATGCCCAGGGCAAATGGGGCTTCCCCAAGGTTTTCCACAAATGTCTGTCTTTCGCCTTTTTTTTCGCTCTTGCCCAGGTGAACTTTATTAGCTTGGTGCTCTTAAATGTCAATTCATGTTCGCAATATACATATATTTTATTTATATAGTTTTTATCGTTTTTTTCCCTTTCTTGTATTTTTATCATTTACAAAGGTATTCTATGGACAGCTTAGTTAGTTCTTGTTATTCAGTCGTTGCAACTTCTTCTTCCCTTCCAGTTTTTTCTAAACCATCCTTTATCTGCTCAAAGACAAACAAATCAAAGTTTCATTACAGTCATCAATACATGCATTTTTCACCATGCAACACAGACACTTCTTCTTCTTCTTCTTCTTCTTCTTCTTCTTCTTATTCCTAGCTTAAGACTCACTGCCGCAGATAAAGTTTGCCTCCATTTCTCTCTATTTCTAATCTTCTCTATCCACTTGGTGATACCAATTTCCTTTATATCCTCTTCTATGCTGTCTTTCCATCTCTGTCTAGGTCTACCCCTTGATCTTGTTTCTTTCGTCTCTTGAACACACATCATGCTCATTTGTTTGTTCTCTTCCATTCTTTCCACATGCATGGCCCAACCAGTATAATCTGCTCAGTTTCAAGACATTTATAATTTTGTGAAATTTAAATAAGTTCAGTGTTCAATGCAAAACTCGCGCAATGTAAACAAAGATGACGCAGGAAATCTGAGGCTTACAGGTATCGGGAATTACAGGTGTGATAAAGGTTGCATAAGCCAGTTCAGGCCCCAGTAACACAAGATTTAAGCGTCGTAAGTCGATATTAAACCTTTTGTGACCTTGCTTTTGTGTGACTGAAACATATTCACACTAGAAATGGAAGAAGCCAGCGTTACAGCAAGTGAAGAATACTCGCAGCCGATATATGAGGGTGGACGTTTTAGAAACCCTTGGCCAACATGGAGAGATCCGAAACTGTCGGGAACCGTCAGGTTTCTTGCATTTACAAAGAGTGAAGCTAACATCCCCAGCAGATCAGTAAGTTGAATAATTTGGGAGAGAATCATAATGTTCTGTAGACAGTAATAATAGGAAAATGTTTCTGTACTTTGATAAAGCAGTCCTTCATGGTTTTAGTTTGTGCGTCTGTAAATATCTGTTATTTTATACTAAGTGTATATGTATGTTTGTGTAATAAATAGGGAAGATTGAAAAAAAAAACCAAGTAGACATTCTTAAAGAGATCTTCTTCGTTCGCTTCTTCCACCAAGACCGCCCCGTGATCCTACTGAATTTACTCCTGTGGTCCTCGATAGGTCCTGTGGTCTCCGAAAGGGACACATGAGATCCCCGAGAGGACTACAAGAGGTTCAGAGTATCGCAGGGCTTCAGCCTGTATTCTCGGTGGGTCTCAGAAGCGAGATTGCGTGACACCATGGTTTTCGTTGCACCAGTTTAATCTAGAGTTGGACTTTCTCACCGGAAAACCTCGACGTGTTTTGGGATACATGTGTATCCCCGCTGGGTGAGAGGTGGTTGCCCGTCCAACCTAGAGTTGGACTTTCTCGTCATAAAACCTCGACATGTTTTGGGATACCCATTTATCTCCGCTGGGTGAGAGGTTCCCCATCCAGTCCAGCGTTGGACTTTCTTACCGGAAAACCTCAGCGTGATTAGGATACGCATACATCCCCGCCTGGTGAGAGTTGGTTGTCTCTCTAGACTACACTGGTCCAGTGTCTCCGACTTCAGCGTTTCTTAAAGAGATTAGAGACAACATATCAAGCTTGTCATAGAGAAGTAGCCAGAGCTACTAAAAGGTTCACTGTAAACACATTTATACGGAACACAGCACAAGATGATGATACTTCTTTGCTTTCAACAGATTACCGTGGAAATCAGAAATGTATTAATATTTGATTCAAAGTCGCATTAAGCTGAAATACACTGAAATTTGAGTATAT
The DNA here is from genome assembly GCA_009760885.1 of Achatina immaculata. Lineage (NCBI taxonomy): Eukaryota > Metazoa > Mollusca > Gastropoda > Stylommatophora > Achatinidae > Lissachatina > Lissachatina immaculata. The sequence continues at coordinate 36,785,411 of CM019699.1, read as the reverse complement.
GTGTTATGAAGGCAACTGAAATATGTATCAATGAGGAAAAACTGGAAGAAGTGGAGAGTTTTGAATACCTTGGATCACTACTAACTAATAATGGAGATACAATGAGGGAAATTAAAAGGAGGACATCTATTGCTCTTCAGAAAGTAAAACAAATAAAGAATCTGTGGAGAGGAGCAGACAGAACCACAAAAATAAGATTTTTAAGGGCATGCATCTTTCCCATCGCAACATATGCCTGTGAGACCTGGACACTTAACAAAACAGCTGAGAAGCACATAAATGCCTTTGAATGTAAATGCTATAGAAGAGTTCTCCAAATATCGTGGACACAAAAAAGAACAAATATATCTATACTGCAAGAGCTTAATATTGAAGAAGGCTGGCTAGTAAAGAGGATTAAAGAGAGAAAACTTAAATATTTTGGCCACATTAAACGTCATGATAATTTAGAGAAGACCATATTGGAAGGATACATAATGGGAAAAAGAAAGAGAGGAAGACCGAAACGAAGATGGCTGCAAGACATCGTTGATGATCTGGAAATGGATGCAGCAGCAGCAGGCCATCTTGCTCACAACCGAGAGGCCTACAGGAGTGCTGTTTGGGAGGCAAAGTTCCGCAAGGGACATGCAAAGGAATGAAATGTGTTATGAAGAAAATTTGAATAGTAAAATTTTGAATACAAATAAATCCCTTGGATTACCATAAACTGGTGACACATTATTTCACTCAGACTATATCTGACAGGTAACTGAAGTGTTCAGCTAATTCTTTGTAGTTAGTATTTACTGTTTATGCAGTGTAAGATTATATGTAAAAAATAAATAATTTAAAATTAAAATACAAAAATAATTAATTGTAACATTATATACATATCAGTGGGCTAAATTCTGACGAATATATATATATATATATATATATATATACTTTTAGCAAATAGTCCTGTTCTCTAAAATCTATTAATTATATGTGAATTCATATTTGATCAATGATAAAATCAAATATTCACATTTGATTCTGTTATTCAATACTCAGTACATTTCTAACAGTAATACAAATATTTGGGAAAGTATTTTGGTATGTATCTTCCTTCACCATTTGTTCTCAGTGTTGCAAATAGGACAGGTCCAGTACAGACTGCATGACATTGTCAATAACATCCCAGATCAACCTTCATTTTCTTAAAAATTGTTCAAGTTGTCAGCATAAGAGGTAGAAGAGTTTTGGCAATGATATTTGATCAAGCTGAACTTGGCTTCCCAAGCACAGTGACTGATAACTTACCTGCTAGTCAAAATCTGAGTGGAATTACTGAACACAGTTGTTTACAAAATCAAAATATTCTTGAAGGATGCCAGACAAGTGCGATCATGACTGCAGTAGAACTAGTTCTAGTGGAGTTGTGGTGAACAGATAGTAAAATGCTTGTATTTTTATTTCTGCTATATTTCCCTGCTTTCCTTCCTCTTTCTATGTTTTTGTAAAAGTGAATCATAGACCTCTGTCTGCACTGAGGGATGCCAGTTGGTACATTGATATAGAGTGCACTGTGATTTGTATTATGTAACAAACAAAATGGAGAAAGATCAGAAAACATGTTAGGAAAAAAATTGTTGAGGTTTGGGTGTTGCCTTTGAAAAACTTTAACAAAGGTATCAAGAGTCACATAAAATGGAAGGTGGTAGAGGCCATGTGCACCACATGCAGAAGTCATGGGTGATTGTTTGAAGTGCAGTATTTATGGTAGGCTAATCTTCTTCTTCTTCAGCTTTCCTAGAATTTTTTCAGTTTTCCAAGGCTGTGGATTTGTTGCATAAAATGCTTTACATTTTCTAGAATGCTGTCTCTGCTATCTGTTTATAAAGCTGTGCTCATTGCTGCAGATAAAGTTCACCTCCATTCCTCTCTATTCCTAATCTTCTGTCTCTAGTTAGTGACACCAATTTCTTTTGTATCCTCTTCTTTGTCTTTCAACTTCATCAAGGGATGTTATGCCCACTAAACTGGCTTCTCTTAACAATGTCCTCTTTAGAGTTTCATGCGGTCAACCTCTTTTTCTTCTGCCTATTGTGCTCCACTTGATAGCTTGTTTTGGTATTCTCTGATTGTTTCTTCTCATCACATGGCCTGCATATGTCCATGTTCTTTTTTTTTGATAACCCATGAGACAGGTTGTTGTTTGCTCATCAGTCTTATCTCTGCATTGTTCTTGAATTTGTTAATTTCAAGTCCTATTTTGCTAGCCAAGGAAGAGAAGGAATCTGTTTTTTCCTGCATTGATTTCACATTCTCACTGATAAAAGTTGTCATCTGCAAAATTTGGTTCCCATGTACCAAGCAATGCCAGTTTTACCTGTGCAGCATTGTTTCATTATAAAGTATATGGCAATTCCAAAAAGCAAGGAAGATAATATTCATCTTTGTTTCATGCCTGTTTCAGTCTGAAACCATTCGCTCATTCCTTCTTCTATCTTGACCACACAAACATATCTGTTGTAGAGATTTCTGATGATGTTGACAATTTTATTTGGTTTTCTATATAGTCTTAAAATTCTCTACAGTGAATCTCTGTATATGCTATCAAATGCTTTTTTAAAGTCTATGAAGTTCAGGAGTAATGGTTTCTGTTTTTCAATATGTTCTTCAAGTATTATTCTCAGATTAAAGATCTGGTCAAGACAGCTTCTCCCTTTTCAAAATCCTGCCTGTTCTTCTCTCATTGCAGTATCCACTACATCCTTAATTCTATTCAGAATCACTTTACAAAATACCTTTGACACAACTGATAGTAAGTTAACCCCTCCAGTTACTGCAGTCACTGAGGTTGACTTTTTTGGGTATTTTAACAATGATTCCCTTTATCCATTTAAAAGGGACCTTTTCTTATTTCCAGATTTTATTAAACATTCTTTGTAGTTGGCTCATGTTGTCACTGTTAATCTTTTAACATCTCGACTGTTATTTCATCTTCACCTACAACTTTGTTGTTAGTGATTAGATTCATTGCTGTTTCAATTCCATTAAGTGTAACTTCATCTAAGTTTAGTTGTTGGACTGGTAAAACGGTTTCAAGATTTATTAATTCATTTGGGTGTGATGATTAAGTATTTCTTTTAAGTGTTCAGGCCATCTTTGCTTTTGGTCTTTACTTGATGTTAATAGGTTGCCTGTTTTGCTGAATACTTGTCTATCTCTGGAGGTAATAGCATCTGTTAGCTTCTTCTGTATGTTATAGAGAGTTTTGCTGTCTCCTGATTTTGCTGCATTTTCTGCTCCTTTTGTCCATATATTCTCTTTTGTCTCTTCTAGCTGAACTTTTTACTTTATTGTCTAGTTCTTTGTATATGCATCATGTATAATGGCTCTTAATATTCATGTATCAACTCAAGATGGTACATCCATCCTTGAGGATGGCAAACTTCAAACATGGCCGCATTAATGACATACTCTACATGACAACATTAATGACAGACTGTATAATCTCCAGACAGTGAATTTCATTTTAAATGCAGTGAATTAAAATATGGAGCACATTTCCAGGAGAGGAGGTGAGGGAAGCAGTTGAAAGTTTATTCTAATTGTTGCCCATCTAATGCCCAGATTTTAGAGGCAGGACTGAGATTTTCACACAGTTTGTAGAGGCTAAAATCCCTTGCAGTATAGAGTGTGTGATTATTTGATGATTTGTTTTTAAATGAGCAGGAAAGGCTAGATCAGTATCAAAACTGCTTCTTGTATTGAAGGTCAAGGATTATACCATACCACTCTGCCATTTCCATTATTCAGGGCTGTTGCCAGTGTTGCTGAGTATGTAAGCCATGATGAGTCCTCCTTCACAAGAGGAGACTGAAGCACTTGTGACATTATCTGAAGTACAATGAGGGGATGAAGACACTGTCTGTCTTGACAATCAGTGAATCTTAGCTGACATGTTAGTGTCAGAGTTAATGAACCATAGGTGACTTAAAATCCATCCTACCTTTCCAGTGGTACCCCCAGTAACAGGTCTAGCCTGGCTAATGGGGCAGGGATTGCCATAGTCCCATGGTGGTGGAGTCTGCTTAAGAAGTATTGCACTTATTCCTGCTTTTTAGCTGCCATAACCCACTCTCATGCTGATACAGAGGTGTACCTCAATATCTTCACAGTATCGGCTGCAAAGAACACCAGCTTGTAGTTTCAAGGAGATAGAAGACAAGACAAAACAAGTACAGTGATGATAATCCTATAATGTAACTTTGTTCTTTTTTTTTTAATATTTCAGGTATTGGACAACACTTTGCCAGTAATCAGACCAGACCTATTACAGTTTCAGACATCTCCTGAAATGGGTGTTCGACATATGTGGATTGGGCATGCAACATCACTGGTCCAGTTTGATGGCATAACTTTGCTGACAGATCCTATATTCAGTGAGCGCTGCTCAACCTTCCAATTGTTTGGCCAAAAAAGATACAGACACCCACCTTGCACAATCCAAGAATTGCCAAATGTTGACTGTGTTCTTATCAGCCATAACCATTATGATCATTTGGATTATGGTAGTGTGCTTGGGCTCAATCGGAGGTTTGTTTCTATAGTTGTTTTTGTCTGTTTGATGTTATTTATCTTTTCAACTTTAACTTTATATGGAGAACATAACACTTTTATCCAAGATGTGAGGGGAAAGAGTAGAAGAGTAACAGTGATATGTGATCATTACAAGGTGGTCTACAGGTGGTCTTATTAGGTGCTATATGTAGAATAAAAACAATGGTTTATGGCATTATAGAGTTGCATATAAACTGATGACCCATAACTTATATGTAGCTGAAAAAAAAAGAGAGGTCCTTAAATTTAAAAAGGTTGGAAACCACTGAAATAGTTGGATAAATAGCATCAAAATGTGTACAGGATGCTCCTTAGCTGGGTGAATCATAAAAAACAAGGTACAGTGCAAGTTGGAGATCCAAACGCAGCCAGCCTCCCCCTCATTAGATGGCACAGGATGATGATGAGGGGGGGGAATGTTAAATCAAACACTGCAACAATTTACATTTGACCTTCAGTAGTTAGAACTATTTTAACAATATTTATAAATGAAATGAGCTTCGATTCCTCAGGCAAGTTTTCCATGTTTTTATTTAATTCTTTTCTTGCATAGTTTTTGATCTTGCCTGTGCTGTGTAAATACTGCAGGACTGTTACTCAGTACCAGCAGAAAAAAAACAACCTGCATTTACCCTCAACAGATTTGGTGACAATCTGAGATGGTATGTACCCATGGGCCTAAGGAAGTGGATGAATGACTGCGGTGTCAACAATGTGGTTGAGCTTTCCTGGTGGCAAGAGCATGTCCACAGTGAAGATTCTCAAGTGAAGTTCATCAGTACACCCTGCCAACACTGGTGCAAGCGTAACCTTGTTGATGATAACATGGTTCGTTGAGTGGCTGAATATTTTAAAGATTAATTTCTCTTTATATAAGCCATAAATTGATTAAACTTTGTTTATGTGATCTATAAAAATATTAATTTTTGTTTCATCATCATCGTCATCATCATCATCATCATCATCATCATCATCATCATCATCATCCTCCTCCCCATGGAAGGTTGGCTGCAGTGAGTCTCAGGTCTGTTCTTCATCTTGCATTTGTAGTGCATTTGGCCAAGCAGATTTCTATCCATCTCTTGATGTTATCCAGCTGTCTGTATCATTGTTGTCCTCTTGTTATCATCCCTTTGATCTTGCCCTCAAGTGCAGTTTTAGTTTACATGAGCCATGAAAAGGTAAATTTTTGTTTATATAAGCTATAAAAAGATTAATTTTTGTTTATATGAGCTATAAAAAGATAAATTTTTGTTTATATGAACTATAAAAAGATTAATTTTTGTTTATATGAGCTATAAAAAGTTATTTTTTGTTTACATGAGCTATAAGAAGATTAATCTTTGTTTATATCTATCGTAAAGAGAAATACTTTTGCTGTAAGGAAATGTTTAAGAAAGGATGGATTAAGGACTGGATAGTTTAATTAGTTGTTTCTTTTTCTTCACTTGTTTGAAAACAAATTGGGTATAGTTTTATATTTGTATGGAGCTAATTATATTATACATTGTGGCTTATTGCTCCGCTATGAGAAATTCAGTTGTTTTATTAACTGTACAGAGTATATACTGCAGCATCCTTTAGAAACACATCTGTGTTGCTTCCAATTTTGTTTCATTTACTTTTGTATTTGCGATGCTTCACAGATATACAGTATGTTGAATTTATCCCTCTGCTTAGTGTGTACTTTGCAGCAAAAATATAAATAAAGTTATTGGACTCCATTATGCCAATCAAATGTACAGTAAATCATGACACATCTTACATCCTTCCTGTGCTGCTAAACGTCACATAGGACCTGCATGGTAGTTGGCCAAGATTTTCTATCTTCGGCAAGTTTTTTCAATCTCATCAAGGGATGTTATGCCCACTGAACTGGCCTCTCTTAACAATGTCCTCTTTAGAGTTTCACATGATCTACTTCTTTTTCTTTGGCCCATTGTGTTCTACTTGATAGCTTGTTTGGGGATTCTCTGATTGTTTCTTCTCATCACATGACTGACAGATGTCCATCTTCTTTTTCTGATCGCCCATGAGACAGGTTGTTGTTTGCAGTCATGACACAGACTACTCAATGATGAGATGCTAAGCATTTTAACACAAACAGCTAACATCTACCTGCTTCTGAATATTTACTGAGACTGAACAAATGAAAGCCAATTTCTTTTCTCAACTTTCTCGCACATTAAACTGCCAAAAGCTATTAGTTCATAGCCACAGAGAGATCCATCACCTATTTCAAAGCTGTCTTAAAAGATAAAAATGTGCCGTTATTATTAATCCTTGCAATGTTATTTTCCACATTGATAAGCAAAGTCCCTTATTTGTATGGATTTTTCCATATTAAAGAAAAAAAGCTGCTTTCATTCTTGCTTTTCTTCATTGGATATCAATGATACATTTGTCGTCTTCTGCTGTTATTTTTCTGAAGTAGCTGAAAATTTTGTCTTAATGTCTCTCAGCATTAATGATGCACTTTAGTGGCATTTCCATGTATTTAATGTTGACTTACCGGCTATATTTGTCTGACTTGTTAGCAGTAAAGAAAGGGGTAGGGATTTTATGATTGTTTATATGAAGATTTCCTGGTCGTATTACCAGTCTGACTGGCTGGCAGTAAAGAAGGGGTAGAGATTTTGTGAATGTTTGTATGAAGACTCGCAGGTTGTGATACCAGTCTGACTGGCTGGCAGTAAAGAAGGGGTAGAGATTTTGTGAATGTTTGTATGAAGACTCGCAGGTTGTGATACCAGTCTGACTGACTGGCAGTAAAGAGGAGGTTGATAAAGGGAGTGGGAGAGAGAGGAATACAGTGGTTGTCAAGCCAAAAAAGGTAGGTAGAGTAGATGGATGTAGAAAGGGTAGATCTAGAATATTATTTACAGGTGAGAAGAGAGTAGATAAGAACTTAGAGGGGGAGGGGGAAGAAATATGATTATGGAGAAAGGGGATGCATAAATGAATTTTGAATTCAGTCAATGTGGTTCCAGGGTCCCATATTCCTGTAAAAAGTGTTTTTTTTTAAGCACCAGGCAGCTTCTTTCACCAGACTGACATTGTTTGATGGTTGTTATTTGGAAGTCAGACATGCCTCCATGGTTGGAACTATTGAAATGATTATAAACTGGCTTAGAAGCATTCTGGGAGATGTCATAAAGACATTTCTGCATGTGATCACTTAGCTGTCTCCAATATAGGTAATCCTACACTTCTTGCACACAGTTTATTACATTGCAGGACTTGTATGTGAATCCCTCAGGCAGAGTGAGGACAGTTTTTGGGAAAGCAGCTGATTCTGTTTCCTAGACTAGTAACACAGTGAGGCTGGTTGCACTCTTTTGTTTTGAAAAAAGATAGTCTCTCTGTTCAGGTGATTATGTACAAGAATATCCTAAAGGTTTGGCTCCTGTTTGTAGGCTAGTTAGGCTAATATGAGAGGTTCAGACACCAGGGAGTCAGTGTCAGTAGAAATGTATAATTTATGGAGGAGTCAGAGTTTGATGGTATAAAAGTATATAATCTGGAATCAAAGGTTGGGTTTACTAGTTCCATGACCTTGCTTTAAATTGAATCTAGCTCTTAATTTCACAATGTATAAACTAGGAAAAAAGTAGGAACAGCTTTAGAAAACAACTTGAAGCTTGAATGTAGCTTTTCCAACATTTGTTCAGAAATGCGCCCCTTCAAATTATAGTTTCAAGTTACAGCTAAGTGCTCTGTTCATTTTATTTATTTATTTTTTTAACATAGGATTCATGTGAATCTATACTTTATCTCTTCTCTCTAATTCTTCATCCTGTGTGTGTTTGTATGATTAAGGCTCACGCTGAAATGTCACAACTTTGTAGTCGTCAAGTAATACAGTTGCTGCTACTTTCCTAGTTTATGCAATTTGGTATCACAGCTTTACTGCAGTGCTTCGTGTATAGTTGTATACTTATACAGTAATTATTGTGTGTTAATTTCACAATGTCAGCTGTAAGCTTAAAACTGAAGGTGTCATCTGTAACTTAAAACTCAAGGGAAAAAGAAATGGAGGGAAATAAAAATGCAAAATATCCGAATGGACAGACCAAGTGGTGCAGGGAAAAAAAAAGGCAGCTGAATTGATTAAAAACACTGCAGGTTGCAAAAATCTGTAGAAGCATGATCCTCAGCACCTCTTGACACTGCACATTATACATAAATGATTATGTGAAAACTTGAGTAAGAGTGATCTATTTCTCCAGGTGTTGTGGACCAGCTGGTGTGTCAAAGGTCCAAGACACAGTTTTTACTTTGCTGGGGACACTGGTTACTGTCCAGCCTTTAAACAGATAGGAAGACGCTATGGGCCATTTACACTGTCTACAATACCTATAGGTGCATACCATCCAAGGTAAGGACCACATGCATAAATCCATTAGCTTTTAGGTAAATGATGTAACATGTTTTTGGAAAATACACTGCTTTGAGTGATTAGTAAGGTAAATACAAAATAACATCAGCGTCAAGAAAATATTGATAATTAGAATCTTAGCTTCAAATACATCATAAATGAAACGAAAAGAACACTTTACAGCAGTTTTCTTTCCAGCTTCTTATCTTATATCTTATATCCTTCCCGTGCCGTTAGACGTCACATAGGGCTCGCAAAGTAGTTCGCCAATTTTTCCTGTCTTCGGCGAGTCTTTCAACCTCAACAAAGGATTTTATGCCTGTTAACTTGGCCTCTCTTAATAATGTCCTCTTCAGAGTTTCACGCGGTCTGCCTCTTTTTCTTCGGCCTGTTGTGTTCCACTTGATAGCTTGTTTTGGGATTCTCTGCTCATTTCTTCTCACCAAGTGACCAACATATGTCCATCTCCTTTTCCTGATCACCCGTGAGACTGGTTATTGTTCAGTCATCTGTCTTATCTCTGCATTGTTCTTGAATTCATTCCACTTGATGCCGAGTATTTTCCTTAGGCATTTGTTTTCAAAAGAGTCTAATTTCTTTTCTATTTCTTTAGTTGTTGTCCAGCTTAGGGCTGTCAATATCAAACATGGACACTAACAGCTGAAAGCAAAATGTCAGAAATGTTTAAGGAGAATACTACATATAACAAGAAGAGACTAAATAAGAAATGACACCATCAGGACAAAGGCTGAAGTAACACCAGTATTTTGGCCACATTACATAATAACTACCAGACCACATAACACAGAAAACATTCACGGTAGGAATTGTAGCAAACAGAGGAAGTGGCCACCTGTGCAAGATATCAATCAGTCAGTCATTTTCATATCCTTTGTGGAATTTTGCCTCCCTAACAACTCACTTGTAGGCCTCTCGGTTGTAAGCAAGATGGCCTGTTGCTGATGCATCCATTTGCAGATCATCAGTGATGTCTTGCTGCCATCTTCACCTTGGTCTTCCTCTCTTTCTTTTTTCCCATTATGTACCCTTCCAAGACTGTCTTCTCTAAATTATCATGACATTTAATGTGTCCAAAATATTTAAGTTTTGTCTGTTTAATATTCCTTACTAGCCAACCGTCTTCAGTATTAAGTTCTTGTAGTATGGATATATTTATTCTTTTTTTATATCCATGATATTTGAAAGACTCTTCTGTAGCATTTACATTCAAAGGCATTTATGTTTCTCAGCTGTTTTGTTAAGTGTCCAGGTCTCACAGGCATATGTTGCGATGGGAAAGATACATGCCCTTAAAAATCTTATTTTTGTAGTTCTGTGTGTTCTTCTCCACAGCATTTTTAGTTGTTTTATTTTTTGAAGAGCAGTAGATGTCCTTTTAATTTCCAGACTTCTTCATTGGTTTTCTAACCTGTCCATGGAACCTTCAACATCCTTCTTATAAACCACATTTCCATGACCACCATTTCTTGCTATACTCTCTTATTCATGGACCATGCTTCACACCCATAAAACAAAAGTGGTTCGATGTAACATTTAAGAACTCACAGTCTTGTTTCCATTGATGCGGGTCTGTTGCACAAGATGTGTCTCATTTTCTGGAATGCTGACTTGGCCTGAGCATGTCTGCTTTTTATTTCATTGTGACATTTCCCATCAGTTATTATAATCATTCCTAAGTACTTGAATCTATCAACTTGTTTCAGATGTGTGCCATTGATGGTAATACTACACTTTGGTGGTATAAAAAATTTATTTGAGATGACCATCAGTTCAGTCTTCTTTTTGTTCAGGCTGAGACCTTCATTTTTGCTGTCACAAACCACGATGTCCAGAAGAGTGTGAATCCTCCCTTTGCTTTTAGCAATCAGGACTGTTCAGATCTTTCTTGATAAAAATAAGCTTTATTTATAATAGCAAGGACACGATGTGATAATTCAGCACTTACCTTAGATAAACTTTTTTTTTTTCCAATGTCCATGGCTAATATTTACATTAATCTGGGGCATTTTATTTTTGTCTTTGTTTAATTATGGTACATATTTTCTCTTCTCTTTTCTCTGTGTTTATTTCTGTTTGAAAAAAAAGGAAAGAACAGAAATATGATATATGGCTTTTCATTCTTACCATATTTTATGTGTAAATGACTTTCTACAGCTTCATGATAGTGATTGTTGGATTAAATAGTTAAATTTTAATTATGTTTTTAATTAAATTCAAAATGCATCAGATTTTCTCTTCCTGATATACGTTAGATACAACTGTACATGTTGGAAACAATGAGGGTTGTTCTCAGCAGAGTGTTAGAACAAAGAGTGTATGTGTTCCCAGCAGTGTTAGAACAAAGAGTGCATGTGTTCCCAGCAGTGTTAGAACAAAGAGTGTATGTGTTCTCAGCAGAGTGTTAGAACAAAGACTGTATGTGTTCTCAGCAGAGTGTTAGAACAAAGAGTGCATGATTAGCCTGGAAAAATGATTTAGATTTCAGAGACAGAGAGTGATGGAATCAAACCCCAGAACCTGTAATATTTCCTCTCTTAGCCTTGAGAGGACAGGCCCATTATCAACTTAACCATGAATTTTCCCTAATCATCATCATCATCATCACCTTTCACTCCCTTGGGAGTATAGACAGTGGGTAAAAGCTCTCCAGTTGTCCCTGTTCTTGGATTTATTCTCTGCTTCATTCCATGTATATCCCTTGTCTCTGTGCACTATCATATTTTCCCTTCTTCAAGTAAGTTGGATCTTTCTTGATTTCTATTTCTTGAGGATTTCATGTCAGTACCTGGAATCTTCCCTAAAGGGACTCAAATCTGCCTTTTCCTTTTGGGAATAAGCATTTGCTCATTCTACTGGAGTCTGGGGTTTCATGCAGATTCTTTTTTCTATATTTCTTTCTCTTTTACATGTTAAATGCTTTGTCCACAACATTTTTGAGACCAGTTATGCATACATAAATACATTGCTGTAACACTTTCCCTTATAAATAAAACTATGAAAATTGTCTGTGTTCATGATTCATCTGACCATATTTAAATGATTTAACAAACATATTTTTCAAATACTTGACATAATTGAATAATTCTATTTCCTCTGCAGGGATTTTCTGTCCCCACAGCATGTGGACCCAGCACAAGCCATAGATATTCACGATGATGTGGTGTCAAAGAAATCTATAGGAATTCACTGGGGAACTTTCTCTTTGTCAAAGGAGGTTAGTATCTCCATGAAAGAGTCTTTTATTCTGTTCATCATTGTTAAGACTATTCTAGTTACTTCTTGCATTGGAAGGCAAACCCAATCCTCAGAGTATGGCAAAGTTAGATGAATAATGCTTAAAGGAACAGATATAACAGCATAGCAACAAAACATGACATGACACAGCCAATGCCCATTTTGAAGGTAAGCAGAAGAAGAAGAAGAGGAGGAATTCTTGCATGCGTTAATGTGTCCAGGTGATATCTTTGCTCATGTGCCAACAGATTAAAATATAATTATGTTTGTTTTCTGAAAGATCCTAACTTATTTCAGTGTTCATTGATCTTGGACGCTTTGTATGAATTTGAAGTCTGCACAGCTGACTGCTTACTTACATCAGGGTTGGCAAACCACAGCCATACCACCTTTTATCCCTAGTAACAGGTTTAACCAGGCTAACAGGCAAGGATCATTATAGTGCTCATGGCAGTGGAGTTTGCTGAAGAAGCGTTGCACCTTTCTTATGCTTTTCAGCTTCTCAGTTGGTCATTTGCGTGTCCCTTGCGGAACTTTGCCTCCCTAACAGCTCTCCTGTAGGCCTCTTGGTTGTAAGCAAGATGCCCCACTGTTGATGCATCCATTTGCAGATTATCAACGACTTCATGCAGCCATCTTCGCCTTGGTCTTCCTCTCTTTCTTTTTCCCATTATGTACCCTTCCAAGACGGTCTTCTCTAGATTATAATGATGTAACTCTTTCCGTACCAGGCGTCAATTTTTTTATGCTTCCTGTACCCCCGTTACTTTCCAGGCATCAATTTTTTGACACTTGGTTTGTTTCAATAAAACAGCCGGTGTAACATTTAGATTGTACATATTTCGTCTGTGTTTCTGGTAACACTTTTCAAAATGGTGAAAGAGTCCTTAGATACGAGTGATGCCGAGCGAGAAAAATGACGAGAAACATGGAAATTTTTCAATCTTTGATGACGTAGATAGAGGTATGGATATAGCCTGTGACCACCCCGCTGCTCTTGAATGTATCCCAAGTAGATCTAGACATATTTAGACAACTGGAGAAGTAGTTAGGAGGTTATTTCAGACATTAATTTAGTGAGAATGCAACACAGAATCACAATACGAGATCAACAAGTAGATCTAGACATCTCAGATGGTAAGTAGTGCATATCTAGACCTTGCCGATGGTGAGCTGGGCACAGTCATTGTCTAAAAACATCGCATTACTTCTTTTTTCCTAAAAAACTCTGCATTTATGTAATTTTCATCCATTTAGTTATACTTTGAAACATAATAAGTATACGAAAGTACATAGAAATACTGTTTTCCATTCCATTTTACAACTATACCCCCATACCGATCAAGACCCGCGCTTTTACTCTGGCACTCCACGACATGTCCGTGTTTCTTCCTGTGGCACGGAAAGAGTTAATGTGTCCAAAATATTTAAGTTTTCTCTGTTTAATCTTCTTTACTAGCCAGCCTTCTTCAATATTAAGTTCTTGCAGTATGGATATAATGTTCTTTTTTGTGTCCATGATATTTGAAGAACTCTCCACTCAGGAGCCAAAAATATAGCCACCTTAGTTCACTCCCCTGTTTGACATGATGCTGTGTCTCAGTATCTTTTGCTGCATTGACTTCAAAGATCATCCTGCTGACAGTTTCCGGGAGGTGAGAACATGTCAGGTCTGAAATTATGTATCAGATGTCAAGTCTGAAATCATGTAGCAGATGTCAAGTCTGAAATCATGTAGCAGAAATGAAATGTATTGTTTTATGTTCAGACTTTTAACACATAGTCCTCACTGCTAGTAAAGTTCAGAGTATAAATCAGTAATAGAATGAAAAATAAAAGTGTAGATGAATACACTCATCCTGGTTAATGGTCAAGTTGTATTCTGGAAAATGGAGTGCTGAGTAAATCACTGCAAAATGAGGTCAGTATAACATTTGTTTATAGTTTATAGGTTAAATTGTAAATAAGAATAGAGTAAATGTTTACTTTATTGATTGCAATTATGACTGAGGTGAATGTTTGGTCTTTGGGTCTTCGAGTCTAGGTTTCTTGTGATGTAAGCATGAAGAGTTATTTATCTTTTCTTGTTTTCTCACATGAAAGGTTTATTTATAGCAAGAAATCATTTAAAGAACACCTCCCCTTGTCTTGGAGCACCAGTCATAATCCAGATCCTGTTCTGTGAACTGGTTCTTAGTTTCTGTGATCTGAGTGATGCTGTTGTTAGAGTGAATCCCTTTCTAAAGCAAGGACTGTTTGTTCATTATGAGCATGTTGGTGTCCCAGTTCTAAACTCATCATTCCTAAGACTCTTGCCATGAGGCTATTGTAGTTCCTGAACATCTTATTCATGTATATCATTCTCACTTCATGGGCCAGTTCGGTGATGTTTGAAACAGCTGACTTTTCTTCCAGTTCATCCAAATGCTGTGATTTGCCACAGAATGCAGCGAGATTGTTTTAAGTTAAAAAGGCTAAGTCTATATATTTTTCATACATGGCCAGAAGGCATTTCATGCCAGACTTTCTTACAAAGAGGAGGCCAAAAGGCTAAATCTGTATATTTTTCATACATTTTTCATGTTTTGATCTGTTGTGTCATTTTTGTATGTGATCCTTGAAACAGGCTTTTGCCAAAACATTGGATTGTTGTATGTCTATCATTTATATGTACTCATCTTACTTTCTGCCATTCTCATTTCTACCCACTTTCCTCAGTCTTTCTATTTTTTTTTGTAAAACAGTACCATATACCCATTTATTTTTTGTTGCTTTAAGTAGTGTATGAGTCTACAGTTTTCATGTAGGCACTTGTTTTATATCCAAATCCACATGTATTCTTCCTTCTGTTAACCCAAGCAGAAAACTCTTAAAATCTTTTTATCTTTTTCATCTCTCTCTCTCTCTGAACCTTAAGTGCCCAGGGCACATGGGGCTTCCACAAGGGTTTTCCATAAATGCCTGTCCTTCGCCTTTTTTTCAGCTCTTGCCCAGGTAAGCCCTCTATTGCTCAACATCCTTTCTGTTGTTCTTCTCCATATCTCTTTTGGTCTACCCTTACTTCTGTTCCCCTGTGGTGTCCATCTTAGTGCTATTTTTGGTAGTGAGTTGTCAGTCATTCGGAGCACATGTCCCAACCATCGCCAGCGTCTTTCCTCAGTAATTGTTGTCAGTGGCTTCATCTGCATTTCTGCCAATAAGATGTTATTTCTTATGGTGTTTGGCCAAAATATTTTCTAATTCTTCGTAAACATTTCGTCTGGAAAGAATTCAACTTGTTTTCTATGGTTTTGGTGATTTTCCAGCATTCACTTCCATAGAGTAGTACACTTAGAACATTACTCTTAAATATCCTGATTTTCATATTTATGCTTAGTTTATTTTATTTCCATATAATCTGCAGCACTGCAAAAGCCTGGTTTGCTCTAGTAAGTCTGCTGTTGATGTCCTCTGTGCTATCTCCATTTTCTACTACTCTGCTGCCAAGGTATACAAATTCGTTGACCTCCTCCACTAACTTGCTATCTACTCTCAGTACATTTCTGTTGTTCACATTTTGCTTCATTAACTTTGTCTTTCCTATGTTGATCTTTAGTCCTATGTTGTTTGCATTCTGAGTTAGCTTGTTTATTTTATCTTGCATATCTTTGTGACTGCTTGATAACAGACAAATGTCGTCCGCAAAGTCAAGGTCCTCCAGCACTGTGTCAAGGGTCCATTGTAATCCTCTGCGTTTGTCTGATGTTGCCTCCTTCATTAACCAGTCTACTGCCAAGATAAATAATGTTGGTGATAGTACACATCCCTGTTTCACTCCTGTTTGTACCCTAAAGCTGCTGGAGGTATGTTCTCCACAGATAACTTTGCACTGAAAACCCTCGTATAGGGCTTTGATTACATTAACTATTTTATGGGGGAGGCCATGCCATCTTAGGATTTTCCACAGTGCATCTCTGTTGACACTGTCAAAGGCTTTCTCAAAATCTATGAATAATGCATATGTTGTGCTATGCCACTCATTTGCCTGTTCTAATATTTGTCTAAGTACAAATATGTGGTCTATGCATGATCTTCCTTTCCTAAATCCTGCCTGCTCTTTCCGAAGTTTTTCCTCAAGTGTTGGTACAATTCTGTTGATGATTATTCTGCAAAATACTTTACTGGTGAGTGGCAGTAGGGTAATGCCTATCCAGTTCCCGCAATCTCTGAGGTCACCCTTCTTTGGTAGTTTTACTATAAGCCCAGTTTTCCACTCCTCTGGGGCTTTTTCTAGATCCCAAATTTGTTGTAATATCCGGCAAAGTTGTTTTGGTGTTTCTGTTTCTTCTGCTTTCAACATCTCAGCAGTCACTTCATCTTCACCTGGTGCCCTGTCTGATTTTAGCTTCTTTATTGCCTCCTTTACTTCACTTATTGTTATTGATCCTGTATTGATGTTTAGTTCCGTTTTTGCTTCAGATATGTCTATTGTTTGTGCTGCTTGTGTTCTGTTTAATAGGGTGTTAAAGTGTTCCCTCCATCTTTCAATTTTTTCTCTTTCTCCACTGACCAGTTGTCCATTTTGTGTTCTTACTGCACTTTCACATCTTGTGTTGAAGTTACCTGTCATCTGCTTTGTGATTTTATATATGGTTTTCATGTCATTTGTATATGCTGCTTTCTCTGCTGTTTCTGCTAAGTTGTCATAATATTGACGTTTATCTTGACGGCATGATTCCTTCACTTCTTTGTCTTTTTGTGCATAATTACTTAAAACTCGTTCTTTAAGCCGTTGTGATTTGGTGTTCAGTAATTTTTTCTTGATTTCTTTTCTTTGCTCTATCTTTTCCCATGTGGTCTTGCTTATCCATTCCTCTTTTCTCCTTTTCCGATATCCCAGCACCTCTTTTGCTGTTTCCTGTAGTGTTTTATTGAACTCTAATATGGACATTTCTGCTTCGTCTTGTAGGACACTGAAGCGGTTCTTAAGTACTATTGAGAATTCATTTCTTGTTTGCTGGTCTATCAGTTTTCTTGTATCAAAATGTATCTTTCTGTGTTCTCCGATTTTGGCTTTCCGTAATTTTAGTTTTATTTTTGCTACCAGAAGGTTGTGATCACTTCCTACATCTGCTCCTTTCCTTGCTTGCACATCTTGTAGTGACCGTTTCCACTTGTTGTTTATTAGTATGTGATCGATTTGGTTTTTTGTGGTTTTATCTGGTGACCTCCAAGTCACCTTATGGATGTTTTTGTGTTGGAAAATTGTCCCTCCGATGGTCATCATGTTTTCTTCACAGAAACTGCAGTCTTTCTCCATTTTCATTTATTTCTCCGATTCCTTCTCTTCCCATGATTCTTCTTCTATCTTCATTTCCTTCACCTACTTTTTCATTGAAATCGCCCAAGATGAGTAGCATATCATGCTTGGGTATTGTTTCTACTGTTGCTTGGAGGCTGTTGTAAAAATCTTCTTTTAATTCCTCTTCAGCTGCTTCTGTTGGTGCATAACAAACTATAATAGACAGCTTCGTGAATCTTGAGTTGAAGCGTGCATATAATAATCTCTCATTTATTGGGGTCCATTTCAGCAGTGCTCTTGATGCTTCTTTTGTTATAATCAATGCTACTCCTCCTTCCTGAAGATCTTCTTTACCTGACCATATTATTGTATCTTCTGTGTGCTGTGTTGTTATTTCCTTCTGCCTTGTCCTGTCCATCTTGCTTCTTGTATTCCTAGTATGTCTAGTTTGTATCTGTGCATTTCCTTGATGGTTTGTGCTAGTTTTCCAGTCTGGTTTAGTGTTCTTACATTCCAGCTGCCTATTTGCATCTTGTGTTTAGGTTCCAGGAGGTCTGCAGTTGGGCTGGGGACTTCCAGTGGCTGGCTTTCATCCACAACCTTCATGGGCTCAGTTTCCTGATTAGCATTTCTCCTTCCACCTGCATTTGTGTTTTCCCTTGCTTCCGTTTCTGTAACAGTCTGATAGTTTTTTTACCAGATAGGGTTGCTGGCCCTATGCCGAACCCTCCTTAGTCGCCTTTTACGATCATGCGTGGTAGGGTACAGTGGTCCTATTCTTTGCAGATCCCGGGTACCACACGGGGGATCTTTTTCATGGAATGTGGTAAACATCCTAAATTTGTTTTTGTTATCTATTTCAGTTTTACTTGGAACCGAGAGAAATGATCAAGACAGAGCTGCAGAAACGAAGAATGGACCCTGGATGTTTCATAACAGTGAATCATGGGGAGATAATTGTCACTGGGGGGGATGCCAATAGACTTTAAAACAGCTGAATTTGAGTACAGTTTATACAATTGTATATTCTGTAAACTGTTTTTTTTTCTGTGTGAGGATGAGATGCAGAGTATATTCGTTGTAGATATTGTCATCAAGTGTCCTGTCAGAAAATGCTAATATTGTCATCAGGTGCCTGCCAGTAAATGTTAAAATTATCAGATGGCTTTCCATTACAGCATTATTGTCATGAAGTGTCCAGCCAGTAGAGATTATTATTATCATCAGTATTGTCCTTCTGGTAGGTGTTAATATTATCATCAGGTGCCTGTAGGGCATTAGAGATTACACATCTCTAGTTCATGCATAATTTGTTGATTTCTAAGTGCGTCTATGCACACATATCTTTTTTTTTTTTCTTCATTTTCAGGTCATAAATTTGACAGTGTTTGTTAGTATATCTGAATGCTTGTGTTTCGTTATTCCTTGCCCAAAGTTTTAATTTAGTGTGTGATATTCTGCTATATTTTACTTAGAACTTCTTCATTTATTGATCTTACATGCTGACAGCATCTTGGTTGCTTCTGATCTTTGTGTCATCTGCAAATTTTTGTACATGCCATACAGAGTATAGGCTCTCTGTAGAACTGTAGCATCAAAACTACTGGCTTCTTAGTTTAGTATTGAAAAAAAAACACACACATACTTCCCCCCCCCCCCCCCCCCCCCCCACATGATCAGCTTTTAATTGTTTGTCCCATTTTATTTTTGTACTTAATATAAGAAAAAACATGCTCGATGAAGGAAATCTCTGATGTAAAGAGTGTAACAACAGTTCTTCATATCATCAGGGGATACATCATCCAGGCTGGTGTTTCAGCATTTGAACTTCTGATGCTCTAAGGAGCAAATGTATTTCTTTTGAAAAAAAAAAAGGGTGGAAGTAGAATTGTGTTACGGTCTACATTTAGGCTGCTATATCTGTGACTTTCAGATTGACATATCTGTCTTCAGCGTGGGTTATTTTTTAAGACGAGTTTGCCTGCTGATTTAATCCCTGTTCACACAGCCAAACTGTTTTTGGGGAACACCACAGAAAGATAGATAGAGTCTCATTCAGAAAACTTCATGGATCATCACTGTCAATAATCTGCAGGCAGTTAGTTTGTTTCGTTTTTTCTCAAAACTGGATATGTTTTTGAATGCCTGTATCACTTCTTAACTCTTTCCGTGCATTTGGTCATTATAGTGACACTTCCGGTATCCCGAAGCTACCGCATGGTCATTATAGTGACAATTGTTTGTTTCAATAAAAATAACCAGTGTAACATTTAGATTGTACATATTTCGTCAGCGATTCCGGTGACACTTTTCAAAATGGCGAAAGAGTGCCTAGTTACGAGCGATGGTGAGTGAGAAAAAGGAAGAGAAGCATGGAAATTTTTCAATTTTTGACGATGTAGATAGGGGTATGGACATAGCCTATGGCCACCCTGCTGCTCTTGAATGTTTTCTAAGTAGATCTAGACATGTTTAGATGACTGGAGAAGTAGTTAGGAGGTTAGTTCAGACATTCATTCAGCGAGAATGCAACACAGAATCACAATATGAGATCGACAAGTAGATCTGCACATCTCAGATGGTAAATAGTGCAGATCTAGACCTAGCTGATGGTGAGCTGGCCACAATCAGTGTCTAAAAACATCACATTACTTCTTTTTTCCTAAAAAGCTCTGCATTTATGAAATTTTCATTCATTTAGCTATACTTTGAAACATATTAAGTATACGGAAGTACATGGAAATACTGTTTTCCATTCCATTTTATAACTATACCCCCTAACATATCAAGACCCGCGTTTTTACTCTCGCTGTTGTACTCTCTTGTTTTCTTCTCATACTTCTAGTGTCCAAAGATGTGTATATTTCCATTAATGTGCAGAGAAATGCACATCATCAAATGTTACTGATTTTTACCTGTTTTAAGTAGAATTATGCAAAAAAAAAAATCTGTTATGTTTAAAATTATATTCAGTGTTCTGGCTGCATGCTTGAATTTGTGATATTTTATACTGAACAAAATTATATTTGATGACTTATCAGATTGTCTGCAAGAAGTAATAAAACTAGCTAGGAATTCAATTAGTGACTGATTATATTGTCCAGTAGGTTTTGGAGTTTATTGTTCAAAAATACTCAAAATGGACTCGTTTTGTTCTTTCTTTAAAACTGTGAACTATAAGTACCTGTAGAGTCACACATAGAAGATTCACCATTTTAGAATTCATATAGAAGTACCTTGTGATTAGAAGACTCACCATTTTAGATTTCATATAGTCTTTGACATGAGATGTAAACTGCACCATCTTCAGTTCCCCACTGTAACATCCATGAAACCATTTTTTTATCAATAACTTCTTTATTTCATCATAATTATTATCCTGAAATAAGGACCCTAAAAACATTTTAATCATTTATGTTTGGTATTACTTTTATTCACAGACACAATCTAAGAGAAATAAAGTAAATAGCAGATGTCTGTTTTCATTCCATTCTGCCATGCAGTCTATAATAGACAAAATTATACAAGTAAATTTTATTATTCATTCACGCAGTCTGTTTATAACCAGACAAAACAATATAAAATCTATCGCTGTTTTTAACAACTTGAGAATAGTTCACAGTAACATCCATATTATTTATGCTTCTCTAGATTAAAAAACAAAGTATGAATCTTTTTTTTATTTTTGTCACTTTTATACATGTGATCAATTAAATAACAATTGTAGTTTTTTATAATTTAAAAAAAAAAAATAGACCGTTCAATGAAAAAAAATTCTTTTTATTTTGCTTTCTTCATTTAGCAGTGAATAATTGGTTTTTATTTACTTTCCTCATTTAACAGTGAATAATTGCAACATTCTCAATGAAAACATGAGTATCTTATTAAATATTTATTAAAATTAATACAGATTATATAGCCTTGCCTAAAATGTGGAATAGTCTGTCATCAGCATTGAATTAAAGATTTTACAAAATCTTTTTTTTTTTTTTCTAATTTCACCTTCTGTTTTTTTCCTAAAAAAAACCCCTCATGGTTGTGATGCATCATGATTTACATCTTCTTCTTCAGCTTTCCGAGCCATTAAGGCTCATTGCTGCAGATAAAGTTCGCCTCCATTTCTGTCTATTCCTAATCTTCTCTCTCCAGTTGCTGACACCAATTTCTTTAGTCTTTCAGCCTGATGCATCAGTTTTTGGCATGGTTTATTTTTAGGACTAAGTCTGCCTGTCTGTTTGATTCACTTGTCCAGACAAGGGGAAATGCTGGAAGGTAGAGTAGGGTCCTGGCAAGCTAAAGTCTGCTAACCCTGAATCAAGCAGGAAGTCTCAGTCAGCTTGAGAACTGTGTTTTCAGTCAGTCAGTCATTTGCATGCCTCTTGTGGAACTTTGCCTCCCTAACAGCTCTCCTGTAGGCCTCTCGGTTGTAAGCAAGATGCCCTGCTGCTGATGCATCCATTTACAGATCATCAACAATGCCTGGCAGCCATCTTCGCCTTGGTCTTCCTCTCTTTCTTTTTTCCTATTATGTACCCTTCCAAGATGGTCTTCTTTACATTCTCATGACGTTTAATGTGTCCAAAATATTAAATTTTTTTCTGTTTAATCCTCTCTACTAGCCAACCTTCTTCAATATTAAGTTCTTATAGTATTAATATATTTGTTCTTTTTTGTGTCTACGATATTTGAAGAACTCTTCTGTAGCATTTACATTCACAAGCATTTATGTGTTTCTCAGCTGTTTTGTTAAGTGTCCAGGTCTCACAGGCATATGTTGCAATGGGAAAGATGCATGCCCTTAAAAATCTTATTTTTGTAGTTCTGTCTGTTCCTCTCCACAGCTTCTTTAGTTGTTTTACTTTTTGAAGAGCGATAGATGTCTTCTTTTTAATTCCCTTATTTTTAATAATAATTATCCATTATTAGTTAGTAATGATCCAAGATATTCAAAACTCTCCACCTCTTCCAATTTTAGATCCATTTTTACTGTCCCTCACTTAATCTCAGGTGATCATGTTATCTGCCATAAATCAACCAAAGAAAGGAGAAGAAAAAAATGGCAATAACTGACAGCACCTATACTAGTGTTATCAGACCATGATATAACTTGTTATGGGATAGACTCATACTGTTGTATGTATACAACTACATTTTTTAAATACAGGGTGCCCCCCAAAAATATAAATATGTGCTGCATATGCCATATATTGATCTACTGTAAAGTGACAAGTGTTCAAAGTATTCACCAAAATACATAATTTCAAATGTGAAATGAGAAAGCACTGCTTATAATAGTAAATGACTTACAAATAAAACGTTCAAAATATGTAAGTTTTTGGGACACTATAAATTTACCATATCAGCATACACTTTACTCACTATATACAAGCAAGTATATATATATATATATATATATATATATATATATATATATATACACAAACACACACACACCTAAATGTAAATTATCATACATTTTGCAAAAAAAAAAAAAGTAACTTTGAAACCTTCTAGCTTCTTTGCATATATCTTGACTGGAGTGAGCCAAGAATTACATCGGACAATATTTTATGTGCAACAGGATGATAAAAGAAGTCTTATTACTTGCCTCTGATACAGAGATCCTATAATTTCTCTGATGTCTTCACATTATACAGTGATGTGCCATGTAGCCATTTTTTTTTGTACAGTCTTCAGCAATGGACAAACCACCAAACACTATCATGAGAGATGAATTCACTAGCGATGTCTTTTTTTTTTCCCCCAACATTTAGGAAGACATTTTTTTTTCCAATCTTCATCAAGATGTTAGCATTAGAAAATGTTACACAAGTGACCACTACTTATGGGCACTAACACCATGTCCCTATGTGGCTCTAAGGCATGACAGGATTACCTTTACCTTTACTTTTTTTTAAAAAATAAATTAGTAAAGGAAGAACTTAAAATGCTGTACAAAATAATGATCATCCAAACAGTGGCACAAACCAGCTTACAGGAACATGTACAAATGTACACTATTTACAACCAAAAAAAAAAGTATGGATTTAATTACATGCAGCTGTAAGTATAAGATCTGATTAAACTCTACTTTCAGAAATAATAATAATTTTGTTAACAGCTTTCTAATATTATTAAACAACTCAAATATTCTTCAGTCTGATTTTGCTTTTAAATGTAACTGGTGGCATTAGCTACACTGGTGAAGTATCATATCAAAATCACAAAGTTCCTGCACAGATCTTGGTTTCTACAGTTTTTATGAGATCATATATTGACTTTTTTTTTCCATATCAACAAGCAGCCTGTCCACTACCCTAAATGTCTTAGTATTATTTCCGCCCATGTGTCTACTCTCTATCCTTGCTATATTTTCAAATCACTTTTATCTCATCAAGTAATCTATAAATAATAAACATACTTTTCTTATTCTCTCAAGTCCCTTTTTTTCTTTGATTTTTAATTCTTTTTTCACTCACCTCTGTGGCTAAAGGAACTTAAAAATCTGGTAAAATATTGGGGAAAAAAATTGTAAATAAATGAATGAAATTAGTGCTATAAATTATTTCAAGTATAATTTAAAATTTCTGTGTGCAGTTTCATAAAAATTAATTTGCATTCATTTCATGAAAGTTGCTGCACACAGAAAATGAGTATTTACAAATGTGAAATAGGCACATGTATATGATTCGAACAAAGTTAACTGATAATATTTTATAGGAAATTCAAGAGCACAGAATCCATTACATGTGCACAGTGCTTGCCGTTATCATCATTACTATACTGAGTGATCAAACTTATTCCGTTTCAGTCATTTTTTTTTGCTCTCTCATATGATATAATATTAGTATATATATTAACAAGATTTATAATATAGTTTAACAAGATTTGGAAAGAAGAAAAGGTCCCTTCTAATTGGAAGAAAGGAATCATTGTTAAAATACCAAAAAAAAAGGGCAACCTTAGTGACTGTAACAACTGGAGAGGAGTAACCTTAATATCAGTTGTGTCAAAAGTATTTTGCAAGGTCATTTTGAATAGACTCAAAGATATAGTGGATACTGCAATGAGAAAAGAACAAGCAGAATTTCGAAAAGGGAGAAGCTGTCTCGACCAGATCAGAAACCATTAATACTGAGCTTCATAGATTTTAAAAAGGCATTTGATAGAATACACAGAGATTCATTATGGAAAATTTTATGTCTATATGGAATACTATCTAAAATTGTCAACATCATTAAGGACTTATACAATGGATATGTTTGTGCAGTCAAGACAGAAGAAGGGATGAGTGAATGGTTCCAGATTGAAACAGGCGTGAAACAAGGATGTATACTGTCTCCTTTACTGTTTGGGATTACAGTAGACTTCATAATGAAAAAATGCTGCACAGGTAACACAGGTATTGACTGGGTACATGGGACCCAACTAGAAGATCTTGATTTTGCTGATGACATAACTCTTATCAGTAATAATGTGAATTCCATGCAAGAAAAAACAGATAGCCTGTCTTCACTGGCTAGCAAAATAGGACTTGAAATTAACAAGGACAAAACAAAAATAATGAAAATTCCTCTCAATCAAAATGGAAAAATACACATAGAAGGGACAGATATTGAAGAAGTCAATCAATTTGCATACCTTGGCAGCTACATAGACAAGGATGGTGACACTAGAAAGGAAGTTAGGATCAGAATTGCAAAAGCAGCATCAATCTTCAAGAATCTTGAGAACATATGGAACTCAAAAGTTATAAGCACAAAAACCAAGTTAAGACTATTCAATTCAAATGTAATATTCACCCTCATTTATGCATGCGAAAGCTGGAAAACAACTAAAGAAATAGAAAAGAAATTAGTCTCTTTTGAAAACAAATGCCTAAGGAAAATACTTGGCATCAAGTGGAATGAATTCAAGAGCTGTGCAGAGATAAGACAGATGACTGAACAACAACCAGTCTCATGGGTGTTCAGGAAAAGGAGATGGACATATGTTGGTCACTTGATGAGAAGAAATGATCAGAGAATCCCAAAACAAGCTATCATGTGGAACACAACAGGCCGAAGAAAAAGAAGCAGACCGCGTGAAACTCTGAAGAGGACATTATTAAGAGAGGCCAAATTAACAGGCATAAAATCCTTTGATGAGGTTGAAAGACTCTCCAAAGACAGGAAAAATTGGCAAACTACTTTGCGAGCCCTATGTGACGTTTAACGGCACAGGAAGGATATAAGATAAGATAAGATATATATATATATATATATATATCTCAGTGTGCATTCATTATGTCATAAATTTTCACTGTTGTGATGCTTTTCAAAAGAGGCATGATTGCTATCTCTTTAAGGTCACATCTTCACTTTTCTTCTCCATTACATTTTTAATGTATTTTGTTGATCACTAATTTTGTTGATTACTAATTTTGTTGATCACTAATTGTGTTGATTACTACTTTTGTTGATCACTAATTTTGTTGATTAATAATTTTGTTGATTACTAATTTTGTTGATTACTAATTTTGTTGATTACTAATGCCTCAGTTAGCACCTCACAAGCAAGACCTTCATTCTGTGTGTTGAATATATACGAACCTATTCTCACCAAGGACTTGGCTACAAACAAGAGTAAATGTTCAGAACAGCCTTTGATCGTTTCTCATTATCTTCACCAACAAACCCTTTCTTATTATAATCACTGATAAAGCCTTTGAATATTCCTTGTTATATTCATGAACAAAGCCTTTGAAAATTCTTTGTTATATTCATGAACAAAGCCTTTGAAAATTCTTTGTTATATTCATGAACATAGCTTTTGAGAACAAAAAGTTTAATAATATATTTAACATATTTAGTTCTATGATATTTGACCTCATTTGTCCATCATTGAAGCAGTTTCTTTAATAATTTATCAATAACTACAAATATTTTAATTCTTGCTCACATATAATCAGAAAAAGGATGAACACGTCGGGCATGTGATGAGAAGAGACAGTCATAGAATCACAAAACAAGCTATCAAGTGGAACTCAAAAGACCGAAGAAAAAGAGGTTGACCATGTGAAACTCTAAAGAGGACATTGTTAAGAGAGGCCAATTTAGTAGGCATAAAATCCCTTGATGAGGTTGAAAAGCTTGCTGAAAAAACTTAGTGAACTACCATGCAAACCCTATGTGACATTAACTGCACGGGAAGGATGTAATGCTATAAAGCTGCTTTTGTTTAAATACACAACATTCAAACTTCTGCATGCAAGTACATAAAAATTTCCCTATCTTGCAAACTTACTCTTCTAACGCTACCAAAACAGTATCTATGTCAAACATCAGTTAACCAAACTAAAGATGGTGCATTTTGAGTTTATTCTGTAAAACAAATTGGATGAACTGATTTCTTCTGTGTTACTGCTGGAAGTGTGAGTCTAGTGCTCAGAAATGACAGAACTTCATGAAAATGACAGTTATAAATACTTTTATGAACAAGACGCTCTTTATAGTGGCTCTTTTAATCTCAGGAAGCAGCTGGATGTCTGTTTTATGGGAGCTGCCAAGAAGTATTTTTGACCAACCATTTTTGTAATCTGATTTTACTTAATTTAAATGGCATGACTGGCCACAATAACAAACCGGATATATCATGCAAGATCAGGCCTATTTGAGCTTGTGTCTTCTATCTTGAAGCAGGACCTCCCCTCCCCTCACACAGCTTTTTTTTTCTTCTTCTTCAGATGATGCAACATCTGTCTAGACTTACTCATCGTGACACAAACCACTGCTCAGCCCTTGTAGCTAATAGGGAAAATTTCTCATGAATGACTTCTCAAAGTTCACTATGAATATTGTACTTGGACCACAGCTGTGTTCTCCATTCTTGCAACATGCCCCAGCCATCTTAAGTCTTCCAGTGCTGAGTAAAATCACGAAGAAGAAAGAAAAGAAGCTTATCATGTCTGCACCATCTCTTCAACTGACAAACTAAATGACTTTATAGATTACCAGAAATGGCTTCTCATGCATAACCACTCACAAAGAAAATGATATATGATAAAACTGCCTTGAGGCAATGTTACAATCTGGGAGAAAACAACAGATATGGGGATTCTTTAAATGGATAGGGTATCAAATACAAGCAGCCATGTCAGTCAAAGAAAAATTCATCTTTGATTCTCCGGCAAAGGCAAATGGCAAATGTCATGCCCATCACCTGCAAGGAAGAAATCAAAGTGAAACTTATTACATGGCAAGAGAATCACCAGAACTCATTTAGAAAGTAATACAGAGACATAACAGAAATAAGAAGAAGAAGATTAAAGAGTATAGAGATGAGACAAGACTTATAAGAAATAAAGAGATTAAAGACAACCTAGAAGAATAAAGAGTTTAGAGACATAAATGAGACATGACCTACAAGAAATAAAGAGATAACATGCATAGCTGAAACAAGTCTGAGAAGAAGTAAAGAGATTAGAGATAAAGATGAAGCAAGGCCTACAGTAAATGATGAGATTAGAAACAAAGCTGAGAAAAGGTTAGAAAGACTGAAAAGATTAGCGACACACTAAGACAGGACCTAGAAGAAAAAAAGAGAATAGAGACATCTATGACAGTGTCAAAAACAGAACATCATATGCATACAAAAAAAATAAATTATGCTTCAAGGAGCCCTCCATTTCTGGTTACAAATTAATCACTAAATTAGAAAGAAAACATGTGCAGTTAGAACAGTGTTTTAGTATTTTACACGTGGTACAATAAGTGCATTAAGTTCTTTGTCAGCAAAACTCATTAACAGAAGTAAGATTAATCACTAATATATTTTGTTTTGTCTCCATCCTAATATACCTTTCAGTGTTAAGGGGACAAATAAGTGTCTTGATAGGGGTCAGGATAAGTGTCTTGATCATCATCAGGTGCCGTGCTGACTTTCGTTGGCTGTTATGCTTCTCCAGAGTACACGATCCTTCTTGCAGGCCATCAGCTCAGTTGGTGATCTCCTCTCACACCATCCTGTCAGACTGTCCAGTATCATTTCTCTTGGTCTTCCTCTTGATCTTCTTCCTTCTATTTTTCCTGCTGTTATAATATTTTCAATGCCCCTTCTTATCATTGCATGTCCTATGAAAGTAAATTGTCTCTCCCTTATTTTTTTGACAAGATTTTTTATCTCTCCAGCTCTTGTCATACATTCTTCATTAGTTATTTTTGCTGTCCAGGGGATTTGCAACATTCTTCTAATAAACCACATTTCTGCTGCTTCCAGTGACTTTTGTGCAGACCTCCCTAATGTCCATGATTCACTTCCATATAACAAGATAGGTTCAATATTGCATTTCAGGACTTGTTTTCTAACATTCATTGATAAGGATGTGTTGGATAATATGTTTCTCATTCTCTGAAATGCAGTCTTTTGCTTGGCCTATTCTGTTCATAATTTCTGTTCTGTATTTCGTATCTGAAGTTATTACTGCTCCAAGGTATTTGAATTTCTGCACCTGCTTTAGAATAGTTCCGTTTAATTTTATACGGCATGTTGGTGTCTTGATAGGGCTTAGAGTAAGTGTCTTGATGGGGCTCAGAATAAGTGTCTTGATAAGGGTCAGAATAAGTGTCTTGATAGGGCTCAGAAATTTGCTTGGCATGATGAAATACTTCAAGATTCTTTAATTTCCTCTCCTCATCTCTTGTGTAGACAGAATTTTCCTCTGTTTACTATAATTCTTTGCATGAATGTTTCCTGTGCTATAATGTCTGTCTTAGTCGATCATCTCTTGTGTAGACAGAATTTTCCTCTATTTACTATAATTCTTTGCATGAATGTTTCCTGTGCTATAATGTCTGTCTAACTCGATCATCTCTTGTGTAGAAAGAATTTTCCTCTGTTTACTATAATCCTTTGCATGAATGTTTCCTGTGCTATAATGTCTGTCTAAGTCGATCATCTCTTGTGTAGAAAGAATTTTCCTCTGTTTACTATAATGCTTTGCATGAATGTTTCCAGTGCTATAATGTCTGTCTAACTCGATGTTCCTCCAAACTCTGTGCTTATCA
Source organism: Achatina immaculata (assembly GCA_009760885.1). NCBI lineage: Eukaryota > Metazoa > Mollusca > Gastropoda > Stylommatophora > Achatinidae > Lissachatina > Lissachatina immaculata. Next base: position 36,755,863 of record CM019699.1, on the reverse strand, counting down.
GTCAATATCAGTCATTAATAAAAAAAAGGTAAGGTAAAGGTAAAATTTCTGTTTCCACGACATTAAGGCAAGCTGAGGGTATGATGTTAGGCCTGTATTTCCAAGACCTTCAGCACATGAAAGTATGGTGTGGTCAGTATGACATCTGGCCATATGTATCTTCCCAGAAATGAGTGGCTAACCACTTGGCTAACCAGGCTGCCCAGTCGTTAATATATTGTTATAAATACCTTTATAAACGCTTCTACCAGTATTAACGCTGTTACCATTCATTCCCAAATTTTTGTACTCATTTAGTTTCAAATACTGCAGCACACTAAGCAGTCTCTACTGGCAATGTTTGAACTTACCATTAGAATCGATATAGCCACTGCTAGACCAGTGAAAATACGAATATTGTCTGTTAGGAACTCAATTACTGCAGTGTAACAACCCTAGAGAAGGAAAAAGGAAACAAGCCTATGATAAAAGTCATCATTTTATTGTACACTTCTACTGAGTAGAAATTGTACCCCCCCCCCCCCCCCCCCCCGATAAATCCTGTAATATAGCACTGTATTTCTTAAAGGACATTTTAAAACAAATATTTAGTCTTTGGAGTATTTAGGAATGGTTATCTGCTTTTTTCACACAGAATTTCTAAGACTTGAAAGCTGACGATAATAGGAAACACAAACAGAAATTAATCTTTCTGTCATAAAGAGCAAAATAAACTATGCAACTCCCCAGATCAGAAAGAGAAGGGAACTGTCAGGAAATGATAAATGGAAATGACAGAAATGGATTTCAGAGAACTTAAAATAAAAGCAACATAAATATATAGCTGTATACTGGATAAATACAGAAGATTACACTTGGAGGAGTGCACAAACCTCTTCCAAGAATAGAAACTATCGGGCTGGATGATGAGAGAACTCCAGGAAACATTTATGGTTTGACAATATATGTTTGGTAGAGATTAAATTACGAAAGGAAAAAAATGCTTTTAAATGCTTTTCAAAGCTACAATTGAGACTGAATCACGAGAAAAATAGAAACAAACTTTTCTGCAGAACTCAACTGAAGCAGCAATCAGCATTCGTGATAAGACCAAATTATTTGCATACATTATAATAACAAAACAAATTATTATCATGATCTATAAACCTATTGATAGATATGCTGAAAGAGCTGCCTATGGTGGACAGCTGCTGAATATTAAAACAACATTTAAAATTGTTAAAGTGTAGCGTCTGCACCAGAACATAGCAACATGGACAGCTTACATTTGTAAACAAAATATCGTTTTCCTGGTGGTGTCCAACTGGTGGTAGGATGGCGGGAATAATGTTGCCATAGCCGGGCCCGCCCACACACTTTGTTCTGTTCAGGCTAAACACATTTTTGCAGCAGCTGTCTGGAACATATTCCTTGATCTCGGCTAAAAGAAGAAAAGAGTGTTTCCACAGTTACTGCTTGCATCGCGCCAGGATTGCCACTTCAAAATCTCATGGTTCTCTCTCTCTCTCTCTCTCACACACACACACACAAACACACACACACACAACTTTCTGTTTAACTTTATATAGTTTTCATCTGTAGCTGAGAATTCATTATCATTTTTATACTAAAAGCAGGTATCCTACGGTGTTTGATGTTCGGCATCACGGGTATTGTTTGGGTAGGCTAAGGGTTAATGATTAAACAATATTTCTCAAGTTTCTTATACTGGCCAATTCCTTAAAAAAAATTCTCAGGTCTCAGGAAAGTGCTCAAATATTGTTATATATGTATATACGAGAAGAGAGGACACCGAAAGTATTGATATATGTATATATGAGAAGAGAGGACGCTGAAAGTATTGATATATGTATATATGAGAAGAGAGGACACCGAAAGTATTGATATATGTATATATGAGAAGAGAGGACGCTGAAAGTATTGATATATGTATATATGAGAAGAGAGGACGCCGAAAGTATTGATATATGTATATATGAGAAGAGAGGACGCTGAAAGTATTGATATATGTATATATGAGAAGAGAGGACACCGAAAGTATTGATATATGTATATATGAGAAGAGAGGACGCTGAAAGTATTGATATATGTATATATGAGAGAGGACGCCGAAAGTATTGATATATGTATATATATGAGAAGAGAGGACGCCGAAAGTATTGATATATGTATATAGAGAAGAGAGGACGCTGAAAGTATTGATATATGTATATATGAGAAGAGAGGACACCGAAAGTATTGATATATGTATATATGAGAAGAGAGGACGCTGAAAGTATTGATATATGTATATATGAGAAGAGAGGACGCCGAAAGTATTGATATATGTATATATGAGAAGAGAGGACGCTGAAAGTATTGATATATGTATATATGAGAAGAGAGGACACCGAAAGTATTGATATATGTATATATGAGAAGAGAGGACGCTGAAAGTATTGATATATGTATATATGAGAAGAGAGGACGCCGAAAGTATTGATATATGTATATATATGAGAAGAGAGGACGCCGAAAGTATTGATATATGTATATATGAGAAGAGAGGACGCTGAAAGTATTGATATATGTATATATGAGAAGAGAGGACGCCGAAAGTATGATATATGTATATATGAGAAGAGAGGACGCTAAAAGTATTGACATATGTATATATGAGAAGAGAGGACGCTAAAAGTATTGATGAATGTATATATGAGAAGAGGGGACGCTAAAAGTATTGATATATGTATATATGAGAAGAGAGGACGATACAAGTATTGATGAATGTATATATGAGAAGAGAGGACGCTAAAAGTATTGATATATGTATATATGAGAAGAGAGGACACTGAAAGTTTTGTAATAGAAAAAAAAACAGGGAAGAAGTGCCAGGGGAAGGCAGAGAAATTATACTGGATAGTGTGACAAGATGGCGTGAAAGGAAATCATCAACTTAACTGATGGCCAGCATGAAGGATCGTGTACTATAGAGAAACATATAATAGCCAACGCCAGTCGGCACGGAACTTGATGATGAATCATCATCTCCCCTCACACCATCTCGTTAAACTATACTGTATCGTTTCTCACGGCCTTCTTCTGGCTCTTCTCCCCTCCGTTTTTCCTGTTGTTACAATATTTCCAATGCCTCCTCTCCTCAGGGCATGGCCTATGAAAGTACATTGTCTCTCTCGTTTGTATCTATACACGATTTTTTTTTGTTTCTCCAGCTCATCCCATACTTCCTTCATTAGTAATCTTTACTGTTTAGAGAATTCTCTACATCTTTCTGGTAAAACATATTTCTATTGCTTCCAATGATCGTTGCGAGAACATGTACCTATATTTAACGCAGCAGAAAAAAAAATCGTAGTGTATATTTCAGCAGTATCACTGAATCCCAGCTGTCAGAAAGATCACACGTCAGTAGTTAAAGTGACAGCCTGGTGACCAAAAGATTTGGAGCTCACATTCTACAGTTGCTAGAAAATTTACTCAAGCATGCAATGACCTTATTGGTTACATGCTCACTTCTGATCTTCCGAGCTGGGAGATGGGCAGCCTAGAATTTGAAAATGTAGCGTATCTGCGCGCCAGGCGATGTACACAGAAATGAAAGGTATATGCACAGCTCTCAGTGCAGTTATTAAAAGAGTGAGGAAAAAAAAGTACACATGAGTTCCTACGGGTTAGGAAAACAAAGAAATAAAGCAAGTAAAAAAATATCTACAGAAGTGATGACCAGTGATAGAAAAGATTCGAGCAAAAATAAGCAGAAAACCAGTTGTAGCATCCAATCTCCCTCCGGGCAAACGAAATAACAGCTATAGCAACGGCCGATTCCAAATGCCGACTATTTCAAATAATTGGAGATGCATCATTATTCTACAACCAGCAACGCTGTTCTTCCCAAGGAAAAAAAAAATATATACACACACACACCCTCTCTCACACACACACGACATAATAATATCAAAAAAACTTCCAATAATGAGCTGAGCTTTAGGAAACTGGAACACCGTCAGAAAGTTACTTGATAAAACGCCACTTCTAGACAGCCAGTCGATATCATTTCCTCGCTCTTGAATCAAAATTAACTTTTCTGAAAGAGTCAATGGCGGGAAGACGGTAGAGTATGTTAGTAGTCGGAAACAGTTTTCAGGGATTCACGATTTAATCATTTCCTATCAATTATGAAGAGGTGGAACGAGCTGTGAAATCCACTTTCTTAATATAGTCCTTTCGTTTCTTCCCAGCGTTCGTGTAGCGCAGAGAACACGTATTTGCCTGGATTTGACTCTTGCTTGGGTCTTCTTAATTCAGGGGTTCCCAAACTGTTTAGGCCGAAGGAGTCTTTGCACCAGAAAAAAATGCGCTGGAGCCCTCGTAACTTTTTTTTTACATTAATGTCAAGAATATGCAATAAAGACAATTACATTTTTAAAAAATCATTTCACATCGATTTATTGCTGCAAAAAAGTTTCAAAGTGCAAAATTTGCATTCATGTGTTTGCCGATCAAAACTTCAGCACCTTCACTGAAGGTAATTTCATTCATAAGTAGAAAACTACTGAGATTTTCAAAGCCATCAAGTTCTCCTTCAAGTTCACAAGTGTTAACGTATGTTATAAAGTGCTGCCATTTTACTCTGTTTTAATGTACGTTTTCCTGATTCCCTGCATTCCAACATTTATTTCAATCAGATATTCAAATATGTCAGTCAGATACACAAAAATGTCAGTTAAAAAAATTATTACTTTTTTTTTATTCACAGAGAAGGGAGGCGTGACGATGGAGACTGCAGATGTAAAATAAATCCATCCATCCATCCATCCATCCATCCATCCATCCATCCATCCATCCATCCATTACACATTGTGACGTCTTGCAGGACAGCAACAAATTCTCTCCACCCTTCACGGTCTGCGGGCAGTCTCTGTGCTGTGGTGCATGCTACGGTTCTGCTTCTACGGTTCTCCGTCAGGTAGCCTTTGATTGATCTCTCTTTCTTTTTGTCCATCCGGTGCTCATTTCATGGCTATTAAACATGTTTATGTTCTTCCATAAATAGGTCAAAGTGTTGAAAAGTTTGTCCACAAGTTGTGTGAACTGATAAGGTTTGCAAGACTAGTAGCTTCATACACAATCTTGCCACCATATGGCAAAACCATACTACTGCCCCGTTGCCGTATCTACAGTAAAAATGGGAAACGTTACATGTTCTGCCTGTGACTTTGAAAAAATGTCCTTTATTCAGATTTGAGGAAAATGGCTTTTTTTTTTCCTTTACTGATGCACTTTTACGGTGTGAAAAAAAAACAAAGATTATTATTAATTTTGCCTTTTGGAGGCTGAGATAGATATGGTGGAGCATCAAAGGCTCTGCGGAGCTCAATTTCAAAAACTCTGCCTTAGTCAACTTTGCCTTAGAATGGATACATGGCACCAGGTCCAATAAGAGAAGGTAGTAGTGGTTGGGGGGATCCAGCCAGTGCATTGCTCGATTGGGGGGGGGGGGAGTGTGGAGAATGAAAACAGAAAAAAAAGGGGGGGGGTGGATATTTTTGCACTGACAAATCACGAGATCCTGCATGGCTCCTACTTGAACCAGAGAAAGGAATGACAGCCTAGAGTGATACTGATCACATGGCCGTCTAATGAGAGTAATTTTGGCCCAATCGTGCTCTTCTAATAAAGAATGAACAGCTAAATACCTAATATATAAAAAGCTACATAGATTTCAAGACAGGAAAAAAAATAATCACATGTCAGTACAGATTATTCAGTGTTAGATCACACGTGAGCTTCTGTGTACCTCTGGAATTTCTAGAACTGTTTTGCTTTCGAAGCTGAGTTTTAAACAATCGAACATTTTGGTATAGTTAATTTACTGTTGTTACTGATACTGTTAGTGTAACGTGACCTAAGAGATAACTTACCTCCACTCTGATTTCGGAACCACATTGAGTATTCTCTGTAGTAAGCCCAGGAAGTTGTAGAGTTGACATCCCCAACCACGCCGCAACACTCGAACTAATGAAGAAAGGATTAAATCATTGAAGCAACTCTTCAGATTTCCTGACGCAAGTCTGTAAACACTGGACAAAAATCCTTCAGTAATAAAAAGCTTAAAACTGAGTAGCAAAAGTTAGTAGGAGTTTTTACTGCCGTGGCATAATTTCTCTCATCGCATTTAGGTTGCTTAGCTGTTATACTGCATCAGCAGCAGGCCATATTGCTCACAACTGAGAGGCTTACAGGAGAGCTGTTAGGGAGGCAAAGTTCCGTAAGGGACATGCAAATGAATGAATGAATGAGCTGTTACACATTTCATATTCTGTTCATTTGTCAGAATATGTCATCATCATCATCATCATCATCAGGTGCCGTGCCGACTGGCGTTGGCTATTATGCTTCTCCAGAGTACCCCATCCTTCATGCAGGCCATCAGTTCAGTTGGTGATCTCCTCTCACACCATCCCGTCAGACTGTCCAGTATCATTTCTCTTGGTCTTCCTCTTGATCTTCTTCCTTCTATTTTTCCTGCTGTTATAATATTTTCAATGCCCCCTCTTCTCATTGCATGTCATATGAAAGTACATTGTCTCCCTCTTATCTTTTTCACAAGGTTTTTTTGTCTCTCCAGCTCTTCTCATACATTCTTCATTAGTTATTTTTGCTGTCCAGGGGATTCGCAACATTCTTCTAATAAACCACATTTCTGCTGCTTCCAATGATTTTTGTGCAGACTTGCCTATTGTCCACGATTCACTTCCATATAACAAGATAGGTTCAATATAGCATTTTAGGACTCGTTTTCTAACATTCATTGATAAAGATGTGTTAGCTAATATGTAGACAAAGAATATTACGATGCCATAACAGTTGGAGGTTATGAAATACCAGAGATTAGATATGCTGATGACACAGTATTGCTGTCCACAACACAAGAAGGAATGGAAAAACTAATTATGTCAGTCCGCAAGAACAGCGAAGAGCAGAACCTCTATCTTAATGCAAAGAAAACTAAAGTGATGACAACTGACAAAACAAACAAGGCAACTGAAATATGTATCAATGAGGAAAAACTGGAAGAAGTGGAGAGTTTTGAATATCTTGGATCACTACTAACTAATAATGGAGATACAATGAGGGAAATTAAAAGGAGGACATCTATTGCTCTTCAGAAAGTAAAACAAATAAAGATTCTGTGGAGAGGAGCAGACAGAACCACAAAAATAAGATTTTTAAGGGCATGCATCTTTCCTATCGCAACATATGCCTGTGAGACCTGGACACTTAACAACACAGCTGAGAAGCACATAAATGCCTTTGAATGTAAATGCTATAGAAGAGTTCTCCAAATATCATGGACACAAAAAAGAACAAATATATCTATACTACAAGAGCTTAATATTGAAGAAGGCTGGCTAGTAAAGAGGATTAAAGAGAGAAAACTTAAATATTTTGGCCACATTAAACGTCATGATAATTTAGAGAAGACCGTATTGGAAGGATACATAATGGGAAAAAGAAAAAGAGGAAGACCGAAACGAAGATGGCTGCAAGACATCGTTGATGATCTGGAAATGGATGCAGCAGCAGCAGGCCATCTTGCTCACAACCGAGAGGCCTACAGGAGTGCTGTTTGCGAGGCAAAGTTCCGCAAGGGACATGCAAAGGAATGAATGAATGAATGAAGATATAACCATAGTCTCTGTCTTTTTGATGTTCAGAGTAAGGCCTTTCACTTTCTTTGGCGACTTTATCCAAGAGATTTTGCAGGTCTTGTTGGTTCTCAGCTATCAGTACTGTGTCGTCAGCATACCGAAGGTTGTTAATATTGTATCCTCCAATTTTTATGCCTGGTTCTGTGATGATTGTTCTTAGAATATTCTCGCTGTACAGAGAAAAAAAGGTCTGGAGATAGTACACATCCTTGTCGCACCCCTTGTTTTATAGGTTGATATTTTCCAATTCTATTTTCAACTCGAACTGCTGCTTCTTGCTGCCAGTATATATATGTAGAATATGTAGGAATGTTAATTGTTATTTTTTCTTAACTACACTCTTCTTCTTCTTCTTCTTCTGCTTTCCAAGCCATTAAGGCTCACTACAGATAAAGTTCGCTCCATTCCTCCTTATTCCTAATCTTCTCTATCCAGTTGGTGACACCAATTTCCTTTATTTCCTCTTCTATGTTGTCTTTCCATCTCTGTCTTGGTCTACCCTTTGGTCTTGTTTCCCTCATCTCCTGTGCATACATAGTTTTCGTTTGTCTGTTCTCTTCCGTTCTTTCTACATGCCCCGCCAGCGTAGTCTGTTCAGTTTCAAGACATTTATAATTCGTTTGGTTTTAAATAAACTGTTCAGTTCATTATTGTCATTGTGAACATCCACCAAGTTTTTTTTCTTAGCGTAATGGTAGCGTTTATTCAATATTACTCATATTTTCTAAAAAAAAAACCAATCAAACAAAACAACTTTTCCATTTAAAGCACACAGCTACCATACATACACGAACTTTTCCAAAGTATGGGGGGAGGGGGGCTATGGCCTGGATTTTGAAACAGCAGTGGGGGGGGGGGGGGCGGACGTTTGTTGATTGGGAACCACTGGTTTAAAGTTATTGCTAATTGCACTCCCACTGACATATTCACATTTTTATTGTCTCTAGTACACAGTGCAGTGCGGCTCTCACTAGATAAATCAACATCTCTCTCTCTCCCTCTCTCTCTCTCTCTCTCTGAACACCTTAAGTGTCCAGGGCATATGGAGCTTCCGCTAGGGTTTTCAACAAACGCCTATCCTTCGCCTTTTTTTCCCGCTCTTGCCTGGGTGAGCCCTCTGTTGCTCAACATCCTCTCTGTTGTTCTTCTCCATGTCTCTTTTGGTCTACTCTTACTTCTGTTCCCCTGTGGTGTCCATCTTAGTGCTTTTTTTGGTAGTGAGTTGTCAGTCATTCTGAGCACATGTCCCAACCATCGCCAGCGTCTTTCCTCAATAATTGCTGTCATTGGCTTCATCTGCCAACAAGATGTTATTTCTTATGGTGTTTGGCAACATATATTGCTCATATATAGTCTATGTCACAGAAAAAAAGAACAACTTACAAAAGTCTGCATGATGCTATGTCACAGAAACAGAACAACTTACAAAAGTCTGCATGATGCTATGTCACAGAAACAGAACAACATACAAAAGTCTGCATGATGCTATGTCACAGAAACAGAACAACTTACAAAAGTCTGCATGATGCTATGTCACAGAAACAGAACAACTTACAAAAGTCTGCATGATGCTATGTCACAGAAACAGAACAACTTACAAAAGTCTGCATGATGTTCCAGGCGTCTGTAATTTCCTTTCTGCCCTCTACGCCGTAGCTCATGTTGAGTGAGACAGACAGCTCGTTCAAAATAGCGCCACCAATCTGATTAGGAAATTAAAGAGTGTTAATGAGGTTTAGATTTTGTTTTCTAAGTGAAGATAAGCCGTGGTTAATTTCTTCCGCGTGATTGTCCTCACATCTTCACGTGCGGGTTTTTTTTTCTTTTCGCGGTATTAGTGCAGTATGTATAGTCCCTATGCAGGTTTCAGTTTTCCAGCTAAACTTATATTAATAGTACAAGCAGATAATAAACAATATTTCTTCTTCTTCTGAGTTTAGTTTCATACTGCTCAGCTATCTAGACAAAACAAGGACGATGTCTGATATGGCAATCAGTGACTCATAGCTGACATGCTAGCGTCAGGGTTTGGCGAACTATAACTGATATTCTAGCGTCAGGGTTGTGGCGAACTATAGCTGGCATGCTAGTGTCAGGATTTGGCGAACTATAGCTGGCATGCTAGCGTCAAGGTTTGGCAAACTATAGCTGGCATGTTAGCGTCAGGGTTTAGCGAACTATAGCTGACATGCTAGCGTCAGGGTTTAGCGAACTATAGCTGACATGCTAGCGTCAGGGTTTAGCGAACTATAGCTGACATGCTAGCGTCAGGGTTTGGCGAACTATAGCTGGCAAAGACCCCGTCTCAGCTCTCCCTTGCTACCCCCAGTAACAGGCCTAGCCAACGATGCGAGGATCACCAGGGTCCCCTTGGCGACAGAGACTGCTAAAGAACTACAGCGCCCTCTCTGCTTGCTAGCTCCAGTCAGGGGCCGAAACGATACCCGCTATAACTTGCTACCACTCCGACACGATGCTGTGCCCCGACATCTCCACCGCATCGGCTGCAAAGAACATCAGCCAGCAGTTCCAGGGAGACAGAAGAAAAAGAAAGAAAGAAAGAAAGAAAGAATACAAAAAGACTGGTAGCTTCCATGAGCTCTTTCATCAGTTGATGTGTGTCATGCCTGCCCCCCACAGTTTTCCTTTCAAGTTTTTTTTTTTTTTTCTGTCCTAAGATCAGGTCTAATGTTTCTGTAGGTTGTACAGGTTTACAAGATGTGCTCTGGGGCCTGGACAGGGTTTTGGCGCGCGCTAAGTGGGAGCTGGAAAGCTTTAAGTTTACGAAGATGAGTTCGTTGTCTATAAGGTCCTGTTCTGATACTGAAAAATATTGGGGTGGGGGGTATTTTTTCCTTGAACTAAAACAATACCTAACAACTTAAAACGTAGATATTCTCGCAATTTTTCCACATAATAATAATAATGATCATAAAGCACAATTCCTTTACATTTCAGTGTAAGAAATATAAAGGAAAATTTGTCACGTTATTTTTAGAGGCGTGTACACATGTGTAAGGGGTAGGGGGGAGCAGGATACAACAGACTCAACTGAAGGCATCCATGATTGCAAAATCAAAATCACCTTCTTCTTTCACCATGGCACCTAATAAATCGTGACGATCGTAAAGCAAATGGCAGTTCACGCTCATTTTCTGTTATGAAGAAAAACACGGCACTACAACCGTCCGGCGGTTGCTTCCAGGTAATGTAATGATGCCACTTAACCAGGAATCGTTTCTCAGGAACTGTGACCGGCGGCATGGAGGCCAATGCATTAATGTCGTGTTACCGATCAATTTCTGACGTAGAGATGGAACTTGTTTTTTTTACGTCCTCGGCGTTTGCGAACTAAGTAAGTATGTTTCCAGTTACGTTTTATCCAGCCACTACAAAGAAATGGCAGTTTCTTCAAGAGTTTATCATATACTGGAAGTATGGCCGGGGCCGAAAGGCGGGCAATATTTCTGTACAAAATGCACGGCTCTGTTTTCTGTGCTGATCAAGGCTTTGCTATCTATCATGCTCATCATATGGTACAATCGACTACAAGGTACGCATTTATCAAACAGGAAACAAGCTAAGCTTTGGGTGTTTAGCGTTTGAAGAAAAAAACCCACAGAGGATTTTAGATGCGAGAGAAAGAAAAACAAAATAGAAAATGATTGTGTTGAAGATGGCTGAGTGGATAGCGCACTGAGATATGCGGTTGCTTGTTCTGATGGAGTCCGTTGATTCGAGTAGTTATCATTCTCTTACTAATTTTTTTCCTTTCTCTATTGTTTCGGAGAGTAACCACACAAAATCTCTGCTTTATGACGTTACGTTCATAAAACTACCTGTTCTATGCATACATCACGCAGGCACGTAACATAAAATATGAGTTTTTCCCCTTTAATCTGATAAAAGTGCACGCCTTAAAGCAGTGGTTTTCAAGCTTTTTGCAAGTCGTTATCCCTAAAACCAAAGATATTCCTTCTCGGCTATTTACACTACCTGGTATTATGTTCAAACATAATAAAAATAAAATAAAATAAAATAAACAATCTAGATCTGCAACTCAGTGTCTCCCATGACCATTCGAAAAACACCCAAGTGTCCGCGAACTCTAGGTTGAGGACCGATGGCTTAATATATTTACTCTCGATAGTAAACAAGGAAAAGGAATCAATAAAGCGTACATAGAAACATATCAGCCAAAGTAAACAAGGTTAAGTACACCCAGCTCTCCACCTTTACCAGATAAAATGAAGGTAATGTGCTGTTAATGTACTGTTCCTAGTACCCCCGGCCATGGTTGTGAACAAAACATTCCTGGTTAAAGTAGCAATACTACGTCGGATAAAATTAAGCAGAGTACTCTAGCAGTGGGGTACTTTTATATACGGGTACAACAGCAAATAAGTAAGAAAATCACAAATCTAATCTGACATAAGACCACTGTCACCTATTAGATATTGTACAGACAGTCTGGGGAAAAAAGATGGGATTTATGACATCTGGCGATAGAATGTGTCAGTATAGAGAGTATTCTGTTTAGGGTAGGGCCCCTTCGACACTTGAGAATGATACAAAAGGACAAAACTGAAGACATAAGAAACAAGGGCAAAGAGACTGGCTCTAGCAGCACACATGTCTTGCTGTTAGTGTAGACGATAATGCAGCATAGACATTGATAGAACTAGCCATGAGACAGCTCCCTCTAGCAACTAACATCTGCCTGCTTCAAAACTATCTTCAAGATACAAAAATATTATATGCATACACACACGCATACACACACACATACACACTCACACACACATACACACACACACACGAGGGGCTGTCAGAAAGTAATGCACCACGTCGATTTTTTTTTCACCTTTTAATGAAGATAGAAGGGTGAAATTTTGCACACTTTAAATATGGCATGTGCCGATTGTGTGAACCAAATTTCACAGCAACCAGCCAAAGAATATGGCTGCCCTAACCGTTGAAATGGAGCGTGTTAGCAATTTGCGGTATAAGCAGCGAATTGTAATATAATTTCTCGTTGCAGAGAAGGAAACTGTTGTGATCATTCACAAGCGTCTGTGTGATGTGTATGGAAGTTTTACAGTCGACAGGATTACAGTCAGTGGATAGGTTCAGAGAATCAAAGAATCAATAAGCGGAGATAAGGAGTTGCATGATCGGCCGCGCTGTGGACGTGCTGCCACAATCATCAAGGCAGAAATGTTGAAATGCGCTGAGGGCATTATTCTTACTCAACAATTGGCCTTATTCTACTCAACAGTTGGCCTTAAAGCTGCCAGTCAGCAATGGTAGTGCAAATGCAGTTATAAAAGCTTTCGGATTTTCTCAGGTTTGCGCAAGATGGATTCCTCGAAGTCTCATAAATAACCATCGATTGCAAAGGGAAGCAATTTCTTCTGAATTGTTGGACAGTTTCAGTGCTGAAGGAGAAAACTTTTTAGCTAAGATCGAAACAGGTGGCGAAATCTGGGCACATCATTTTGAACCTGAGACAAAAAGACAGTCAGTGGAGTGGCATCATCTGCAATCACCACGAAGAAAGAAATTCAAGACAACTCCTTCAGCTGGAAATGTCATGATCACTGTCTTTTAGGACACTGAAGGTGTGATTCTTGTGGATGTTATGCCAAGAGGAGAGACAATCACTTCGCAAGATTACATTAAGACACTGAAACAAACTGAACCAACGTTTTCACAGAGTTCAGCTGCACAAGAATCCAGGAGACCTGGTTCTTCTTCACGACAATGCGTGCCCTCACACAAGTCTGGCAACACGGGAAGCAATCACCAAATTGGGTTGAATTGTGCTACCTCATCCACCCTATAGTCCCGTTTTGGCACCCTCTGATTTCCATCTGTTTGGTCCACTCAATGATGCACTCCGATGGACAAGATTTGAAGACGACGAAGGAGTGATTCAGCGAAGAAATGGTTACATAATCAAGAGAAAATCTGGTACGGGCTAGGAATACATGCACTTGTTTCGCGATGGCGTAAAGCTGTACAAGGTGAATAATATCGATGCTTACACGACATATCCATGTATATTGTGTATAAATTTCCTGCGTTTCGAATAAACAGCTCCTGAGAAAAACGATGTCGTGCATTACTTTCTAAACGCCCCTCGCGTATATATATATATATATATATATATATATATATATATATATATATATTATTACCAGAAAAAGGACATCTTGAAAATATTACCAGACAACAGATGTCTTGAAGATATTACCAGACAAAGGCTGTCGTGAAACTGCGACCTACTGCAGCAATTTGTGCTTGTAATCTTTACTGTGTTTTTACCTATCGTAATTGATCAATGTCTTGTGATACTTCATTGTGTGAAACATGACAAGGTGATGAAGAGATTCCGTACACAATGAGGAAAACATAAAAGTATGTGAAGGAAAGCGGGATTCCAGGGAACGACTGAGACTCGGAAGAGATGTTTCTGCCCAATAACTCCCATAAGAATCTGGCGCATTAATCGATTCATTTAACCCACCGCTGAGGAATCAGGCTCGGTTTACATTCACTCTTGTGGATTTTCTTTATCTCTTATATCTCCGTGCTTTGACTAGATTTTCACGATCTTTCTATACTTAAAACAGCAGCTTTCTTCTTCATGTCGTAATAGTGACAGCTAATCAGTAAAGGCTCTCTCTCTCTCTCTCTCTCTCTCTCTCTCTCTCCCTCCCTCCCTCCCTCACACTTACTGAATACATTTGTGTGTGCTTGTATGTATGTGATATTATCCTCTGCAAACAAGACGCGTACACGAGTCAAAGAGTAAGAAAACTGACTGTATGTGGCAACATTAATATCTTTATTTAAGCAGCCATCTATCACGTATTCGGCGGCTACACACACACACACACACAACCTCACAGATAGAAATAAGTTATTAACAATCTTTGCCAGCGTATTATTCGCGCTCTGCATTGTTCTTGTACTGGCTAAGTTCGTCGAAGTGCAAATAATTACAGATAAACGTAGCCTAAATAATCTGGGAATCTTTAGAGCGGAATTCAAACAAAGGAATTCATGGAATCATCTAGCGACATCTTGAACAGGAGTGGGGAGTAATGATTGAAAGAGATCAAAGTATTACTGTACTATATTATTTGAGTTTTGACGTAAATTAACAGATTTTGCTTGTAAGAGTAAATCTGTAACACGGCCTGACTATTTCGATTAGTTTTTTTTCCTGTGATGAAAATCGTGAGAAAAGCAATAGAAAAATATACAAATGTGCGGGAACAGTGGTTCTCAACTTTTCTCGGCTCAGATACCCGACGACAATGATAATTCCCCACACAAAGTAGCCATTTGTGACTTTAAGAGAACACAGTTTTGTAGGATTAGACCTCGAAAAAATCGTACACAAAGCACTTTAGTGAGACGTGAGAGAAAGAAATATCACAAGAGAATTACCTGGGATTCGAACCGCGGACTCCTGTAGGACGAGCGGTCTAGCCACAAGAGAACAGCGTACTAACGAACTGCGCTATCTCGCACCTGTAATAAAAGGTGTTTGAAAGCGAAGTCATTAGTAACTGTTCAGTTGACACGAGGATCATGAGACCCGGAAAGAAACGAGGTCTTGAAACAATAAGTGTTATTGGACGTGCGAGATAGCTGATATTCGTTAGTACGTTGTTCTCTCTTGGCCAGGCCGCTCGTCCTACAGGAGTCCGCAGTTCGAATCCCAGGTAATTCTCTTGTGATATTTCGTTCTCTCACGTCTCACTGAAGTGCTTTGTGTACGATTTTTTGGTGGTCTAATCCTACAAAATTTGTTCTCTTACTTTACCGTAAGAAAACCTCGTTGTTTCCTATTTATATGTATAAAAATTGTCAACATGTGGCTTGATCGTACGTTCAGAACTTTCAAATACTTGTGATACATATTTTAGGCTGTTTATGATGTATAAAATAATTTTAAAACCTAGACTTACAAGACAAGACGTCTACACGATCCAGCCCAGATCCACCCAAGATCCAGAGATCAACTTGTCTCATATTGTGAACCAGTGAATTAAGGTATTATTGGTTACTGTAGTGATGGTTCTTGGAATGGTTATCATCATCATCATGTGCCGTGGCGGTATAAGTTGGTGGCCATGCTGGTACGGCTTATCTATAGATCTCGGTTCTTGATATCTTTCAACAGGTCAGTTGGTGATTTTTTTTATTGTGCCATCGCGTTTGATTGTCTGTGATTTTTTTTCTGTTGATTTTCCTCTGCCTCTCTTCTCATTTATTTTTCCTTTTGATTTTACTTTGTTCATGCCCTCCTTTCTCATGATATGTCCATTAAAATGGGATTAGCAACAAATATCACTTATTTCTCTTTGTGGAGTTTTGAAAATTCATAATGACACATTTAAGCATTTTCTTTATTTTGGTGAAATTTTTACTTGTTTCTTTGGTCAATATTGCTGGTGATGGTTATGAAGATGGCCATTTTATTTCACGCGTTCTCTGTACTTCTATTCTCTCTCTCTCTCTCTCTCTCTCTCTCTCTCTCTGAACCTTAAGTGCCCAAGCCACATGAGGCTTCCGCTAGGGTTTTCTACAAATGCCTGCCCTTTGCCTTTTTCCGCTCTTGCAAAGGTGAGCCCTCTATTGCTCAACATCCCCTCTGTTGTTCTTCTCCATGTCTCTTTTGGTCGACCCTTATTTCTAGTCTCATGTGGTGTTCATCTTAGTGCTATTTTTGGTAGTGAGTTGTCAGTCATTCAGAGCACATGTTCCAACCACGGACAGTGTCTTTCCTCAATAATTGCTGTCAGTGGCTTCATTTGCATTTCTACCAGCAAGATGTTATTTCTTATGGTGTTTGGCCAAAATATTTTTCTAATTCTTCGTAAACATTTAGTCTATAAAGAATTTAGCTTGTTTTCTATGGCGTTGATGATTTTCCAGCATTCACTTTCATAGAGTAGTACACTTAGAATATTATTCTTAAATATCATAATTTTCGTCTTCATGCTTAGTACTTCTATTATTGTTTCGTTATTTCTAACACTTCCAGTACTTTAAACGCCTTTCTAATTCAGATGCACATAATCTTCTCCTTGGTTTACTTAAATAAAACGCGCCTGCGTTACGATTCCTGAAATTTTAGTTACAGTAGGCCCTTTGTTCCTTGCGATAATTTTGACTTTGTTTAATCTTCAGCCCCAGTTCAAGTCGGTCTCATCTGTCAAATCAGCTTATGTACATCTTCCACACACTTCACGCCCATTTGAACCGGATACGTTAAAGGGCGGACTGGATATTCAAGATCCAAGATTTCCAGCCAAAGTAACACTGGCGCTTGAAATATCGTTTTTGCGAGAAGAAAAAAAAAACGAGATTTATATTTACACGAAGAGGGAACTTCCGCTCACAAATTTGAATGTAATCTTTTAATCACGCTTAATCTATCTTTGAGCTGCTGCGAATAAATGAACCAGTTACTGTCATTTCCACACTTTTTTGTATTCATTTGTTTGATGTACATCAGCTCAGCCAAAATTTGTTTCATGTACATTATGTAAGATCAGTTTGCCCGCGTAGATCAAAGAACATCCAGTTTGTTTATGTATATTATGTAGGTCTAGGTTTTTTTTCTGCACATTATGTAAAGTCTAGTTTGATTGTACATGCCATGTAAGTACAATGTGTTTGGACACTCTATTAAAGTGAAGCACTTAATATAAGTCCAGTTTATTTGGAGCAAACTTTTGACTTTGATTTTTCTGATCCCTCGGTTTACGAGTTTTCACTCTTTTTATCTCGTGCTAGACAATGGGACGTACAAGTCTTTTTCCAGGCGGATCTTCCAGTTGCGTTGCAGATCCAGCTGTCCAACCACTGCTGCTAGAAGTGACTGTGTATAATATGTTTAACTGTTCTCATGTTGGTATGGATGTGGGGCTTTGGAATAGTGGCTCCACTCCTTCTCAGTCTGTCAGCACGATCATTGCCTTTGATATCCATATGCCCTAGTATCCACTATAGGGTGGTCTTGATGTTATAGGAGGCGAGTATGTCTGCTCCACTGAGTATGTTAGTTGCGATGTGATCAGCTGTTGGTATCCAATTTTCAACTTTGTAGGTTCAGTTTGTAAGACCAGTTTCCTTGGGATGTACCTCTTAAATCCAGGTTCCCTTGGGTGTAGTTCTTAAATCCAGTTTGCTTAGGGTGTACCTCTTAAATCCAGTTTGCTTAAGGTGTACCTCTTAAATTCGGTTTCCTTAGGGTGTACTTCTTAAATCCAGTTTGCTTAAGGTGTACCTCTTAAATCCAGTTTCCTTGGGATGTACCTCTTAAATCCAGTTTGCTGTGTACGCATCTTGCAAGTGAAGATTTTAGCTACCAATTCATTTTTTTCCCTTCAAGATCATAAATTGCACGATTCTTGTTAAAACTTTCTTCTACATGTTTTGTTTTTTACATCGCCGAAGTGCCCACTTTTCGTCGACAGTTCCCGGGTTTTGTACTATTCTTAAAAACAGCCATAGAAAATTGTATACACTCCGTTAAAAATAACCATTTTTATTTATTCTTAAAACCGCCTCACCAGACTACAATTCATGGACCGAGTTCGTGCCGCTACAAGCTAAACTCATCGAATAAACACTTCACTTATTTTCCAGATAAACACTTCAGTTTATTTTGTTTTTTTTTTCCCACTCAGTCTATCTGCGTTCCATTTTAGAGTTCCTTTACTTCTACGTATAAAGGTTTCGACTTTTGACGTCTGCTGTCATGAAAACAGTCCCTAATGGAAGATGGAGAGAAGACCGTATAGAATTTACAGCAGCACTATGGAAGGAATCAGTGGCACGTTCCGCTTTTGGGGTCAGGAAATTGCTCTCCGGGGAATTTGCTCCACAAGAACGTGATGTATGTTTTAATTTCGTTTAGACCCAGGTTGTCGGTGATACGGATAAAAACTCTTGATGCGCCTAAAGCCATAGAAAGGGTCAGGACCCGATGGCTTAACTTTTAAAACAAGCCCTATCACTAATAGTCAAAATGTAAGGCTACGAATTAAGAAGATGCAACCTGCTTGAGTTTCGTTTTGTTAGAGACCAACTCCGGGTAAGCCAATAGATAGATTACATGATGTTAGTTATCCAGAAAAGCCGGCCCTTATCCAGTTAATGTAAGTAAACAAACACAGGGCAAGAGAGTGACGCAGGACATCAGAAACAAGTTATGGATTTGACAAGGGGAGAGAAGGACTTTGAAAGCGGAAATAAGTGACAGAGCTTTGTTTATAGAGCTTCACAAAGAAAGAAAGACAGAAAGAAAGAAAGAAAGAAAGAAAGAAAGAAGGAGAGAAAGAATTATAAAATTGAAAAGTGAAGCATCAAGACTGATTCGAAAGGAAAGTTGTTTTTCCCCCGTCTTTGCTTTAAGCACACGAAGGAGGGACTCACACTGACAAGTTGAATGAAGAATAAAAATGATGACATAACGATCACTCACACATGTTAGATCTAACAAGCAAACGAAGAAAAACAAAAGTAACAGATCAGAATTAATGCACGAACAATGAACAATGCTGGGTGGATTGCTAGAAGACAGAAAAGCCATAGCCATAACCAGACATTCTGCAGGCTGTAAAAACTATATAAGATTTTGAAGTCCATAAATGCTAAATATACAAAATAAGCAACAAGGTAATTATGACGTAAAAGCCAATAATTTAAAAAATGCTCTAATTCTGGGCTTCTTTCCATAAATTCTAACGATAGAAATGCAGAATGTGAGAGATTTTTAAATAACTATAAATCTATAAGCGAATAATATAATTTTTTGTGACGAAGATTATTTTTTTTTGGAAAGGGGGGGGGGGAGGGGTGTCAATTTCATCCGATCCTTTTACACGAGGAAGGTGAGTTTCATGTTATTTTGTTTTAAATTAATGAAATGCAGCTTACTGGGGAACCAGTATGGTAAGTATATCTGCATTCAAGTTTTGAAAAAAAATATCGTTAAGTTTCGAGGAAGCCAGTTATATGTCCCACTTTTTTTTATTGCTTCAGTTATTTAATCATTTATTCAAGTAGTCAAAGAGTAGAGATATTCAAGTAGTCAAAGAGTAGAGATATTCAAGTAGTCAAAGAGTAGATATATTCAAGTAATCAAAGAGTAGAGATATTCAAGTAGTCAAAGAGTAGAGATATTCAAGTAGTCAAAGAGTAGAGATATTCAAGTAGTCAAAGAGTAGAGATATTCAAGTAGTCAAAGAGTAGAGATATTCAAGTAGTTAAAGAGTAGAGCTATTCAAGTAGTCAAAGAGTAGAGATATTCAAGTAGTCAAAGAGTAGAGATATTCAAGTAGCCAAAGATTAGAAAAATTCTCATGCAAGTAATGTCACATCAAAACAGTTATCTACGCAAACATCCAACTGTTTTCAACTACACACGGAGTACACATTCAATGTTTCCAGACAATCACTTACTGTATAAAAATATTTTCACGCGGTCACCGAATACATTAGATGTTTTCAACCAGTCACCGACTATATCAAAACGATTTCAACCAGTCACCGACAGCATTAAAATGTTTCAATCACTCACATTAAATGTTGTCAACCAATCACAGACTCTATCAGATGTTTTCAACCAATCATCAAACGAATAAAATATTTTCAACCAATCACAGGGCTGTACTAAAGTGCTTTCAACCAATCACCTAGTACAGTATATTAAATAAAACGCTTTCAGTCATTCAGTGAACTGCACAGTGAAGACTTACATTGTCTCTGAAGGCGAAAGCGATAATGCCGCCGATGATCATGGTAAGCAGCATCACAAACAGAAGAATGAAAAACTGTGGACAAGCAATGAGCTCTTATCAATAAATGAAAGATTTGAACAAATCTTTTCGAAACAAATATTTTTGGTTTATGATAATTTTTAAAAAATATACTCTAACACTTTTTACCTAAATCCTTTTTATGTGTTAAAAATTACTAAGTAAAGCTCACTTCATGCAAAGTTCTTCATTTATTTATGCTCACATTGTTTTCTGGCATTCTTGTTTTTACTCATTTTCCTCACTCCTTCTATCTTTTTTTTTAAACTGAACCACACATTTCTGGGTATTTCATTAAGTAAAATTCATAGTGTCAAAAGTATCATGTAGAAGCTGTCTGTCCAATGTAGTAATAACGCAGTGGCTATATCATGCAGAAGCTGACTATCCAATGTAGTAATCGGCCAGTGCCTATATCATGCAGAAGCTGACTATCCAATGTAGTAATCGGCCAGTGCCTATATCATGCAAAAGTGACTGTCCAATGTAGTAATCGGGCATTGCCTATATCATGCAGAAGCTGACTGTCCAATGTAGTAATCGGGCAGTGCCTATATCATGCAAAAGCTGACTATCCAATGTAGTAATCGGGCATTGCCTATATCATGCAGAAGCTGACTATCCAGTGTAGTAACCGGGCAGTACCTATATCATGCAGAAGCTGACTATCCAATGTAGTAATAACGCAAAGCCTATATCATGCAGAAGCTGACTGTCCAATGTAGTAATCGGGCAGTGCCTATACCATGCAGAAGCTGACTGTCCAATGTAGTAATCGGGCAGTGCCTATACCATGCAGAAGCTGACTGTCCAATGTAGTAATAACGCAGTGCCTATATCATGCAGAAGCTGACTGTAGTAATAGGGCAGTGCCCATGGACAGTAAAAACGATGGATATTTCACTGGCCTTATTGTAGTTCGGTCTTCTAGCAGTTAATCTTTAATGATATTTCACAGCTGCGATGATTCGAGTGTATACTACGATTAGATCAACAGACCAGTCTCTGTGGGGGCAGAACTCAGAGGAGCGCAGTAGTGGTCTTTGTGTAAAACAGCTTTATATAGAATAATTAGCCTTGCCAAGGGTGCAAAACAGACTGTCACTGGACCTGCTCATATCAATCAATAATTGATCAATCAGCATCTATCTTCTAGGGGTTTTTCCTGGTAGCACAACATCATACTTTCATGTGCAGATGGTCTTGGAAATACGGGCCTAACAATGTATTCCCAATTTGCTTTAATGTCATGGAAAAGGAACTCCCCCCCCCCCTCCCCCCATCTTAATACATAAGACCCACAAGGTTTTAAAAACAATATGATGTGTTTTCCTGATTAAAAAAAAACAGCTGTAAGATGAGCAATAAAATGCTTTCGTACTCACCGTTCCCAGCATGCATTTGACTTCTTTGATGGCGCCACAGCAACCGAAGAAGGATATGACAATGACCACACCCCCCGATATGATGAGACCCAATGACAGGGTAGAGTAGTAATACGTTCCCAGAATGGATGACAGCTGAGTCATACGATTCTCGCTGGTGCGAGTGTAAACACCGAACCCCAGCAGGCCACAACCAGCAATCTGCAACACAAGACAACAGACATTCGCTTTCTGGGCTAGAGAATCAACTTTAGGAGCACAGAAAACCATGATTTATATAACGGACAGAATTCCTGTGGAATGATATTTAACCAGATAAAGAATACTGTTAATTTTCGTATCCTCTTTGAGCTTGGGCGAGAGCCGGAAAGAGAAACGGTTTTACTTGATTTTAAATGATACAATCTCCGCCTTAAAACCTACAGTGTATCTTGAAGATTGTTTCCGCCTTGTTCAGTGTGACATTAATTGAAAAAGTTTGAGAATCGCTGTTCTATGATTCCAGCAATCCGTGCTCACTGTAACATTTAGTCCCCTGCTTGTTTTAACATTTCTTCCCCTGCTTGTTTTAACATTTCTTCCCCTGCTTGTTTTAACATTTCTTCCCCTGCTTGTTTTAACATTTCTTCTCCTGCTTGTTTTAACATTTCTTCCCCTGCTTGTTTTAACATTTCTTCCCCTGCTTGTTTTAACATTTCTTTTCCCGCTTGTTTTAACATTTCTTCCCCTGCTTGTTTTAACATTTCTTCTCCTGCTTGTTTTAACATTTCTTCTCCTGCTTGTTTTAACATTTCTTCCCCTGCTTGTTTTAACATTTCTTCTCCTGCTTGTTTTAACATTTCTTCCCCTGCTTGTTTTAACATTTCTTCTCCTGCTTGTTTTAACATTTCTTCCCCTGCTTGTTTTAACATTTCTTCCCCTGCTTGTTTTAACATTTCTTCTCCTGCTTGTTTTAACATTTCTTCCCCTGCTTGTTTTAACATTTCTTACCCTGCTTGTTTTAACATTTCTTCTCCTGCTTGTTTTAACATTTTTTCCCCTGTTCGTTTTAACATTTCTTCCCTTGCTTTCTATTTGTCCATACAGTTCTCAGACTTTCCTGGCCGCGTTTTCTACTTTTCTCTTTGTCCTGTTTACCAAGGTTCTGTGTTTGTCTGACAGTTCCCATTTCACTTATATGCCCACTCATCATATGGTTGTTCAACATCAGCTTCCATATCAGCTGATGGCTGAGATTTTATCTTACGGTTTTAACTAGACTGTATTTGCCAGCTTGAAAACCTCTGATTACTCTAATACGAAGCTGTATTTTCTACCATCTGGAGACACACTGTAAGAAAGTGGTCTGAAGACACACTATAGGAACGTAGTCAGAAGACACATTGTAAGAAAGTATCTGAAGACACACTGTAACAAAGTAGTCTGTAGACACGCTGTAAGAAAGTAGTCTGTAGACACTATAAAAAATAGTATGAAGACACACTATAGGAAGGTAGTCTGTAGACAAACTATAAGAAAGTAGTCTTTAGACACGCTGTAAGAAAGTAGTCTGTAGACACACTATAAAAGAATAGTATGAAGACACTATAGGAAGGTAGTCTGTATACAAACTATAAGAAAGTAGTCTGTAGACACACTATAAAAATAGTATGAAGACACTATAGGAAGGTAGTGTGTAGACAAACTATAAGAAAGTAGTCTGAAGACACACTGTAAGAAATTAGACTGAAGACACTGTAAGAAAGTAGTCTGTAGACACGTTTTAAGAAAGTGGTCTGAAGACACACTGTAAAAAAGTAGTCTGAAGACACAATGTAAGAAAGTAGTCTGAAGACACAATGTAAGAAAGCAGTCTGAAGACCCGCTGAAAGGAAGCAGTCTGAAGACCCGCTGAAAGGAAGCAATCTGGAGACACGCTGTAAGGAAGTAGTCTGAAGACACACTGTAAAGAAGTAGTATGAAGACACGTTGTAAGAAAGTAGTCTGAACCACACGCTGTAAGGAAGTAGTCTGAAGACACGCTGTAAGGAAGTAGTCTGAAGACACGCTGTAAGAAAGTAGTCTGAAGACACGCTGTAAGGAAGTAGTCTGAAGACATGCTGTAAGGAAGTAGTCTGAAGACACGCTGTAAGAAAGTAGTCTGAAGACACGCTGTAAGGAAGTAACCTGAAGACACGCTGTAAGAAAGTAGTCTGAAGATACGCTGTAAGAAAGTAGTCTGAAGATACGCTGTAAGAAAGTAGTCTGAAGATACGCTGTAAGGAAGTAACCTGAAGACACGCTGTAAGAAAGTAGTCTGAAGATACGCTGTAAGAAAGTAGTCTGAAGATACGCTGTAAGAAAGTAGTCTGAAGACACGCTGTAAGAAAGTAGTCTGAAGACACGCTGTAAGAAAGTAACCTGAAGACACGCTGTAAGAAAGTAACCTGAAGACACGCTGTAAGAAAGTAGTCTGAAGATACGCTGTAAGGAAGTAGTCTGAAGATACGCTGTAAGGAAGTAACCTGAAGACACGCTGTAAGAAAGTAGTCTGAAGACACGCTGTAAGAAAGTAGTCTGAAGATACGCTGTAAGGAAGTAGTCTGAAGATACGCTGTAAGGAAGTAACCTGAAGACACGCTGTAAGAAAGTAACCTGAAGACACGCTGTAAGAAAGTAGTCTGAAGATACGCTGTAAGGAAGTAACCTGAAGACACGCTGTAAGGAAGTACGCTGGTCCTGTAAATCTGGAACATCGGTACCTTTCTTCGACGCTCGGACCTATAAGAGGCCGTAACAACTAGCCAGGGATGGAAACATGAGATAATGAGATCACAGCTGTCTTTTTTAATCTGACCATGAGACTCTTTTTAAGATGTACGAAGACACGGACAAACTGGATGGACAGACAGACAGACAGACAGACAGACAGATAGACAGATAGACAGATAGACAGATAGACAGATAGATAGATAGATAGATAGATAGATAGATAGATAGATAGATAGATAGATAGATAGATAGATAGATAGATAGATAGATAGATAGATAGAATTTCAGCCTACAGTGTAAATACAATTTGCCTATTTCAGAAAGAAACCGCTCAGATAAGTTACTGTGTTAAACCGTTAAACTGTAAAACCTTGTAAAATATATAAATTGTAATATACAGTATATTGTACTGTATGTCACTATTGCAAACAGATGTAACACATGTAAACATTAATGCGACTAAAGATATAGCAGTGATTGAAAACAGTGGATTTTATAAATTATTAAGACATAAAAATGATGTCGGGTGACATCTGTCTGTCTTAGTGTTGTGAAATGTTAGTACCTTCACTTCTTACAGGTCAAAATATCTCAGAAAGGTCACGATGTTCCAGATTTACAAGACTACGTACTTCCTTACAGTGCGTCTTGTAAAGGGAGGAAAAACTAATTCTTACAGAGTAATTAGATGCTTTTAACCTGGCAAACACCTTCTTTCGTGACAAATCACAGGGCATATAAGTGAGATGATAACTATCAGACACAAACACAGAATCTTGGTAGAACAGGACAAAGAGAAAAGTAGAAAACGCGGACAGGAAAGTCTGAGAACTGAAAGGACACAGAGAAAGCAGGAGAAGAAATGTTAAAATGAGAAGGGGAAGAAATGTTAAAATGAGCAGGGGAATAAATGTTAAAACAAGCATGGGAAGAAATGTTAAAACTAGTAGGGAAAGAAATGTAAAATCGAGTAGGGGAATAAATGTTAAAACAAGCAGGGGAAGAAATGTTAAAATAAGCAGGGGAAGAAATGTTAAAACAAGCATGGGAAGAAATGTTAAAACAAGCATGGGAAGAAATGTTAAAACAAGCATGGGAAGAAATGTTAAAACAAGCATGGGAAGAAATGTTAAAACTAGCAGGGAAAGAAATGTAAAATCGAGTAGGGGAATAAATGTTAAAACAAGCAGGGAAAGAAATGTTAAAGTTAGGAGGGGAAGAAATGTTACAGCTAGGAGGGAAAGAAATGTTAAAGCTAGGAGAGGAAGAAAGGTTAAAGCTAGGAGAGGAAGAAAGGTTAAAGCTAGGAGAGAAAGAAATGTTAAAGCTAGGAGAGAAAGAAATGTTAAAGCTAGGAGAGAAAGAAATGTTAAAGCAAGCAGGGGAAGAAATGTTAAAGCTAGGAGAGAAAGAAATGTTAAAGCTAGGAGAGAAAGAAATGTTAAAGCTAGGAGAGAAAGAAATGTTAAAGCTAGGAGAGAAAGAAATGTTAAAGCAAGCAGGGGAAGAAATGTTAAAGCTAGGAGAGAAAGAAATGTTAAAGCTAGGAGAGAAAGAAATGTTAAAGCTAGGAGAGAAAGAAATGTTAAAGCTAGGAGAGAAAGAAATGTTAAAGCAAGCAGGGAAAGAAATGTTAAAGCTAGGAGAGAAAGAAATGTTAAAGCTAGGAGAGAAAGAAATGTTAAAGCTAGGAGAGAAAGAAATGTTAAAGCTAGGAGAGAAAGAAATGTTAAAGCTAGGAGAGAAAGAAATGTTAAAGCTAGGAGAGAAAGAAATGTTAAAGCAAGCAGGGAAAGAAATGTTAAAGCAAGCAGGGGAAGAAATGTTAAAGCTAGGAGAGAAAGAAATGTTAAAGCTAGGAGGGAAAGAAATGTTAAAGCGAGCACGGACTGCCGGCACCATAGCCCACTGCAGTAGCAGTGTGATGTAAAGAGGTCAGCACCTGGCCTCACTCTCTTTGTACTCCTAGGGGAACCCCAGGGACCCATTTCTTGAGGCTGGGTTGACACTGGTGCCGTATAGGTCCAGAAACCTTCTAGTCAGAACATAAAGGATACTACATTTCCAAGAACGTGTGTTTAAAATAGAAAACACAATTTACAAAACACCCACCCCTTAAAAAAAAACAAAGGAAGAACAGGAATCAAATGTTGAAATCTTCTCACATTCACATGAAGATAAAGTTCCCACTTCAGCTCGATAAGCAACAACACTCAGAAACAGAAATCCATGAAGGCTGAGCCAGAGTGCACTGATCATCCTGGTTTCTTATTTCTAGAAAACGGTGGCTTTTTTTTTCATACAAAATTGATGAATAGGAGCGTTTCATTCAGAATGTTTTCCAGACATTTTCTGTAAATTGAATTCTTGATGTACAGCAGGGCTCACCAAGTGCAGAGAACTGAAGGGCTTACTTGCACTTTATGGGCACTTTCGAATCGTTGTTGGCAGCAGACTAGGTCCGGGTAAGTTGCTAATGTAATGTTAGGGTAAATATGTTGTTAATATCATATTAGCGTAAATGTGTTGTTAATGTAATGTTAGTGTTAATGTCGTATTAAAGCAATATGACGCTATATGTTATATCCAACAGTCTAAACGTATTTTAAAAATTGGCTATGTACATTTTATCCATGTTTTGTTTGAGGCTGTAGGCTTCGGTACGTCACTGAGTGTGAGAGTAGGGGGAAGTCACTGAGTGTGAGAGTAGAGGGAAGTCACTGAGTGTGAGAGTAGAGGGAAGTCACTGAGTGTGAGAGTAGGGGGAAGTCACTGAGTGTGAGAGTAGGGGGAAGTCACTGAGTGTGAGAGTAGAGGGAAGTCACTGAGTGTGAGAGTAGGGGGAAGTCACTGAGTGTGAGAGTAGAGGGAAGTCACTGAGTGTGAGAGTAGGGGGAAGTCACTGAGTGTGAGAGTAGAGGGAAGTCACTGAGTGTGAGAGTAGAGGGAAGTCACTGAGTGTGAGAGTAGAGGGAAGTCACTGAGTGTGAGAGTAGGGGGAAGTCACTGAGTGTGAGAGTAGTGGGAAGTCACTGAGTGTGAGAGTAGGGGGAAGTCACTGAGTGTGAGAGTAGGGGGAAGTCACTGAGTGTGAGAGTAGAGGGAAGTCACTGAGTGTGAGAGTAGAGGGAAGTCACTGAGTGTGAGAGTAGAGGGAAGTCACTGAGTGTGAGAGTAGAGGGAAGTCACTGAGTGTGAGAGTAGAGGGAAGTCACTGAGTGTGAGAGTAGAGGGAAGTCACTGAGTGTGAGAGTAGAGGGAAGTCACTGAGTGTGAGAGTAGAGGGAAGTCACTGAGTGTGAGAGTAGAGGGAAGTCACTGAGTGTGAGAGTAGAGGGAAGTCACTGAGTGTGAGAGTAAGGGGAAGTTTGGTGGACTGTATGAAGGTATTACTCAGGCTTATAGTATACAGCGAGGCGCTGTGAGTCCAGTTAAAAGATGTGTCACAGGATTTTCGGTAGTATTATCACTTTCTGCTACTTTTTAAAAATCAGCTTGTTCTAGAATGACGGTAAAATTGCAGATGCCTCGGTTAATTTTGCAGTAATATCCACAGCATAACTGGAGTATTCTGAATGCATGCAGGAAATTCTCTGCTGTAGAGGCAAAGGTAAAAGGTAAAATTCCCGTTTCCATGTCATTAAGGCATATTTGGGAATACGGTGTTAGGCCCGTATTTTCCATGACCTTCGGCACATGAAAGTGTGATGTGGTCAGTATCACGCCTGGCAGCTTTATCTTCCCAGATTTCTCTGGTACCCAATCTTAGAGGGTGAGTGAACCTCGGGGCCTTTTTGGTGTGTACCAGAAAAAATCCCAAAGCTGAGACTGGACCTGGTAGCATCGGGTTATTAAGCCGAGCGCTTTACTTTAGAGACCGGAACAATAGCACAACTCCTTCAGATCACCAGAGGAAGTACCCCTCCTCGGACAAGTGTTTAGGCCCTATTAGTCTGATAATACACTTCTTACCCGCACTGACTACACACATATACACTATATCAGTCAGTCAGTCATTTGCGTGTCCCTTGTGGAACTTTGCCTCCCTAACAGCACTCCTGTGTGCCTCTCGGTTGTAAGCAAGATGCCCTGCTGCTGATGCATCCATTTGCAGATCATCAACGATGTCTTGCAGCCATCGTCGCCTTGGTCTTCCTCTCTTTTATTTTTCCCATTATGTACCCTTCCAAGAAAGCCTTCTCTAAATTATCATGATGTTTAATATGTCCAAAATATTTAAGTTTTCTCCGTTTAATCTTCCATACTAGCCAACCTTCTTTAATATTAAGTTTTTGAAATATGGATATATTTGTTCTTTTTTTTTGTGTCCATGATATTTGAAGAACTCTTCTGTAGCATTTACATTCAAAGGCATTTATACTTCTCAGCTGTTTAGTTAAGTGTCCAGGTCTCACAGGCATATGTTGCGATGGGAAAGATGCATGTCTTTAAAAATCTTATTTTTGTAGTGCTGTATGTTCCTCTCCACAGATTCTTTAGTTGTTTTATTTTTTTAAGAGCGATAGATGTCCTCCTTTTATTACCCCTCATTGTACCTCCATTATTAGTTAGTAGTGATCCAAGATATTCAAAACTCTCCACCTCTTCCAGTTTTTCCTCATTGATACATATTTCAGCTGCCTTGTTTGTTCTGTCAGTTGTCATCAATTTAGTTTTCTTCGCTTTAAGATAGAGGTTTTGATCTTCAGTGTTCTTACTGACGGACATAATTAGTTTTTCCATTCCTTTCTGTGCTGTGGACAGTGCACTATATACACTTTATATTACACAGAAAAGGATACACACACACATAAACACACACATACTACACACAGCTGACATCTCTATCCCCATGGCTTCACCACGAAGACACACAAAGAGACACATAAGCCAAAGACTTACCAAAATGACGGCATTAAACAGGAACATGGAGTACTTGAGGAATTTGCCGAAACGACTGAGCCCCATCTTCTCATCCTGGAAGTTACAAAATGAAAAAAACAAAAATAACGTGTTATTTAATCATGAATGTAACAGTCCTACTTTTGGTACCTGGTTCAGTCCCAACAATGGGATTTTTTTTCTGGTGTACACACACACATACACATACACACGCACACACACACATACACACACAGGCACAATCGCACGCGCTCACACACATACACACACACGCACGCGCACACACACATACACACACACGCATACACGCACGCGCGCACATACACATACACACACACGCACGCACGCACGCGCACACACACACACATACACACACACGCACGCACGCGCGCACACACACGCGCACACACACATACACACACACGCACGCGCACACACACATATACACACACGCACACATACACACACGCACGCGCACACACACATACACACACACGCATACACGCACGCGCGCACATACACATACACACACACGCACGCACGCACGCGCACACACACACATACACACACACGCACGCACGCGCGCACACACACGCGCACACACACATACACACACACGCACGCGCACACACACATATACACACACGCACACATACACACACACGCACGCACGCGCGCGCACACACGCTCGCACGCATGCGCACACACACACACACGCACACAGAGGTCCCGGGGTCCACCCAGGCTCTAAAAATGTGTGTCAGGGAAACCTGGGAAGGGTAAATGCCAGCCAGACGTGACACTGACCGCATCAGACTTTCATGTGCCGAACACCGTATTCCCAATTTGCCTTAATTGCATGGAAACGGGAATTTTTTACTTTTACCTTTCTGTAACACTCCTATTACAAGCGTCGCAATACTTTTCAAACTGATCTAGGATATTCATTCATTCATTCATTCATTTGCATGTCCCTTGAGGAACTTTGCCTCCCTAACAGCACTCCTGTAGGTGTCTCGGCTGTAAGCAAGATGGCCTGCTGCTGATGCATCCATTTGCAGATCATCAACGATGTCTTGCAGCCATCGTTGCCTTGGTTTTCCTCTCTTTCTTTTCCCCATTATGTGCCATTCCAAGACGGTCTTCTATAGATTATCATGACGTTTAATGTGTCTAAAATATTTAAGTTTTCTTTGTTTAATCCTCTTTACTAGCCAGCCTTCTTCAATATTAAGTTCTTGTAATATGGATATATTTGTTCTTTTTTGTGTCATGATATTTGAAGAACTCTTCTGTAGCATTTACATTCAAAGGCATATTTGTGTTTATCATATATCAGATATGCCAGTCTTATTATTAACCCGTCAGCCAGCCATGTGCTGAACTGGGGTCAAGGAAATAATTTAGAAAGGCTAAGCTGATGTCGGGTATTTCATACAGTAAACTACGAGTATTTGAGTTCAAGTCTGAGATTTTATTCCATAAAATGTTCAGATTAGGTCGAGGATTTTACCTCTAACTAATGTTGAATTGAGGTAGATGATTTTATCCCACAAACTACTGAATATCATCATCGTAATAATAATAATAATAATAATCATCGCCTTTCACTCCCTTGGGAGCATAGGCCACGGATAAATGCTCTCCAGTCATCCCTGTTCGTGTAATTATTCTCTGCTTCCTTCCACGTATACCCCTTGTTTCTGAGCACTGTCATAATTTCTCTTCTCCAAGTAAGTCTAGGTCTTCCTAGTTTTCTGTTTCCTTGAGGATTCCATGTCAGTTCCTGTCTTGCTATGCTGAGTATAGATCAAGGATTTTACCTCCATCTAATGCTGAGTTGAGTTAGATGATTGTATCCCACAAACTACTGGGTTTTTAAGGATTTTACCCTAGAAACTGTAGAAACGAGGTAAGGAAATTCAAGCTCTTTCCTGACTGAAATGTTACCCTTTACCGTCTTATTAAAGTGTCATGCTGTCTCCAGGATGTTTCAGGACACCTTACATCAGCTGTCTCACACATACTGTGATCACAAGGTTGAAAAGGCCTCGATTCATTGCTTCTAACTGAAGCTCGCGTCTCCGCAAAAGTTGATGAGGCCAGTCTCATAAATATTTTTTCTTTCAATTTAGAGCTATTCAAAAGAAATGAACTAAAGTCAAGGTAAGAGATTTTAAACACAATTTTAACTACAAAAGTAACAGTAGGCAAGCTGTACGGGAAGATTCTCATTAACAATAGTTCACGATATCTTCATCCTCTTTAGCGGGTCAGCCTAAGATTAATGGTCCTTTCTAGGAAATGCGAGAACATCCGGCGCCGAATTCATGATTGCTCCGGTTTGAGAAGTACTTACGTACTTGTAAGTCGGTTTAGCAGACTGTGGGTACAGCTATTGGGTGATCGATTCAGTCAGAAGTGAATGAAATTTTGTCTGTCCACGAACACCTAAAATGTCTGTATTTAAGAAATTTAAGGGGGCTAAGACGCAGCCCATTTTGACAGTCAGCAACCCATAAATGACATGCTAGCGTCAGGGTTGGCGAACCAAAGCCTATCTCTCGGTTGGTACCGCTAATAACAGGCCTAGCCTAGCCTAGCCTAGATAACAGGGCAGGAAACGCCAAAGTCCCCATGATGATGGAGTCTGCTAAAGTAAGAGAACACAGTTTTGTAGGATTAGATCTCGAAAAAATCGTAGACAAAGCGCTTTAGTGAGACCTGAGAGAAAGAAAAATCACAAGAGAATTACCTGGGATTCGAACACGGACTCCAGTAGGACGAACAGCCGTCTAGCTATGAGAGAACAGCGTACTAACGAACTGCGCTATCTCGCACCTTAAAAAAAAAAAAAGGTGTTTGAAAGCGCAGTCATTGGTAACTGTTCCGTAGACATGAGGGATCGTGACACCCGGAAAGAAACGAGGTCGTGACACAGACATTCCGTAGCTTATATTCAGTTTCTCTAGCAGGTACCAACTTTTTAGACAAACAGTCACACAGTCTCCTATCATGTCTGGTGCATGCTTCAACAACAACAACAACAACAACAACAACAACAACAACAACAACAACAACAACAGACGAACGAATACTTATTACATGAAGTTAGTTTCACGTATAGTTTCAGGAACAATTTTTTTTTTAAATAGGCAACAACGAGGCTTGCTAAAGAAGCATTGCACACCCCATGCTTCTGTCTCCAATGAGGCACAGAAAAATCAGCCACCGTAACCAGATCGAACTCCTGTCACGATACTGTGCCTCAACATCTTCATGGCATCGCCTGCACAGAACACCTGCTTGCCGTTCTAGGAAGACAGAAGAAGAACCTGCTTGCAGTTCTAGGAAGACAGAAGAAGAACCTGCTTGCAGTTCTAGGAAGACAGAAGAAGAACCTGCTTGCGTTCTAGGAAGACAGAAGAAGAAGAACTCAGTTTACTGGAAGCGTGGACATGGAGAACACACAGCCCATTTGTAGCTTTTATCTCATGAAACTATCACGCCTTCAAGGAGCCTCCGAGATTTATTTATTCAGACCCCCATCTATACTGAGCAGAGTTACCCTGGGGTCATGTCCCAGCATCTGCCCGGGTGGTCTTTTCTCATCAGGTGCATGGTTCCATGCCTGTCTTTCACTGATCTCGCGGGTGGCGAGACTTCCATGTCTGAACTCCGAAGACTATAACTCCAGCCAGCAAGAAGGGAACACTGGTCTGTCAGTGTAATAAGAGAAGACTTTGTTCATTATTTGCGAATCTCTTATATGTAAATACCAGAATTTGCACACTTATGACAAAAATGGACACAAAGAATTATAGATTACCATGTGCGAATTAAAAATAAAAGAAAAAAGAAAGAAAGAAAGAGGAACTAATAATATTTAACAGCTGCAGATCAAACTTCAAACAACGAAACTTGTATCAACAGAAATCCATGAAAAATGGCTCCAGGTCTATAGTATTTTGATGGCCACAAGCCTTTGCTTGTCGGTGCACGTTAGAAAGCGTCATTTTATTAAGTAGATTATGTAGCGAAAGAAATTCAGAATCTCTTGGATTTGGAAAAAATAAAGAAAATCTTTCATGTTTTTTTTTAATCTCTAATGGGATAACTTAGAAGTTTTTCTTGTAAGACGGGCTGACAAAGGATTCAAAATGGCGATCAGTTTAAAAATCTGGATTTCTCAAGCAGACACAGATACTGACAGTTAGATGACAACTTATGAATTTTTTACAGCGTTCATTTTCACATTTCATTACCATCGAATGTTGCATTAGTTTTGAAAGTTATAGATTTATAGATTTGCTGATAAATTGTGCACAGCACGTAAACAGCACGTGTTTACACACAGTCTATCTATGAGTCTTCAGCCAAGCACTTCTGCAATATGGCAGCTGTACGAAACAATTTTTTTTTCTTTAAATTTATAGGATATTATTATTTTTTTTAGTAATCATAAATAATTTATATAGTTCTTGTAATGATTTCTTCGAGTCTGAAAAATAAAGCTAATTAAATATCTTGACTAATGCCTTCCCATCTTTTCTTTTTCTTAAGTTAAGCACCCCAGTGACTGCGTAAATATTGTCTTCGGGGCTTAATTCTACCAGCGGTGACATTTTTTAGGTTGTCTCTCTTTGAATGCAAATCCTCGTTAACTCTATTTCCTTAGCATTTCAGCATTTGCCCGAAGTTATTCTATGTAATAATAATAATAATAAATTCACACGAAAATTCCTTTGAATACATGGGAATGTTCTATCTTGAGCATATTTTCTCTCACAGTCAACTTTATGTCGTCACAAAAAAACAGATGGAATAAAAGGCAGCAGAAAGATTTCCGACCAGTATTGGCGTATGCCAAGAAATAAAAGCGCGAGTTACCAAGGACCCCTCGCCTTTCATCTTCTCTGTGAAATTATCACTCGAGCCTTTAAGAAAATTAACAAAGAATAAAAGTAAGCTCCCACAATAAAAAAAGAGAGAGATTCTGATATAATCAAGATGACGGCTGAAAGTATTTCCAGTTGGCAGAAGCCAGTGAATATAGACGTTAAGAATATAATAAATGAGGATTGGAGTTAAACAGCAACAAGACAGAAACTAAGACATTACCAAAATGGAAAGACACAAGAAATTAAAGCCGTTTAACTGGGTACAGTGATCACGATAGAAGACACATGCAGGGCTGTATGTCAGTGTTCAACCGGCGGTACGCATAACCACATGGGGCTGCTGGAAGACCTCTATGGGAGTGCGTGAAAAAAACTAAACTGGCAATATGTAAGAGTATCTCTCTCTCTGAACCTTAAGTGCCCAGGGCACATGGGGCTTCCACAAGGGTTTTCCACAAATGCCTGTCCTTTGCTTTTTTTTCTGCTCTTGCCCAGGTGAGCCCTCTATTGCTCAACATCCTCTCTGTTGTTCATCAACATCCACATCTCTTTTGGTCTACCCTTACTTCTGTTCCCCTGTGGTGTCCATCTTAGTGCTGTTTTTGGTAGTGAGTTATCAGTCATTCGGAGCACATGTCCCAACCATCGCCAGCGTCTTTCCTCAATAATTGCTGTCAGTGGCTTCATTTGCATCTCAGCCAACAAGATGTTATTTCTTATGGTGTTTGGCCAAAATATTTGTCTAACTCTTCGTAAACATTTAGTCTGGAAAGAATTCATGTAAGAGTATCATGGGAGTAAAATGTAAGAGATACACCGGTCAGCTGATATGTACACCGGTCAGCTTATGTGTACATCAAACAGCTGATATGTACACCGAATAGTTGATGTGTACACCGGCCAGCTGATGTGTACGCCGGTCATATATATACATTGGTCATTTGATGTATACACCGGTCATTTGATTATGCATTGGTCGGTTGATGTATGCATTGGTCAACTGATATATACATTGATCAACTGATGTGCACACCGGTCAGTTGATGTGTACATCGGCAAGTTGATGTAAACATTGGTCAGTTGATGTGTACACCGGTAATTTGATGAAACAAAACCACCTGGAAATATCCATTGACATGCCACTAAAAAAAATAAAAGTTGAGAAGACATCTTTCTTTGATGTTTGCTCACAGCGAGTTCAAGGAGGTTAGTGATGTTGCCATTTCACACCTCCTGTCTTTCCCATCAACGTGCTTTGTGTGAGACCATCAACGTGCTTTGTGTGAGACCATCAACGTGCTTTGTGTGAGACCATCAACGTGTTTTGTGTGAGCAAGGCTTCTCCATACTGACATCAATCAAAACAAACAACAAGAACTCTTTGAACCCAAGACCTGGGTTAACCCTTGCATTTGGAAGATTCGTCCAAGAACTGAGATGATGGATCACAGAAGCAAGTTCAAGCAGCTCATTAACGCGCTGAAATCACGCAAGTTTATTGTTATTTTAAAATATAATTGATAGATTAATTTTGATTCGCTAAAACCAACTTTTACTTATCCTGGATGTACAGTTTAAGCGTGCTTCTGTTTGTCCAGTAATTGCTAAACACTGGGAAATAAAAAAAAAGTCATCATCATCATGTGCCGTGCCGACTGGCGTTGGCTATTATGCTTCTCCAGAGTACACGATCCTTCATGCAGGCCATCAGCTCAGTTGGTGATCTCCTCTCACACCATCCCGTCAGACTGTCCAGTATCATTTCTCTTGGTCTTCCTCTTGATCTTCTTCCTTCTATTTTTCCTGTTGTTATAATATTTTCAATGCCCCCTCTTCTCATTGCATGTCCTATGAAAGTACATTGTCTCTCTCTTATCTTTTTGACAAGGTTTTTTGTCTCTCCAGCTCTTCTCCTACATTCTTTATTAATTATTTTTGTTGTCCAGGGGATTCGCAACATTCTTCTAATAAACCACATTTCTGCTGCTTCCAATGATTTTTGTGCAGACTTGCCTATTGTCCATGATTCACTTCCATATAACAAGATAGGTTCAATATAGCATTTTAGGACTCGTTTTCTAACATTCATTGATAAGGTTGTGTTGGTCAATATGTTTCTCATTCTCTGAAATGCAGTCTTTGCTTGGCCTATTCTGTTCCTAATTTCTGTTCTGCATTTCCCATCTGAAGTTATTACTGCTCCAAGGTATTTGAATTTCTGCACCTGCTTTAGAACAGTTCCGTTTAATTTAATACTGTATGCTGGTGGATTCTGTTTCTTAGATATAACCATAGTCTCTGTCTTTTTGATGTTCAAAGTAAGGCCTTTCTGTTCACTTTCTTTGGCGACTTTATTCAAGAGATTTTGCAGGTCTTGTTGGTTCTCAGCTATCAGTACTGTGTCGTCAGCATACCGAAGGTTGTTAATATTGTATCCTCCAATTTTTATGCCTGGTTCTGTGATGATTGTTCTTAGAATATTCTCGCTATACAGAGAAAAAAGGTATGGAGATAGTACACATCCTTGTGGCACCCCTTGTTTTATAGGTTGATATTTTCCAATTCTATTTTCAACTCGAACTGCTGCTTCTTGCTGCCAGTATAGATGTTTTACAATCCTCAGGTCTTTGCCGTCTATATTGATGTCTTCAAGCATTTTTATAATTTCATTATGTTTAACCTTGTCAAATGCCTTGGTGTAATCAATGAAGCATAAGTAGAGATCTTTCTGTACTTCTAAAGCTCTTTCTGTTAGTGTTCGTAAAGCATAAATGGCATTGTGTGTTCCCTTTCCTTCAACAAATCCAAACTGTTCATCTGCTATTTCCATTTTTATCTTTTTCCTTGTTCTTCTCATAATTATTCTCAGAAGTAGCTTCGTTATGTGACATGAGAGGCTGATAGTCCGGTGGTCGTCACATTCCTTTGCACCTGGTTTCTTTGGTAGTGCTATAAACGTGGATTTAATCAGGTCACTGTTGTAAATGTCATTCAGTAACTTAGTTATTATTTTTATTCCTGTCTCCTCTAGTGCCTCTATTTCTTCTATTGTTATATTATCAGGCCCAGTCGCTTTTCCTTTCTTCATGTGTTTGATGGCATCTATGATTTCATCTTCAAGTATTGGTGGTCCCTCACAGTTTTCAGTATCTGGTGTTAATTCTGGTCTTTCTCCTCCATATAGCTCACCGATATACTCTGTCCACCTGTCCACAATGTCTTCTTTTCCCATTAACATTTTACCTTCTTTCGATTTCAGGCATCCTGTGGTATATTTTGTTTTCCTGCCTGTGAGTTCATTAATTCGTTTGTGCATGTTTTTGCTGTCTTTAATATGAGAGTCCTCTATCTGTCTGCACTGCTCATTTAACCACACTTCTTTTGCTTCTCTGCATTTGCGTCTTATTTCTTTATTTATCTTGTTATATTTTTTCTCGTTATTTTTACTCCTCCTCCTCTTGTCCATCAGTCCTAAGATGTCGTCTGTCATCCATTTATTTTTAGGGGCTTCTTTTTTTGGTGGTATTATCTCCTTAACAGTTTGGTGGATAGAATCTCTTAACATTTCCCATTGTTCATCTATACTATTTATCTTTGCTATTGCATTGTATCTATTTGTTATAATAACTTTGTATTGTTCTCTCAGTTCTTGGTCATTTTTAAGAAGTTCTGTATTCAGTTTGATGTTTCTCACTTTTCTGCCTGCTTTCTTTAGTTTTATTCTAACTTTTCCACAGAGTGGATCATGGTCACTATTGCAGTCAGCTCCTGGCATGGTTTTTGTTGTCAGTAATGCATTGCGGAATCGTTTGTTGATTAATATGTAGTCTATCTGGTTAAAAGTCTTTTTGTCTGGACTGTACCACGTTGCCAGTCTTCGAGGATGTTGTTTAAACCAGGTAAAAGTGTATATGTAAAATTGAAATTTATTATTTAAATATTAAAATAATATTAAGCTTTAAATGTACTAAACATTAATATAAAAACTGGATACAAATTATGTCATTTATTTTAGACGCTTATCATTTGTCCTTGAACTTTATTACTGAGTATTTAATGCTATAGAATTTAAGAATGATGTGTTATTGTTCTACTGTTATCATATTGTTAGAGTTAATATTTGTCAATGAGAAAATTCTACATTGTTGAATGTTTATGTTCCATAGACTGCTTTCACATATACTACAATATTTTGTGTTGTGTAATCACAGATACTACAATATTTTATTTTGTGTAATCACAATTACTACAATATTTTATGATGTGTAATCACAGATACTACAATATTTTATGCTGTGTAATCACAGATAATACAATACTTTATGCTGTGTAATCACATATACTACTACAATATTGTATTCTGTGTAATCACACATACTACTTCAATATTGTATTCTGCGTAATCATATATACTACTACAATATTGTATTTTGTGCAATCCCATATGCTACAATATTGTATTCTGTATAATCATATATACTACAATATTTTATTCTGTGTAATCACATATACTACTACAATATTGTATTCTGTGTAACCACAAATACTACAATATTTTATGTTGTGTAATCCCATATGCTACAATATTGTATTCTGTATAATCATATCTCTCTCTCTCTCTCTCTCTCTGAACCTTAAGTGCCCAGGGCACATGGGGCTTCCGCAAGGGTTTTCCACAAATGCCTGTCCTTCGCTTTTTTTCTGCTCCTGCCCAGGTGAGCCCTCTATTGCTCAACATCCTCTCTGTTGTTGTTCTTCTCCGTGTCTCTTTTGGTCTACCCTTACTTCTGTTCCCCTGTGGTGTCCATCTTAGTGCTATTTTTGGTAGTGAGTTGTCAGTCATTCGGAGCATATGTCCCAACCATCGCCAGCGTCTTTAATCACATATACTACAATATTTTATTCTGTGTAATCACATATACTACAATATTTTATTCTGTGTAATCACATATACTACAATATTTTATTCTGTGTAATCACATATACTACGATATTTTATTCTGTGTAATCACATATACTACAATATTTTATTCTGTGTAATCACATATACTACAATATTTTATTCTGTGTAATCACATATACTACAATATTTTATTCTGTGTAATCACATATACTACAATATTTTATTCTGTGTAATCACATATACTACAATATTTTATTCTATGTAATCACAGATACTACGTTATTTTGTACTGTGTAATCAGATACACTAAATATTTTATTCTGTGTAATCACATACACTAAATATTTTATTCTGTGTAATCACATACACTAAATATTTTATTCTATGTAATCACAGATACTACATTATTTTGTACTGTGTAATCACATACTTATCTTATATCTTATATCCTTCCCGTGCCGTTAGACGTCACATAGGGCTCGCAAAGTAGTTCGCCAATATTTCCTGTCTTCGGCGAGTCTTTCAACCTCAACAAAGGATTTTATGCCTGTTAACTTGGCCTCTCTTAATAATGTTCTCTTCAGAGTTTCACGCGGTCTGCCCCTTTTTCTTCGGCCTGTTGTGTTCCACTTGATAGCTTGTTTTGGGATTCTCTGCTCATTTCTTCTCATCAAGTGGCCAACATATGTCCATCTCCTTTTCCTGATCACCCGTGAGACTGGTTGTTGTTCAGTCATCTGTCTTATCTCTGCATTGTTCTTGAATTCATTCCACTTGATGCCGAGTATTTTCCTTATGCATTTGTTTTCAAAAGAGTCTAATTTCTTTTCTATTTCTTTAGTTGTTTTCCAGCTTTCGCATGCATAAATGAGGGTGGATATTACATTTGAATTGAATAGTCTTAACTTGGTTTTTGTGCTTATAACTTTTGAATTCCATATGTTCTCAAGATTCTTGAAGATTGATGCTGCTTTTGCAATTCTGATCCTAACTTCCTTTCTAGTGTCACCATCCTGGTCCATGTAGCTGCCAAGGTATGCAAATTGATTGACTTCTTCAATATCTGTCCCTTCTATGTGTATTTTTCCATTTTGATTGATGGGAATTTTCATTATTTTTGTTTTGTCCTTGTTAATTTCAAGTCCTATTTTGCTAGCCAATGAAGACAGGCTATCTGTTTTTTCTTGCATGGAATTCACATTGTTACTGATAAGTGTTATGTCATCAGCAAAATCAAGATCTTCTAGTTGGGTCCCATGTACCCAGTCAATACCTGTGTTACCTGAGCAGCATTTTTTCATTATGAAGTCTATTGTAATCCCAAAAAGTAAAGGAGACAGTATACATCCTTGTTTCACGCCTGTTTCAATCTGAAACCATTCACTCATCCCTTCTTCTGTCTTGACTGCACAACCATATCCATTGTATAAGTCCTTAATGATGTTGACAATTTTAGATGGTATTCCATATAGACATAGAATTCTCCATAATGAATCTCTGTGTATGCTATCAAATGCCTTCTTAAAATCTATGAAATTCAGTATTAATGGTTTCTGCTTTTCAATATGTTCTTCAGTAATCACATACACTAAATATTTTATTCTGTGTAATCACATAACTAAATATTTTATTCTATGTAATCACAGATACTACATTATTTTGTGCTGTGTAATCACATACATTAAATATTTTATTCTGTGTAATCACATAACTAAATATTTTATTCTATGTAATCACAGATACTACATTATTTTGTGCTGTGTAATCACATACATTAAATATTTTATTCTGTGTAATCACATAACTAAATATTTTATTCTATGTAATCACAGATACTACATTATTTTGTACTGTGTAATCACATACACTAAATATTTTATTCTGTGTAATCACATAACTAAATATTTTATTCTATGTAATCACAGATACTACATTATTTTGTGCTGTGTGATTACACTGCTTGCACATGACGAAGAACAACACCCAGCTCCTTTCATCACTCTCACGTCTACTGTCACAGATTACGAAGCCGTCAATCAACGATCCAAATGTATACCCACATTTAATGACACACCATAGACGACGATGGATTGATATGAGTTAAATGAGGAAAGCATACACTATCATTAAAGTAAACGTTTCACAATAATTAACATGGTTCTGTTCAGGTGACTGAGATAACTCAAGTCATCGCCATGAGATCTTGACTTGAACTCTCCCACAAACTATATCCTGGCTAGAATTCATACTACGAAACAATATGTCTCCTCTACACAACGTTCACGCCCAGACTAACACGGCCCAAAATCTAGCTCAGAGCATGGACGCAAACTTCAAGAATCCCGCGCCAAAGGTTCAGCATATTTCTGCCTTAAGGGCGATTACGATCAACAACCATAATTTATCATAAAAATACCAGGGGCGTTAATCCTGCAAGGGAAAAAAACACAATTATCTCCCTTCGATAGCTCAGTCCTACAATACTTTCATGCGCTAATAGCCCTGGAGATACGTTTTTAGAAATAAATTATACATGGAGGAAAGTGAACAAAAAGATTGAATAACATTGTTGTACGTCATACGTTGTCCACTAATGTCCAGATCTTTCTCTCTCGCCCTCTTGGGTTATTTTCCAGCATAATATTGAAAACAAAAAACCAACCGCGCAACCGAAGCCTCTGGTATCTAATTTTATGTTACTATAGTACTCACAAAGTCAGGAGAAAGGACTTAGTCTAAATAATGAGAAGACAGAAGTCATATCCTAGAAAGAAACACCAGCAACATGTAGCATCAAAGTAAAAGGCGCAGAATTAAAGCAAGCGGACAAATTCAAGCAGTTAGGAACAATAGTAACACAAGATGGAAGATGCAGAACCAAAGTAAGGAGCAGAAGAGCCCAGGCCAGGTCAGCATTTATGAGAATGAAAAACATTCTGTGCAACAAAGCTCTGTCAGTGAACACCAGAAAGATAGCTATTCAGCGATACATCGGACCCATATTGTTATACAGATACGAAGCAGGGGCGATAACAAAGTGCACTCAGAATCTACTGGAAGCGGCAGAGATGTGGTTCATAAGAAGAATGATGAGAATATCACGGACAGCCAAAAAAACAAAAGAAGAGGTTCTAAGTGAGGCTGGGCAACAAAAAACAAAAAAAAAAGAGAAATTATGACAAAATTCAGAACATGACGGTCCAGATTTGTAGGACATGTAAACTAACAGTTAAGAACAACAGGAAAGCTAGAAGGAAAAAAAGGGACAGAGGAAGACAAAGAGACAAGATATTTGATGGACTAAAAGAGTGGCACGTAGCACAGTCCAGAACACAGGTTTATAGAAAGAGCAAAGGATAGATGGTTGTGGAAATCAATGACAACTAATGCCTGATTGGCATGAACGAGAGAGAGAGAGAGAGAGAGAGAAAGA
Source organism: Achatina immaculata (assembly GCA_009760885.1). Lineage (NCBI taxonomy): Eukaryota > Metazoa > Mollusca > Gastropoda > Stylommatophora > Achatinidae > Lissachatina > Lissachatina immaculata. The sequence goes on along the minus strand of CM019699.1, from coordinate 36,713,031 downwards.
GAGACTAAAATGAAAGAAACAGAGGATGACAGAATTGAAAAATAAATGGAAACTACTTTTTTTTAAAGACACGAAAGTAAAAAAAAGATAAAACTATTTCCGAAGTGTAAATGCACAAACTTAACACCTCAATCTAACGAACAGGAGAGCAGAACATGGCGCAGCAAATGACATTTTAACAGGTCAGAATGTTTAAAACTAAGATCTTAGAGCATGAAGACGGGTTAAATGGAACACGTGTGTGGTTGTTCTGTCATCTCATCCGGAACGCCGGCATTAAGTGTCATGTTAGCCTTGCTATTTTTTTTTAAAGTTGTTACCCATTACCTGGGGACAGTCAAAGGCAGCAAACACGTGCAGGTCATCCCGCGAGTGTTGGTAAGCTAATTCCAGACTTCAGAGCTATCACTGGAGGCTGGTAGTTTCAAGAAATGTGTTTAGTTTAAAGAGGAGAGGGAGAGAGAGAGATAGAGAGAGAGATTGAACTGAGGAGTGAAAAAGTAGCACACACCCTCGTCTGAGATTGGGCGATTGATTGACTGACTGAACTTTATTTTGCAAAAGCTGAAGAAATGGGCATGCAAGCCTGTCTGACAGAGAGAGAGAGAGAGAGAGAGAGAGAGAGAGAGACAGACAGACAGACAGACTCTGACATAGATAGGACACGCACAGAGAGAGAGAGAGAGATTGAGAGAAAGAGTTGAAGAGATATGTATAAAGAGAAACACAGACAAGAGAAACTGTGACAAATAGAGGACACGCACAAAGAGACAGAGAGAGATTGGGATACAAAGAGAATTGAAGATGTAGAGAGAGAGAGAGAAAAGAGAGAGAGAGCGAGACAGACAGAGACAAGAGAGAGTCTGACAAAGAAGGACACACATAAAGAGACAGAGAGAAATTGAGAGAGGGATAAAAAGAGAATTGAAGATATATATATATATATATATATATATATATATATAGAGAGAGAGAGATAGAGAGAGAAAAGAAGAGAGAGAGAGAGAAAGCGAGACGGACAGACAAGAGAGACTCTGACAAAGAAGGACACACACAAAGAGACACAGAGACTAAGAGAGGGATAGAGAGAGGGATAGTTGAAGATATATATATATATATAGAGAGAGAGAGAGAGATAGAGAGAAGAGAGAGAATGAGTAATAACATTTTGCTTCTAGCATAGTCGTTCTTAAACTTTCTTGAGCTGCTACCTCTTTTGTCCCAGGTCACACTCCCAGCCCTCCCTACCCCACCAAGAAAAACTTTTATTTTCGATCAATCGGTTTTTTGTTGTTCCCTGCTGATTCCTTGACCCTGATCCTGGGGTCCCGCCCAGACTGAAACCACTGCTCTAACAGTCGTCAACTACAGAGTAAAAACTACACGAGACTGCAGCTGTAAACATTGATTTGTTTATGATTGTCAGTACAAATAACGGGTAACGGGTTAACCTTTAACTGCTCTACGGTGCATTGTATTACTTAAGTCAGTTTTGGCGCTACAAACCTGTGTCACAGCTTTCTTAGACAAGTATCTTGGTTTAAAAAAAAACATAAAAGGTTCGTTATTCATTCATTCATGTGCATGTCCCTTGTGGAACTTTGCCACCCTAACAGCACTCCTGTAGGCCTTTCGGTTGTAAGCAAGATGCCCTGCTGCTGATGCATCCATTTGCAGATCATCAACGATGTCTTGCAGCCATCTTCGCCTTGGTCTTCCTCTCTTTCGTTCGTTATTAGTAACAGCTTATAAAATAAAAGGAATTAAGAGATTTTTAAAAAATAGTAACAAAGAACTGAAATTCTTTATCCGTATCACGTGTTCAGATCAAGGATGAGGGCAATGGTATTCATATTTTCAGCAAATGTTTGTAAAACATTCTCATACGTGTATACCATATTAGAAGAAACAATACTTCATGTAGGTTTACTTGCATTCATGTATGAAGATTCCTTTCATAAAATAAACACATGGACTATGATACAGTCAGCCTGAACGGTAGATCCTCGGGGTTTTTTTTTGACAAGTATAACTGAATAATAACATAGCGAACATGATACATTGTTCAAGACTGAATCTCTAGATCTACGAGAGAATGACCAAAATGTTGCAGTATAGGAAATTATCAAACCATTAACAAGACAACAAGGCACTGACACAGAATTCCTCTAGGAAATAGAAAACGAGGAAGACCTAGTGAAAGGGAGTGAAAGGCGATGATGATGATGATGATGATGATGATGATGATGATGACGACGACGATGATGATGGTGACGATGATGATGATGATGATTTCTTGTGATGTTTCCACTGGGAGTCAAAGGTTCAAAATATATGTTCAAGAAAATACTAAATTTAGGGAGTTAGCTAGATTAATTTTTTATCAGAATAACGACGAAATTAACAAAATGAGATGAAAGCAGATTAAGAAACATAGAACACACACATACTAAAGATGTAAAGGAAAAAAGTAGATTAAGAAACATACACAAACACATACACTAAAGATGTAGTTGAAAAAAGTAGATTAAGAAACATACACACAAACACACACACTAAAGATGTAGTTGAAAAAAGTAGATTAAGAAACATACACACAAACACACAGACACGCACTAAAGATGTAGTGGAAAAAAGTAGATTAAAAAACAAACACAAACACACACACACTAAAGATGTAGTGCGAAAAAAAAGGTACCTTTGCCTTGCCTAAACCCGGAACCGACCATGCGAACTCCCAACATGGCTGACTGAAGAAAGAAATTACCAGGGAGGCACTCAGATGAGATTTGGAAGAAAAGAAACCAATGAGCAGAGGAAACATGTGGGATAAACTGAAAAATTTTGCTGAGGATGGCCAGAACGTAGAAAACATGTCTGTACCTTGCCCTTCGTGTGCTAAAGCTACTGTGTGGCGTTCGTTTATGTCCTTCTGTTACATTAGAATATTGTTCCGTTATGAGAACATTTATTTGTTCCAAAATTTTGTTGATTTCCCAGGCTCTAAGCGATCTGGCCACATATTCATTGACTAGCTGTTCATCGACCACTTCAAGCAATCATTCAACAGACCATTTATACATTCATTCACTCATTCTTCAACTCTGATCACTCCATGAATTAAAGAAATGGATACTCACCTCATTCATAACCAAATCATCGTAACCATACTGGTTTAAGGTTGATGTGCTCTTTTCGTCTGCCCGAATGCCCATTTCCCCTAGTCTTGACTTCCTTCTTTAAATGATCCTTCCTGAAGTTTTGTTTTGTGTGTCTAATCTCTGTCCAGTTTGTTCAGATCACTTTCGTTCTTGCTTCCAAATTATTTAGAAGTTAATGTTACAATAATAAAAGGCAGCAGAATGTCTGCAAATCCACAGTACAGTCGTGATCGTAATATTAATATGTAAACTTCACAAGTCTTGGCTAAGCTTTACAAAAATAAGATTGCGCCTGTAAAGATGTATGGCAGGATGCAGTGTTAACAACCTGTTAAAAAATCTAAAGCAGGGAAAAAAAATGTCTCGCCTCAGGACAACGCAAATGTGATGCCTCGATCCTAATAAGCAGTTTTAACGACAAGTAAACCTTACACGAATGTTAATTGAAAAGAAGTCACGTGCTGTAAACAAACATCTCAGCATCCCACCAAACGGTACGCTCAACTAAATATTAACTCTTTACCAGCCGTTGTATTAAGCAGGTACAAAGAAAAGCCTTAGACTATTTGACGTTACTAACAAACAGCTTGCAGCTCCACGATTCCGTTAAAAATGACTGTTTTCTTCATCTCGTTTTACGAACCAATGCACTTTTTTAAGTTTGCTTGTTAAATTTGAACGCATTTTTCCGCTGTTTTCTAAACATAGGTTTGATTTATAACCTAATAATTGGCTCTCTTATACAATAATAATTACACATTTCGCAGACATCACATTAGTAATTGTAAAATACAGGGAAAAGACCTTTTAAAGTACATCAGCAGAACCCGGCTTGTTTTAAAAATGACACTTTATTACCTCCGTTGAAGCAACTACAACAACATTGTCATCAGAAAGAGACGATAGAACAAAGCAGGGATGTCGCCCGCTTCCTGGCGCCAAGTTTCTCATCGATTTTGTTGACGCACACCTCTCTCCGCCTGGTCGCTTGGAGACACATAACTTTGTGACAGAAAGTTCCAGAATTTGACCTATTTTCAATACGTACCAGTGCGTCGAAATTAAAATTTTCTGATCGAAAGATTCCATTGAGCTAAATTCCGGAGATGGACTGGAAGAATTTTAAATTTGTGAAAATCTCGTTAACAGAAACTATGTCCCCATAATATATCACGTGTTTTTGTCTGTACAGCTAGACACCCCCACAATATATCACGTGTTTTTGTCTGTACAGCTAGACACCCCCATAATATATCACGTGTTTTTGTCTGTAGACACCCCCATAATATATCACGTGTTTTTGTCTGTAGACACCCCCATAATATATCACGTGTTTTTGTCTGTAGACACCCCCATAATATATCACGTGTTTTTGTCTGTAGACACCCCCATAATATATCACGTGTTTTTGTCTGTACAGCTAGACACCCCCACAATATATCACGTGTTTTTGTCTGTACAGCAAGACACCCCCACAATATATCACGTGTTTTTGTCTGTACAGCAAGACACCCCCATAATATCACGTGTTTTTGTCTGTAGACACCCCCATAATATATCACGTGTTTTTGTCTGTAGACACCCCCATAATATATCACGTGTTTTTGTCTGTAGACACCCCCATAATATATCACGTGTTTTTGTCTGTACAGCTAGACACCCCCACAATATATCACGTGTTTTTGTCTGTACAGCAAGACACCCCCACAATATATCACGTGTTTTTGTCTGTACAGCAAGACACCCCCATAATATATCACGTGTTTTTGTCTGTACAGCTAGACACCCCCACAATATATCACGTGTTTTTGTCTGTACAGCTAGACACCCCCACAATATATCACGTGTTTTTGTCTGTACAGCTAGACACCCCCACAATATATCACGTGTTTTTGGCTACAAACTGTCGTATTTTACCTAGAGCTATTGACAATTATCATGCTTTGTCATTGTGAACATTATCACGCTATGTCTACTCACTGTAAAAATTATCACGTTTTGTCTATTTATTGTGGGATTTATCATGTTTTGTCTATTCACTGTGGCATTTACCATGTTTTGTCTATTCACTGTGGCATTTATAATGTTTTGTCTATTCACTGTGGCATTTATCATGTTTTGTCTATTCACTGTGGCATTTATCATGTTTTGTATATTCACTGTGGCACTTATCATGTTTTGTCTATTCACTGTGGCACTTATCATGTTTTGCCTATTCACTGTGGCACTTATCATGTTTTGCCTATTCACTGTGGCACTTATCATGACTTTGTCTTTACACTTGAGCGCTCATTAAATTTCCTACAAACTTTCCCGAGTGTTCATTTTGAAACTGCCAGAGACTCAGTGAGAGTGGGCCCAGTGAGAGAGGGCCCAGTGAGAGAGGGCCCAGGATTGCATCATTCTGGGGGGCTCAGAGGGCAAAAGGGAACCTGAAGGACGAAAAGAGTTAGTGAGAAAGGAGGTCCCTATGGTCCCATAAGTAAATGAAGAATATAGCGTGGGGGGGGGGGAGCGCGAAAATAATTTTGCACCACCTTATAAACCTTTCATGAGAGGCCGCCCTGTAGAGCAATATGTATACGTTCATTCATTCATTCCTTTGCATGTCCCTTGCGGAACTTTGCCTCCCAAACAGCACTCCTGTAGGCCTCTCGGTTGTGAGCAAGATGGCCTGCTGCTGCTGCATCCATTTCCAGATCATCAACGATGTCTTGCAGCCATCTTCGTTTCGGTCTTCCTCTTTTTCTTTTTCCCATTATGTATCCTTCCAATACGGTCTTCTCTAAATTATCATGACGTTTAATGTGGCCAAAATATTTAAGTTTTCTCTCTTTAATCCTCTTTACTAGCCAGCCTTCTTCAATATTAAGCTCTTGTAGTATAGATATATTTGTTCTTTTTTGTGTCCACGATATTTGGAGAACTCTTCTATAGCATTTACATTCAAAGGCATTTATGTGCTTCTCAGCTGTTTTGTTAAGTGTCCAGGTCTCACAGGCATATGTTGCGATGAGAAAGATGCATGCCCTTAAAAATCTTATTTTTGTGGTTCTGTCTGCTCCTCTCCACAGATTCTTTATTTGTTTTACTTTCTGAAGAGCAATAGATGTCCTCCTTTTAATTTCCCTCATTGTATCTCCATTATTAGTTAGTAGTGATCCAAGATATTCAAAACTCTCCACTTCTTCCAGTTTTTCCTAATTGATACATATTTCAGTTGCCTTGTTTGTTTTGTCAGTTGTCATCACTTTAGTTTTCTTTGCATTAAGATAGAGGTTCTGCTCTTCGCTGTTCTTGCGGACTGACATAATTAGTTTTTCCATTCCTTCTTGTGTTGTGGACAGCAATACTGTGTCATCAGCATATCTAATCTCTGGTATTTCATAACCTCCAACTGTTATGGCATCGTAATATTCTTTTGACTTTCCATGATTGCTGCTTGGGTTTCTTGGTATGTTTCCAGAAGGTAGTTTACCATTGCTTTCCTTCCGGGCAGTGACTCTACTAGTCAGTGATCGTAGCCATTGTCCCTACATTGAGATCATCTGCCTACCATCATAGAATGGTGACCATAACCAACATTATCTGTCAGCTGCTCTCCCATTCCATCCACCACCTGCTCCCATGGCTTCACGTCACCCTGATCGGGGGGCTATACGGGTACTCCACCTTGCCCAAGGGTGTCCCGTAGACTGACGGAGGTAAGGAGGCGTCTTACTTCTTATGTATACGTAGGGTCTCTAAAATCCCTGTAGCGCCAGATATATACACGTAGGGTCTCTAAAATCCCTGTAGAGCCAGATATATATACGTAGGGTCTCTAAAATCCCTGTAGCGCCAGATATATACACGTAGGGTCTCTAAAATCCCTGTAGAGCCAGATATATATACGTAGGGTCTCTAAAATCCCTGTAGCGCCAGATATATACACGTAGGGTCTCTAAAATCCCTGTAGAGCCAGATATATATACGTAGGGTCTCTAAAATCCCTGTAGCGCCAGATATATTTACGTAGGGTTTCTAAAATCCCTGATGAGAATGATCCGCCTCAACTGAAAATTCCCTGTACGAAACAAGCTAATTTCAAGAATGACGACTCTGTGATACACACAACTGTATCAGTGGTTCGCTACTGTATGATGTTCACAACTTAATAACAGGATTGTTAACAAAGTCACAAAAGCCTTGCAAAAGAATAAAAAAAAAACTTCCCGTCAAAAAGACCTTTCACTGTTTGGGAACACAAACTGGCACTTATTTTTGACACTTGAACAACTCGTCGAACATGATTTTAGAACAAAAATGAATGCATTCATAACGGAGGGAGGGCTTGTGTTGACTTCAGCGATGCGTAAAATTATTCTAATCTTTGTTCCATAACATGGGCAGGTTCTGGAAACCACAGAGCAAACAGGGCATCTGGTTCCTACATTTGTAATAGGAGTTGGGCAGATACAAGACTGGCAGACATCCCTAACAGCATTATACTGGTTGGTAAGAGGGGAGATTTCATCGCTGTGTCTGACACCACGATAAAAGTACAGAGCTGTCTGACACCATGATAAAAGTACAGAGCTATCTGACACCATGATAAAAGTACAGAGCTGTCTGACACCTCGATAAAAGTACAGAGCTGTCTGACACCATGATAAAAGTACAGAGCTATCTGATACCATGATAAAAGTACAGAGCTGTCTGACACCTCGATAAAAGTACAGAGCTATCTGACACAATGATAAAAGTACAGAGCTATCTGATACCATGATAAAAGTACAGAGCTGTCTGACACTATGATAAAAATACAGAGCTACCTGACATCATGATAAAAATACAGAGCTATCTGAGACCATGATAAAAATACAGAGCTATCTGACACCATGATAAAAATACCAGAGCTATCTGACACCATGATAAAAATACCAGAGCTATCTGACACCATGATAAAAATACAGAGCTATCTGACACCATGATAAAAGTACAGAGATATCTGACACCATGATAAAAATACCAGAGCTATCTGACACCATGATAAAAATACAGAGCTATCTGACACCATGATAAAAATACCAGAGCTATCTGACACCATGATAAAAATACCAGAGCTATCTGACACCATGATAAAATTACAGAGTAAAATACAGCTACGCCAGACAAGAAGGTAATGTTTGTTGTACAAGCAGAAATCAGCATAGAACTTTAGTCATCAGTTGCTCTACAACTAGCAACATGCTCTACAGCTAGCAACATGCTCTACAGCTAGCAACATGCTCTACAGCTAGCAACATGCTCTACAACTAGCAACATGCTGGGGGAGAGACTGGAGTACCTCTCGGGCTTGACTGGAGTGAAATAATAAATATCCCTGACTTATACCGTCACCAGGGCCCCTGAGAGCCAGGTCAGACGCTGGGGTCTGGGGTCATTTACTGTCACCCCCCCCCCCCCGGCCTCCCAAAACAAACACAGAAAACTGTATATGAAACGTGTTTCCCTGAATTTTGGTTCTTATAAGAAAGGGGGAGGGGGTGGCTGGACCCCTTAAACAACCAAGGCCCCTGGATTATAATAATCCAGGCTCTCCTCTTCCCTCCTCACCCCCTCTCTTCCTTCCCTCCCCCTCCCCAAACAATATAAAAACCGCTTTGGCAGTGACGGGGAACTTCAACTGCTAGACACAATAACCAAAGCAATGTTTCATGCACAATCTTCTAAAATATGCTGCTCTTTCACGTTCCATCTTATGCCAGAACTCCCACCAAAAATAAATAAATACCTAAACAAACGTAAGAATATTATACAAATTACGTAAGAAGATGTAAACCAGGATGTACAGGTAATCTATTTAGATAATGATATGCACGGAGCGAGACAGGTGGGTCCAGGTGAATATCTGTAAAGGTTTAACCAAACTAAACAGGAAGTGAAATAAAACTCGCAGTTGTTGGCACGAATCAGGCCATGATCAGGACAAGATACCTGGAGTTACATAGAAAACGCGCTGCTTAATTACCCTTATAGAGATATTTTTCCTTGAGGGCATGTAACAATGAATGGCGACCAGGTCTGCATGGCCTAAAAAATATGTTTAATGTAACAACTGTAGACCTGCAAAGCGGACCTGTTACATGTAATCAGTGTAGAACTGATTTCAGCCCAGCCAAGAATGTTTCAATACATTTCTTTCAAGCTCCTTGAAGACGGAAGACCGCGAGAAAGACAAATGATTTCTTTTTTTTTTTACGTTTTTTTAGCTTAATTATGCTTTTTAATGCCTTTTGTCCCACAATAAGCTCTTCAAGCCGAAATACTGGTTTTCTTTTCGTTTCCTTCTAGTTTCTTTCTTTTCTTCTTCTTTTCTTCTGTTTTCCGCAGATTTTGTTTTGCATATTTTACCTGGTCGCCATGAAAGTGAATATTGCTGAAATTAAATCCCACAATAATAGCACGAAATGTCCCCCCGCTTGTCCCTCTCTTAGCACGTCGGCTCTTACAGCTGCTGGTGTCATATCACATCATTTGTTTAATGTGCTTTGGCCATAGGAGTGAACTATTCTTTCTAGAACACAGGTTTAACCTTATATTCGCCAGTTTTTAAAAGCAAAATATCGACTTTTAACTCTTTTCCTGCCGTATATATCCTTAAAACATGAAAGAATCTGATTATTAAACATGAATACATCTTGTACTAGCATCTCGTGAATAGTCGGCAAATTTCCCTTGTTGATCGTATAGGTCACAGAAAATCCTTCGTTCATCCAGGTGACAACAAACTGCTGGTAGCACTCGGCAGAGCTGAGGTTACCTTCCACATGCCGGACCAGAGTACTAGCCAGCCCCGTCATTCCCCAGCATTTTAAAAGCTACTGTTCACACAGAGGGGAAGGAGGTGTGTGTGTGTGTACGGGGGCATGCACTCTCTAAGCCAGCGCTTTTGTCTCCAAGGAAACAGTAAACATTAGCGAATCTGTCCATTGTTAGCATTCACTTGAACCAGCTCGCGAACCTTGACTTCGGACTGCTGAAGGTTAGAGAAACACACCAGCCCCACGTGTTTACTCCACAACAGCTCTTGGAGACAAACATTCTTCTTCAGCCAAATTTCAGTTCCTCGGCACAGCGACAAGGAGAGGTCACATTCGAGCAGATGTCACATTTTTGTCGCATTTTTCTTTTTAGAGAAGGGAGTTGGGCACAAGAACTGCAGTCTAAACCCTTGTAACAGCGCTCTAGTGGAGACTACATTAATACAAGAGTGGATCCTCTACCAGAGGAAGAGGAGAAAGAGCAGAAGATGAAGGACATGTTGTGGGGTGATTTAGCACAGGACATAGAAATGAGGCAGGTGACAATCCAAGGGCGTTTTGCATGGAAAATCAGCTAGTGATCGCTAACATACTTTTTAAACAACATCCAAGAAGACTTTACACATGGATATCACCTGATGGGAAAACCAAGATTCAAATAGATTACATTTTAATGCAAAGAAGGTGGAGATCAAGTATAACATCAGCAAAAGCTTTACCAGGCGCTGACTGTGATACGGATCATGAGTTATTAATAGCAGACACGAAGACAAAGATAAAAAAGACAGTTAGGGGATCAACAGCACTCTGCTTTGATCTTACAAAAATATCAGAACAATGCGGTATAGAAGTGAAGAACCGTTTCGAGATACTGATGTCTCTACAGGAGGAGATGACACCAGATGATTTGGCTACACAGGCCAGAGATATCTTAATAACAACAGCTAAAGACATGGTTCCAGTAAAGAAAAAATAAAAGAATGGATGGATTACACCAGGCACACTAGAACTGATAAAACAACGTAGAGAAATGAAGACGCAATGTAAAGTGATAAACAGCATCAAAGAGGAATATAAATCTTTAACACAAGAAGTAAGAACAAACATAAGAAAAGACAAAAGCAATACATACAAGATTGTTGTGAAAGAATAGAAGGACATCAGAAGTGTGGAAGAGATAGTGAACTGTTTAAAGAAATGAAGACATTGACGAGAAATGCCACACCTAAGCTAAAAGTAATTTGTGACGAGATGGTGAATACCTTGATAGAGACAGAGGAAATTCTAGAAAGATTGAAGGAATATTGCAGAGGAATGTCTAAAACAACCGACTGTGAAAGCAGAAATCAACAGTGTGAATTATTACTGGAGGAGAAAGAACCTGAACCGACAATAGAGGAAGTTTTATGGGCAATAAAGATTCTGAAAAATGGTAAATCACCAGGATGTGATGAGATAACAGCTGAATTTATTAAAGCAGGAAGAAAGGAGTGTGCAACAATCTGTCATGCACTATGTAAAAAGATATGGCATTCCGGTATTTGGCCAAAAGAATGGAAAAGAACTGTATTCATACCACTGCCAAAAAAGGGTAGCCTGAAATTATGCACAAACTACAGAACTGTTGCCCTGATTAGTCATGCCAGTAAAATTCTGTTAAAAATCATAATGGGTAGACTTCGTAAGAAAATAGAAGAAGTCAATATGGTCCAAGCTGGTTTCAGGCAAGGAAGAGGATCAATAGATCGTATATTCATTATAAGATTAATAATAGAGAAATGCAGAGAGTTTAATGTGAATCTATATTTATTTTTTATAGACTATTCAAAGGCATCTGATTGTGTACAACATCAGAAACTTTGGAAAATAATGGAAAATGGGATTTCCAACACATTTGATACAATTAATATCACAGCTGTATCTAGACCAACAAGCAGCAGTGAGAATAAATGGTGAAACAACTTGGTTTGACATAAAACAAGGGGTCTGTCAGGGGTGCATATTGTCATCTTACTTATTTGACTTGTATAGTGAAAATATAATGAGGAATGTTAGAGAAGATGTAGACAAAGAATATTACGATGCCATAACAATTGGAGGTTATGAAATACCAGAGATTAGATATGCAGATGACACAGTATTACTGTCCACAACACAAAAAGGAATGGAAAAACTAATTATGTCAGTCCGTAAGAAAAGTGAAGAGCAAAACCTCTATCTTAATGCGAAGAAAACTAAATTGTTGACAACTGACAACACAAATAAGGCAGCTGAAATATGTATAAATGAGGAAAAATGTGAAGAAGTGGATAGTTTTAAATATCTTGGATCATTACAAACTAATAATGGAGATACAATGAGGGAAATTAAAAGGAGGACATCTATTGCTCTTCAAAAAGTAAAAAAAAAAACTAAAGAGTCTGTGGAGAGGAGCAGACAGAACTACAAAAAATAAGATTTATAAGGGCATACATCTTTCCCATCGCAACATATGCCTGTGAGACCTGGACAATTAACAAAACAGCTGAGAAATACATAAATGCCTTTGAATGTAAATACTACAGAAGAGTTCTTCAAATATCATGGACGCAAAAAAGAACAAATATATCCATACTACAAGAACTTAATATTGAAGAAGGCTGGCTAGTAAAGAGGATTAAAGAGAGAAAACTTAAATATTTTGGACACATTAAACGTCATGATAATTTAGAGAAGACCGTCTTGGAAGGGTTCATAATGAGAAAAAGAAAGAGAGGAAGACCAAAACGAAGATGGCTGCAAGACATCGCTGATGATCTGCAAATGGATGCATCAGCAGCAGGGCATCTTGCTTACAACCGAGAGGCCTACAGGAGAGCCGTTAGGGAGGCAAAGTTGCACAAGGGACATGCAAATAACAGACTGACTGGATCCTCAACAAGTCGTGGACTATCCATTAGGCTGAACAAGCCTAAGATAGAGGCTAGGAAAGGTAGAGAGATTAATGGGAAAAAAAACTCCACAGATTATTGTTTCATGTGACAGTTATTTATAATCATACCTGCTTCACTAACCTGTTATGTTATCACAAAAGAGTGATGTTAAAGTCTGTGCTTGGTCTGTGTACCGCATAGTCATGCAGTAACAGTAGAGATCACAACTAGAGAGAGGGTGGGGGGTGGAATCAGATAATGTATCAGGAGACGAACAGTATAGGTCGAAAGACGTCCCGGGCCCCTTACTAACTTTAGCTTAGTGGGGTGGGTAGTGGTTGATTTATCACTGGCCTTCCACGCTACAGTCAAGTCTCAGCTGTGATTGACATCAACTCTTTTACAAAAAAAAATTGTTTGTTAATCCAGCAGCTTTCATGGCCACAGCAAAATTTATATCTAAAACTGAATAATCATTTGAAAAAGAACGCAAATAAGAATTATTTGTGTGTAATTCTACGTATAAGATAAACATGATTCTTACCCATAGATAAGTATAGGAAACATATGTCAAATAGAATTAGCACTGGGCCTTCGTGAAGCGGAAGGCAACAAAAAGTATGGAAGCTTCCAGTACCGGTTTCTCGCTTTAAAATTCCATTCAACATCAACACAGTTTTTTTTTTCCTCATTTATAAAACCTTTTTCCCCGAGAAGATGAAAATTGGAACACACTGTGGCAACTTGAAAAATTGAGAGAAGAAGAGACAGAGGAAGACAGAGAGAGAAGTTATTGAATGAGCTGTCAGTGTGGCCAGGAAGAAAGTCACCGGCGGATCTCATAATCAACGTAAAAGACAGGGAATTGTGGAGAGAAATGATCGCCTACGCCACGCGGCACGGTACTTAGATTAGATTTATACAGAGAAATATAGCCTCGAAATTGGAATGATAAAAATGGAACGTCCAAAATATTATGAGATTTGGAGCATGGAGTATAAGAAGCTTATACAGACAAGGGGCAGCTAAAGAATTACCAGATGGACTAAGTAGTTATGACATGGATGTTACAGCATTACAGGAAATCAGATGGCTTGCAGAAGATATAACAGTCATAGGAGAAATGGTACTGGTATACGGAGATATTACCAATGGAAGACATGAGCTTGGGACAGGTTTTACTGTTAAGAGGAAAGTATGGGACTTAGTGATGGACTTCTGTGCCACCAATGAAAGAGTCAGCAGCCTCTCCATCAAGGGAACAAAGAAAAATATAACAATGATTAATGTGCATGCACCAACAGAATATACAGAGGAGGAAGTCAAAGACGAATTTTATATCACGTTAGAGAGAATAATAGAGAAGACCCAGAAACATGATATACTGATAATACTGGGAGATTTCAATGCAAAGATAGGAAAGGAGGATTCATACAGACACATCACAGGAAAAGAAAGTCTGCATGAAACATCTAATCATCATGGAAGAAGACTAATACGTGGGATGATTGATAAGTTCTCGCCATAAGGTGCAACGGATTATTTGTGGACATCGTTTTTGGGTTATTTCTCAACATAGTCCCCTTACAAGTTTATGCACTTAGTCCAGCGATCCAGGGGATCCATGATGTTTCCACTTCCTTGACTGTTCTTTGGTTTCTGCTTGAAAATGATGAACCCAAGTCTCATCCATAGTCACAAATTGCTGAAGAAACTTTTCAGTATCTGCAGAAAAATTGCCAAGATTGTCTCTTAACATGTTGAGACGCTGTCGTTTGTGATCAGCTCCAAGAAGTTTCGGGACCCATCGAAAAGAGACCTTTGTCATTTGAAGATCATTATGAATAATGGCATGAATACGTTCCTGGGAGATGCCCAACTCAGTAGCAATGCACCGCTCAGTTAGTCGTCGATCCTCCATTATCATATCATGGATTCTGCCGGTGGTTTCATCGGTGGTTACAGTTTTTGGTCTTTCTGGGCGGGGATCATCTTCCAGACTCTCCCTTCTATGTTTGAAATGAGGTGCTCATTTCTTCACTGTGCTGTAAGAAGGGGCACTCTCCTCTAGAGTCTCTGCCATATCCTCATGGATCTCCTTCGATGATAAGCCCTTGATGCAGGGGTAGCGAATGACTGCTCGATGAGAAATGTTATCCATTTTCTCAATTTCTGCCACCCCTTACCACTTCAGTAGCCTGTAAAAAAATTTGTTGCAGTTAATTTCTTGAAACTTGGTGTTTAATCTTACATTAATCTGATCTACAAATGCACCTAATATCAACTGTGCGTTTCAAGTATTTGTACCTTATGCCGAGAACTTATCAATCACTCCTTGTAAATATGGCAGAAGCTTATGGAGTGAGAATAAGCAGCACCACGTTTTCAAAAAGATACCACTTAACATTTATGCTAATGTTCTTGACAACTGTTACATGTAATTGTAGTTCCGACTACTTATTCGGACAGACCAGGCAGCTTTTGGCAGAAAATGTAGCAGGGCTTGGTGCTGTGTGATATCTTCATGGAGAAGTGATGCATCGGGCGAAAATATGTGAACTGGACCTAGGAAATGAAGCTCTCTAAAGCGAAAGATTGGAAACCTTTATGTACAGCTCCTAACTCGAAGAAATATTCTCTTGATTTTCTCGGCATGTGACTGTTGTGGACCGGAAGTTCAGGCGTGAGGCCACACAACTTCTCCAGTTACATGTGTACCATCTATATTATAGGTTTCAGTTATTTTACTGGAAACCAAGCAACAGAGATGACCAGGCCAAGTCGAAGTACCCTGAAGTAAGTGTTGGGCACATTTTGTACATTTCCTGGACCTGTATCTCAGGGCATCTTGCGTAATAAACTTGGAAGTTTGAGACACACGACACACAAACATTATACATCACGAGTCGTTTGAGCTCTTTTTCAGAATGTTCTGACTGGATCCCCATGCCAACTATATTGCAGAAGGCGAAGCAGCCACACAACTTCTCAGATCGTCTGTGATGCTACAAGAGACGTTGCTAGAGCTATTGAATGTTGACAGTTCCCAGATAAACAAACTTAACTCTGTATCTTTTGGTCAAGCTGTTACCTAACTTACAGTCGCTTATATAACTCCTCACATTGTATAGTTTCTCTCTACTCTCAGTACAATTAATAACAAACTATAAAGTCAATGCATTGCCTGTTATATTTTGTACACCCAAAACTAAACTCTCACAGTAAGAATTTCTATTCTCTCACCACATCGTAAACACAAAACTTAACCGGGCGATGTATCATCTATATATTCAATATATCGATGCTTAACGTTAACCCTAAGAAATCTCAAATTTCTTCTATTATACTGATTGTATATTTCAAATTCATATCCAGCACAAAATTTCATCTAATCTCTTTCTAATAAACACAGAGAAATCTTATTTCATAGTTGGTTTTTACTACTCATATCTGGAACAAAACCTCATCTAATCTGAATCTAATATACACACACACAGAAATCTTATTTCATAGTTGGTTTTTACTACTCATATCTGGAACAAAACCTCATCTAATCTGAATCTAATATACACACACACAGAAATCTTATTTCATAGTTGGTTTTTACTACTCATATCTGGAACAAAACCTCATCTAATCTGAATCTAATATACACACACACAGAAATCTTATTTCATAGTTGGTTTTTACTACTCATATCTGGAACAAAACCTCATCTAATCTGAATCTAATATACACACACACAGAAATCTTATTTCATGGTTGGTCCTTATGGCATCTGGCACAGATCCAACTAAACTTTCACCAAAAACGTCCTTGCTCGTCGCTTTCTGCCACGTGACCTCTGTGTTATGTTTATCCTAGGCGTGACCTACACGTACCAAAATCTACTCTCTCTGACTCTCCCACACCTCACGTGCAGGTGAGTCATCAGAATCTGATATGTGTGGGAGTTCCCTGCTTTCCTCTTTACCGCGAATACTCTTCTCACGGTAGGTGCAAGTAGTTTCAGGCTGCTACCATTCTCAGCTCTGCTTCTAAGGCGTGGCTCATGTAAGAGAATAAGATGTATAGCGGTTTTTTTTTAGTATACACTTTTAACCCAGATTTTGAAAGAACATTCAAAGTTGCCCGTTTTGTTTCTTCCACTATTTACTAAAATTTTGCCTTTCCTTGTTTTCATTCAGTTTTCTTTTCGGTGTCTTTATCTGAAAGACTGGTTATCATTCTATGGTGTTATTTGCCCTTTCAGTAGTTTTTTTCTCGGTGGCTGCGTGCATCAAGATTAACCATCCATAACTGACAGAAACCTTATTCTATTTCTCAGCGACATACACTGTTAGGAACGTAAATTAAGAACATATTAAGAGCCTTAAATCCAAGGTTCACGTCTACCATATCAGAGTTCTTTCATGCACTTTAAAACAGAACTAAGTCTGGTCGAGTGAGCATTGATTAAATTTACAGGCAGACCCAGTCCTCTAGATAAGCAATATCCAAGACGGATACGTCAGAGAAAATGGTGCCGACACAATAGCCTAGCTGCAGTCGCCGTCGTTGTGAGATGGAACACAGACAAGGAAACGAAAGAACTGTTCTCCATAGCGTTATTCATTCAACTGAGTTTCTTCCTCAAGCCCGAGTCGTCTTACCGAGCTTTTATTCAGCGTCTTTCCCTGAAAGACAGTGCGAACCAAGAAGTAAATCCGATTTGAAAATTACGCGGTAACCACAATAGACAGAAGTTGACACAACACGCTCGCAGTGGCTGATGGGTGGTTCGAACACTCACGGCGCATCCATCCGCCCTTACCCTAGATGAAACTAAGGGTAAATAAATACGGACGTCCCGCACTGGGTTTGCTGAACAACGCGTCGTTGTGAGATTTCTTGTGGCAGAGGAAGTAAAACATGCTACAATTTTCTGTGAGATATTGACTCAGTGTGGAGCTGAAAACAGTGTAAATCAACCGAAAGGTTATGAATGAGCAGAGGGCAAAAGAAGAGGAGAGTCCTTATAAAAAGTCTTGCTGTATCACAACGACGAATGCCCCCATCGTAGCGGTCACGGTGGTGGATGCAATGCAGCAGCTGCGGTTTGAACGTCTCCCTGATCTGATCTGGCGTCATGTGATTATGTCTCCTTTGCCCCACCTGGAGAAGCTCTACGCGATCGCAGGTTACCCTCTGGCGATGAGGTTTAGGAAGTGGTACAGACCTGGATTCGGGAGCAGCTGAAAAACGTCTCTCAACTAATGGAGAAGCTAATGGAACTATACAAGAAAAAAATCTGTAGGAAGACTATGTAGAGAAGCTAGTGGAATTATACAAGAAGAAACCTGTAGGAGGACTATGTGGATAAGCTAGTGGAATTATACAAGAAGAAACCTGTAGGAGGACTATGTGGATAAGCTAGTGGAATTATACAAGAAGAAACCTGTAGGAGGACTATGTGGATAAGCTAGTGGAATTATACAAGAAGAAACCTGTAGTAGGACTATGTGGATAAGCTAGTGGAATTATACAAGAAGAAACCTGTAGTAGGACTATGTGGATAAGCTAGTGGAATTATACAAGAAGAAACCTGTAGGAGGACTATGTGGATAAGCTAGTGGAATTATACAAGAAGAAACCTGTAGTAGGACTATGTGGATAAGCTAGTGGAATTATACAAGAAGAAACCTGTAGTAGGACTATGTGGATAAGCTAGTGGAATTATACAAGAAGAAACCTGTAGTAGGACTATGTGGATAAGCTAGTGGAATTATACAAGAAGAAACCTGTAGGAGGACTATGTGGATAAGCTAGTGGAATTATACAAGAAGAAACCTGTAGTAGGACTATGTGGATAAGCTAGTGGAATTATACAAGAAGAAACCTGTAGGAGGACTATGTGGATAAGCTAGTGGAATTATACAAGAAGAAACCTGTAGTAGGACTATGTGGAGAAGCTAGTGGAATTATACAAGAAGAAACCTATAGTAGGACTATGTGGAGAAGCTAGTGGAATTATACAAGAAGAAACCTGTAGAAGGACTATGTGGATAAGCTAGTGGAATTATACAAGAAGAAACCTGTAGTAGGACTATGTGGAGAAGCTAGTGGAATTATACAAGAAGAAACCTGTAGAAGGACTATGTGGATAAGCTAGTGGAATTATACAAGAAGAAACCTGTAGGAGGACTATGTGGATAAGCTAGTGGAATTATACAAGAAGAAACCTGTAGAAGGACTATGTGGAGAAACTAGTGGAACTATAAAAGAAGAAACCTGTAGTAGGACTATGTGGAGAAGCTAGCGGAACTATACAAGAAGAAATCTATAAGAGGACTATGTAGAGAAGCTAGTGGAACTATACAAGAATAGACCTATAAGAGGACTATGTAGAGAAGCTAGTGGAACTATACAAGAATAGACCTATAAGAGGACTATGTGGAGAAGCTAGTGGAATTATATAAGAAGAAACCTGTGGGAGGGCTATATGAAGAAGCTAGTGGAACTATAAGAGAATAAACCTATAGGAGGACTATGTGGAGAAGCTAGTGGAACTATAAGAGAATAAACCTATAGGAGGACTATGTGGAGAAGCTAGTGGAACTATAAGAGAATAAACCTATAGGAGGACTATGTGGAGAAGCTAGTGGAACTATAAGAGAATAAACCTATAGGAGGACTATGTGGAGAAGCTAGTGGAACTATAAGAGAATAAACCTATAGGAGGACTATGTGGAGAAGCTAGTGGAACTATAAGAGAATAAACCTATAGGAGGACTATGTGGAGAAGCTAGTGGAACTATACAAGAAGAAATCTACAGGAGGACTATGTGGAGAAGCTAGTGGAACTATACAAGAAGAAATCTACAGGAGGGCTATGTGGAGAAGCTAGTGGAACTATACAAGAAGAAATTTACAGGAGGGCTATGTGGAGAAGCTAGTGGAACTATAAGAGAATAAACCTATAGGAGGGCTATGTGGAGAAGCTAGTGGAACTATAAGAGAATAAACCTATAGGAGGGCTATGTGGAGAAGCTAGTGGAACTATACAAGAAGAAATCTACATGAGGGCTATGTGGAGAAGTGATATAACCGTCAAGCTTGTTTATTCAGCGTTATCGGTAGTTTAAGTTAGTGAGAGTGATTGAAATCGATAACAAAAAAAAAACTAATAAATACACAGAATCACGCCAAACAGTGGCGGTGGTCTCCAAGAAAAAGGTCCTCACCCTTTATATGTCACATTATTTTCAGTCAGCCCAACAAAGGTCGACATGTCCAAGAATGTTGAAAAGAAAACAAATGGATTGTTAATAGCGTGCATGACACCCTCCCCTTTACTCTGATGACTTCTTGACAACGCCACCTCATGCAGTAGATGATGTTTCTGATATGCTGTTGCTGAATTCTTGCCCATTCCTGTTGAAGGAGGTCTGCCAGCCCTTGATGTGTACGAGTTTGGTAAGTTCTGGCTCGCACAGCACCTCCAAGCGTGTCCCACACGTGCTAGATGGGATTTAAGTCTGGAAATAGAGCTGGCCAGTCCAGGCGCTCGGTGGTTTTGACTTCCAGGTACTGGTGGTCTACTAGCCTGGCACGATGAGGAGAAGCTAGTGGAATTATACAAGAAGAAACTTGTAGGATGACTATGTGGAGAAGCTAGTCCTCCTATAGGTTTCTTCTTTTATAGTTTCACTAGCTTCTCCACATAGTCCTCCTATAAGTTTCTTCTTGTATAATTCCTCTAGCTTCCCCACATAGTCCTCCTACAGGTTTATTCCTGTATAATTCCACTAGCTTCTCAATAAAATCCTCCTATAGGTTTTTTTCTTGTATAGTTTCTGCCTTGTTGCTATACACAAGAATAAACTCTGGGCCGATGGCTCCAGCCTATGATCTGACAATTTGTTCGAGGATTTCGTCGTAGTGCCTAACTCCAGTCACTGTGCCATTCTGGAAGACAAGTAGGTCCGTTCTATCGTGTATGTTGACTCATCCCGGTAGCAAGACTGAACCACCTCCATCGCAGCCACGTTGAGGCCACAATGAGGCTGTCAAAGCGTTCATTTCTTTCGTCTCCACACTCTCCTTCTCCAGTCCGTCGTGTCAAGACAAAACCTGGACTCGACTTTGAACAAGACAGGGACCCAATCAGCAAGAGCAGTCCGCATGTTTCCTTGCTCATACTAGCCTGGCTTGCCTGTGGTTTCTGGGAAAACCTCGTGGAGCCTCTTTCTAACAGTCTGAGTACATATTTGATTGGCTTTTGCATCTTGTAGATTGATTGATTGGTTGATCTTTATTTCCAAAGGGTTAAGAATTGGGTATGCAGGCCCGTCTGACATTCTGTCCTTTTATCATACAACTTTCACTCTGTTCTAGACATTATACAGATATTCTGCTCAATATAACCAGCTTAAATAACATTAGAAAGCTGAGAGACATAAAATAA
This sequence comes from Achatina immaculata, assembly GCA_009760885.1. Classification (NCBI taxonomy): domain Eukaryota; kingdom Metazoa; phylum Mollusca; class Gastropoda; order Stylommatophora; family Achatinidae; genus Lissachatina; species Lissachatina immaculata. The sequence goes on along the minus strand of CM019699.1, from coordinate 36,691,706 downwards.
AATTAAAGTATAATATTCACATTTCACTTTTATCCATGCACTCAATACAGAAAGTAACTACGTACATATATAAATGACTGCAGAAAGTAACTACGTACATATATAAATCACTACAGAAAATAACTACGTACAAATATAAAGGACTACAGAAAGTAACTACATACATATATAAATGACTACAGAAAGTAACTACGTGCATATATAAATGACTACAAAGAGTAACTACATATATATATATATATAAATGACTACATAAAGTAACTACATACATATATAAATGACTACAGAAAGTAACTACATACATATATAAATGACTACAGAAAGTAACTACGTAATATATAAATCACTACAGAAAATAACTACGTACAAATATAAATGACTACAGAAAGTAACTACATACATATATAAATTATTACATAAAGTAACTACGTGCATATATAAATGACTACAAAGAGTAACTACATATATATATATATAAATGACTACATAAAGTAACTACATACATATATAAATGACTACAGAAAGTAACTACATACATATATAAATGACTACAGAAAGTAACTACGTAATATATAAATCACTACAGAAAATAACTACGTACAAATATAAATGACTACAGAAAGTAACTACATACATATATAAATTATTACATAAAGTAACTACGTGCATATATAAATGACTACAAAAAGTAACTACATATATATATATATATATATATATATATATATATAAATGACTACATAAAGTAACTACATACATATATAAATGACTACAGAAAGTAACTACATACATATATAAATGACTACAGAAAGTAACTACGTAATATATAAATGACTACAAAAAGTAACTACACATATATAAATCACTACAGAAAGTAACAAAGTACATATATTAATGAGTATCTACCAAACAGAAAATTGGTACTCTTCATAATAAAAAAACTGACCGAGTTCGGTGTCTGTAAGAGCAGATTAAAATACCTTTTGTGAATCATGGAGGCATATAATCGACATCAAATAGATATTGGAAGAGTTTGTAGTTGTAGGAAGGACTACAGTTTATATTTTTTATATAGGATGGGAGGGTATTCCAAAGATGAGCAGCAGCACAAGTAAACTTTTCTTGTAAAGATCAAGTCTAGGTTTTGGGAGACATATGTTGTTTAAGCGTTGGCTACACTTTGGATTAAATCTAAACATGTTCCATAGATAAGGCAGAGCATGATGTGAAAGAATTTGTTGTACTAACTTGGCTTTGTTAAAGAGGAGCCTGTTCTTAAGAGGCAGTATTTTGATACGTTTGTGCTGATTAGTTGTTTGTGCTTGATCTTTGTCACTAATAAGTTTTACTGCTCGCTTTTGAAGCGAGTAAAGCCTCTTTGTATTTGACACTGAGCAACCATCCCAGATTGTTGAGCAATAGTCTAAATGTGTTTGTATATGTGATATGTAGTATGTCTTCCTTGTATCTTGATCGATGAAGTGATTAATTTTGGTTAATTAGTATACTTTTAGTGCTATGAGTTTTGTTAGGCCTTGCACATGGGAGTTCCATGTCAGATGCTGGTCAATAGTAAGACCTAGTGTTTTGTGCTCGCTAACATTTTATATCTGTTATGTTTCCGTACAGAGCCGAAGTTTTGTGGGGTTTTTTTTTTTCGCGTTTTGTAGTTTCTGTCATGTTGTTATGAGCGTTGATTTGGTTTTATCAGTATTTATAATCATACCATTGTTGTTGCTCCATTTAATTATATTGTTTAACTCGACCAGAAGAGTTGATTCTAAGTTAATACAGTCGTAGTCACTGGTGTAGACTATGCAATCATCAACAAAAAGGTCAGAAGAAGAGTGTTTAAGATGAAGTGGAAGATCATTGATATAGATAGCAAAGAGTAACGGGTCTATAACAGAATCTTGCGGAACACCAATGCCATCTAAAGCAGAATTTGACAGAGAATTGTTGAAGAATACTACCTGTTGTCTGTCTGAAAGAAATGATGCAATTAATGTAATGTTATTAAGTCAGGGTGCAGTCTATAAGACTATCTTTTTACAAGAATATCATAGTCAATCATATCAAATGCCTTTTTGAAGTCGACAAAGATGGCACCACATAGTCTGTCGTCACTTATGTCTGCTAGCTAGTTTTCTGTCATTTTGGTGAGAGCTGTGTGGCACTAATGATTGGGTCTAAAGCCTGACTGACTGTCTATGAGTAAATTGTTCTTTGGCATGTGTCGTAGAGTTATTTTGTGTATGTGTTTTTCGAATGATTTTGATAATGACGATAGTATGGATATTGGTCTATAGTTGGTAAGACTGCTGGGTGAGCCAGATTTAAAGAGAGGATACATTTTAGCGGTTTTAAAAGCCTCGGGGAAATAACATTTTGCAATGCACTGATTGTAAATGTATGTTAGTGTATGTGAAATGACAGGTGCAGCATAACGTAAGATCTTATTGCTAATATCATTAAGTCCAGCTGTATTGTTGTTTTTTAAGGATAAAAGATAACTGTAAACTTCACTAACTGTTAAAAGTGAAATGTGTAACTGCTTAAATTCAATACATCTGCTGTCCAGGAATGTATGTCACATACTGAAGCTGGTATTGACGTTTTAAGAACATTGATTTCTTCTCTGAAATGAGAGCTGATTTGTGCGCTAGTGTATGCATGATTACTGGCTTGAAAGTCAGATTCCTTCCTTTTATTTGATAGGGTATTTATAGCTTTCTAAATTGATTTACTGTCTGATTTATTCTCTACTAGATTCCTAAAGTATCTTTTTTCCCTGTCTTATTAAGTATTGAACTTTGTTTCTGAGTGGACGGTAGGTCCTTAAGTCCTTGATTTTGTGCGCCCGGTCACGTTCTCTCATGGCATGTAATATTTCAGGTGTTATCCAAGGTGACTTCGTCTGGTGTTTTACTCTCACCTCTTTCTGGGGATATACTTGTCTAATATATCTCTGAAAATCTTTAGCCAATATTCCATTGCCTCATCAGGGTCAGTTAGTTAGTACACGTGTGTACGTGAAGATGCTTGCAAATCATTAAGGAATAATTCTAGGTTAATTTTTTTTTAACTTCTAAATTTCATGCTGGTGTGATTGTGTTTTGGAAGTTTATACACCTTTCTTGTCCAAGTACAGCAGACTGGGTAATGATCACTCAACGAAGTATGAGGGATGTTACATTCAATGATGTTTTCTGGTTGGGCTACATATATATGATCTAATAATGTGGATGCTACTTCCGTTACTCTAGTATGTTTGGTGACAATTTTGGAAAAATTGTAGGATAATATAATATTGCTCGAAGTTGGATTTGATTATGTTAGGTCCATGTTGAAATCTCCAAGAATGATAATATCTTTGAACTTCAAGGAGGAGACCTCATCCATCACAGTTGTGATGTGATCATACCACAGGGAGGATGCGACTGGATTACGGTTTGGCAGATGAATTTTGAGTTGGGTGGCATTCATGAATGATGACATAAGCGGATGATTTACTGACATATGCATGAAAGTTGTCGAGAGGAACTGCCTGCATAGGTACAAGATAAGGTTGATCTAATAACAGGATGTTGTGATAGTAACAGATTAAACAGAGAAAACTTAAATATTTTGGACACATTAAACGTCCTGATAATCTAGGGAAGACCGTCTTGGAAGGGTACATAATGGGAAAAAAGAAATAGAGGAAGACCAATGAGAAAATGGCTGCAAGACATCGTTGATGATCTGCAAATGGACACTTCAGCAGCAGATCATCTTGCTTATAACCGAGAGGCATACAGGAGAGCTGTTATGGAGGCAAAGTTCCTCAAGGGACATTCACGAAAAGATTACGTCGTGGCAGATCAGTGAGAAAGCTGTCACTTCTGGGTGTTGTCAGGGGTTGTCCGCCCCTGGAATGAATTATGTGTACACGTTGTCTGGTACCTGTTCCACATCCTGGAAATCACGCTTTGACTGACGTTTAGGGCTGTAGCAACTGTGCTTTGTGAGGCGCCCATTCCCAGCATTGTTATGCCTCTGATGGTCTCAGTATCGGTCAAATGTCTTCTTATCACTTGCCAATGCATCACTTCGTAGTGTGAACACGTCAAATTACCGCCTTGATTACACATCTCCAAAATCAGACTTTGCCACCTGGTTGATGAAGTCGAATTTTTGGGGGTAATGATGTTCACGTTCTTTGTTAAAGTCGAATTTTGGGGATAATGATATTCACGTGCTTTGTTAAAGTCGAATTTTGGGGGTAATGATATTCACGTGCTTTGTTAAAGTCGAATTTTGGGGGTAATGATATTCACGTGCTTTGTTAACGTCGAATTTTGGGGGTAATGATATCCACGTGCTTTGTTAAAGTCGAATTTTGGGGGTAATGATATTCACGTGCCTCGTACACGCAAACTTGGACAGTCGTGACCCAGATTTTTATGACTACATGATGAAGGTACAAAACAATTCACGTTAACAGCAACTTACGATTTTTGGCAACGTGCACGAGAAAAAAAATGATACTTACAGTAAGCTGTGAGTAGTATATTGAGAAATAACTCCGCTTATTAAAAAAATGTGTTAATTTCTCTCGTTTTAATATCGATATCTCTTCAACAGATGTGCCTAATTTCGTGCCATAGCTTCCACTGTGTCAGGTTAAGTTGTTCGCCTGTGGTTCTCTTTTTCTGGCATGTCACGTGGTTAATCTGGAAGAACTAAGTTTCATTTTTATGTTTTCTTATGTCAGTTCGCTGTTCTTGGTTATACTGTCCTGTTTGAGGTAATGCGGAAGAGACATCATAGAACAGAACTGGTTTTGCAAAGATATATCATATGATTCTGATTACTGTTGTTAAAGCAGGTATATTCTGTATTCAGCATAGGTTCTATTCTCGAATATGTCTTCCCTGCTCTACTGCACACAGCTTATTACACCATTTTTGAAAAGCAAATGTTTAAACCTGCCTAACATGCATCAAGCTAAACTAGTGAAAGATACATTGGAAGAGAGAGAGAGAGAGAGAGAGAGAGAGAGAGGGAGAGAGAGAGAATGAATGAATGAATGAATGAAAAATCTTTATTTTTAAAACGGTAAAGAATTGGGCACACAGGCCCGTCTAACATTCTGCCCTTCTGAGAGAGAGAGAGAGAGAGGGAGAGAGAGAGAGAGAGTTTTTATTAAATATTACAAGTTTAACTTACCCCAGACTTTCTTACACAAAAAGTCCAATCTAAGAAACCAAGATACTAAAATTGCTGACCTTTCCGTTGTTGACTAACAAACTGTGGAAATATTTGACTAACAAACGATAGTGTCTTGACACTTCAAGGTCTCCGCCAATAACTTCTAACTCAACACACTTAACTACCGGAGCGATGTTAATCTTTTGTAAGTAAGTCAAACAGTCAAACTACCCTCATAAAATAAGACCTTGTCTTCACTGAGCGCCCTTTGTGGCAAGGACTCTTAACCAGGAGGGTATCCAGGTATCAATACTCTTTAAGATAGGGAACCACATAAAGGGAGTGAGGGAGTTTATCTGTGAAAGTTTATAAAATTGTTGCAATAGAGTTTTCTTGTAGCTGTTCTGTTCCGAACCATCCATGTGTAAATAGAATGAAACAACTCAGACCTCTAAAGACATATTGGTATCTGGTGATTTCAGCTGCCTGGGAAAAGGGGCATGGAGGCATACTGGACAACCACAAGGGGACCTGTAATCGTAACCTCTGGTTTAAGTAACCCAAAGATAATCTGCGACCAGGCATTAGTGCGAGGGTTTTGTCTGAGATCAAAGAAGCCCCCATGCCTTTGTTTTTTTTTAAACTTCGCTGCCAAAATCTGCACGGATAGTGTAAGTTAACATAGCAGTATTTCTGTCTAGCCGACGAAACTTGTGAATCAAAAACTTCTTTCGATGATCCACCACCCAGAATCTCACAATTCAGTCTTACTACAATGCTGCGTTGCCTATAATCAACGTATATGCCGAAAGTCAACGTATAGATCTAGTATGCTCATATAATTTATATACGCCTAGAATCAACGCACATGAGCCTGAAGTCATCAATACAAAAAATGTGATCAATATTCCAGACTTTGTGCAACCAGCCCAATCTTCACGTGCTCAACTTATGTTGGTTTCTTAGGTAATGATTATAACAAAAGGTGTACAAAGATAAAGGTATATAACAAGAGGTGTTCAAAGATAAAGGTATATAACAAGAGGTGTTCAAAGATAAAGGTATATAACAGGAGGTGTTCAAAGATAAAGGTATATAACAAGAGGTGTTCAAAGATAAAGGTAGCCCTGTGTTTTACTGCTGAGAAATTACAGATTACACAACGCTGTTGACGTTGATGCTAGGGGGTGGTGTAGACATCATGGATAGCCTCCATGCTGTTGAAAGTAGCAGCTGCCCTGAGAAACGGAGCATAGATCTCAGTGCGCAGAACTATTACCACAGGGCTACCACAGAGGTCCTCCATTATCGCCTGCGCTCTTCAGTATACATTCTACGTGAACAGCGCAGCCACACTGGAATAGCCCAGGGCGAACGATGACATAAGCGGATGATATACTGACTTATGTGCATGAAACTGGCTACAGAGATACAAGATATCACTGATCTGATAACAAGCTGGTGTGATAGTAACAGTTTAGTGTGATAGTAACAGCCTGGTGTGATGATAACAAATATGTGATAAATCCGGAAAAGCCAACATTCTGTGGTGCTCCCTAAACAACAGAAATGAGAGAACAAAGTTTATGAAGTATGAGGATCACATTGGACAGATCCTTGTCCATTGCCCACCTTGTTGATAATGTAATTATCAACAGACAATTGTTGGGATTAAGAGTGTGGCTGCAACAAATTTTCCACAGAGTACCCTATGTTCATGCAGTCGCTGGTGGTGTGAGTTTTGGACTATTGCCCTGATCTGTTAACCGTGTCTAATTCGCAGCTGACCGAACTTGAGCTTATACAGAATGAGGCCATGAGAGTAGTCTTGTGATTCAATAGAGATACTCCAGTGATAGCCATGAGGTATCTTCTTGGTATGCCAAGTGTGAGAATGACGCACAATCATGCGCAGGTCAAGACATACATCAGGGTTACAAGTTTTGAAAATCATCCTCTTCATGTGGTAGGCCAAGGGTTGATACGAGGAAGATGTTGGATGGCTGGGGCGGGGGATTTAATCATGGCAGTGTGATCTGGACGAGATTTAGCAAGGACAGGCCTAGATTTTAGTACAGAACCAGGCTCAGCTAACACAGGTTGTTGTACAGAACCAGCCTCAGGTAACACAGGTTGATGTACAGAACCAGCCTAAGCTAACACAGGTTGTTGTACAGGTCGGTCGTGAATCCCGAGGCTTGGTACACGGTGCACCTGAAATTCTGGTCCAGGAGCAAATCCAGGGACACTGTGGGTCTTCAGATGTGGTATTATACACAGATATGGTATTATACACAGATATGGTATTATACACAGATATGGTATTATACACAGATATGGTATTATATACAGATATTGTATTATACACAGATATGGTGTTATACACAGATGTGGTGTTATACACAGATGTGGTATTATACACAGATATCGTATTATACACAGGGCATGCGGGTGTGCATGGAAATGATTTGACTAATAGACTGACTTACTTATATCTCACATCCTTCCTGTGCCGTTAAACGTCACATAGGGCTCGTATCGTTGTTGTTTGCCAAATTTTCCTGTTCTTGGCGTCTTTCAACTTCGTCAAGGGATATTATGCCCACTAAACTGGCCTCTCTTAACAGTGTCCTCTGTAGAGTTTCACATGGTCCACATCTTTTTCTTCGGCCTGTTGTGCTCCACTTGATAGCTTGTTTTTGTATTCTCTGATTGTTTCTTCTCATCATATGGCCGACATATGTCCATCTTCTTTCTCTGATCACCAATGAGACAGCTTGTTGTTTGTCATCTGTCTTATCTCTGCGTTGTTCTTGAATTCGTTCCACTTTTTACCAGATGTTTTCCTTAGGCATTTGTTTTCAAAAGAGTCTAATTTCTTGTCTATTTCTTTAATTAATTTCTAGCTTTCGCTTGCATGAAAGAGGGTGGATATTACATTTGAATTGAATAATCTTAACTTGGTTTCTGTGCTTATAACTTTTGAATTCCATATGTTCTCAATATTTTTGAAGGACAGTGCTGCTTTGGCAATTCTAATTCTAACTTCCTTCCTGGTGTCACCATCCTGGTCTATGTAGCTGCCAAGGTATGCAAATTGGTTTACTTCATCAACGACCGTTCCTTCTATGTATATTTTTCCTTCTTGATTAATGAGAAGTTTCATTATTTTTGTTTTGTCTTTGTTAATTACAAGACCTATTTTCCTAGCAAAGGAAGACAGGGAATCTGTTTTTTTTCCTCATCGATTTCACATTGTCACTGATAAGAGTCATGTCATCTGCAAAATCAAGATATTCTATTTAGGTCCCGTCTACCCAGTCAATGCCAGTTTTACCTGTACAGCATCTTTTCATTATAAAGTCTAAGGTAATTCCAAAAAGCAATGATATACAAAAATATAAGCAAAATATACATCCTTGTTTCACGCCTGTTTCAATCTGAAGCCATTCCCTCATTCCTTCTTCTGTCTTAACTGCACAAACATATCCGTTGTAGAGATCTCAAACGATGTTGACAGTTTTAGATGGCATTCCATATAGTCTTAAAATTCTCCACAATGAATCTCTGTGTATCACATGCTTTTTTAAAGTCTATGAAGTTTAGGATTAATGGTTTCTGCTTTTCAATATGTTCTTCAAGTATTATTCTTAGAGTAAAGATCTGGTCGAGACAACTTCTCCCTTTTCGAAATCCTGCCTTTTCTTCTCTCATTGCAAAGTTATCTCCCGTCATGTCTTGGAGACATGTAGGGATATAGTGTTAAAGGTAAAGGTATCTCCCGTCATGTCTTGGAGACATGTAGGGATATGGTGTTAAAGGTAAAGATATCCCCTGTCATGTCTTGGAGACACATAGGGATATGGTGTTAGTGCCCATATTTTCCTTGACCTTTCAGCACACTAGAGGCTGATGTTGTCATCACCACGCCTGAGCGCTTTTCCTTGCCCAACTCCAGAAGAAGTCAGGTACCCATTTCTACAGTTTGGTCAATGGGGCTCCTCCGGCGGATTCGAAACCCCGACCTTCACCATAAGAGATTAGTGCACTAACTACTTCCCCAATCAGATGTCAGGATACGGTGTTAGTGCCCATATTTTTGTGTCCTGTTCAGTACTACTCACCCCTCGTCTTATCTTCCCGTGATGCTCCAGTAATTAGTCTGTAGAGTTGTTTCCCTTCTCCTAATAAGACAAGGTTCAAAGTGTTCAATGACACCAAGGAACGATTTCAAGAAAGCCACCATTGCCCACCTGTCATCCGACTCAGCGATTGTAGATAAAGATCTTCTCAGCTTCCCTGCATAAGGGTATTCATCAGTCAATCAATGAATCAATTAACCATGCAAGCAATGTGCAAGCGACAACAGTCACTGCTCTGTGCTGCGAAGGAAGGAACCGTTGTACGGGTACAAGGAAGTGCCCAGATCCGAATACACGCTAACGTTATACTTTGTGAAGATTTTCTCTCTCTCTCTCACTCTCTTTCACTTTCTCTCACTCTCTCACTCTCTCTCTCACTCAATCACTCAATCACTCACTCACTCACTCACTCACTCACTCACACACTCACTCACTCACTCATTCACTCATATTAACCGTCTTGACTACGAGGCATTATGTAAGCACAGCTTTATGAAAGCTTACATCTTCCATCACATATTTAGTTCACATACGAGTAAAAAGTAACCGGAAATGTAACGTTGTGCGCAAGCGCTTTGCATACAAGGATCAAGTCGCTAGATGTCTTTAGAATATATCTTCCCGTGTCAGTCTACCCAGAGGAGTAATTCTGGGCGAAGTAGTTCGTTTGTTTAGCAGCTTTCTGTGTGCCTCTACAAGGGACATTCCGTGATCTGTTGATGGCTGATAACAATGAACAGAGACTGTGTCTGAAGTTTTGTTTTCTTTTGAATTTGAAGCTGTCGATATGTTTCAGCAAGATAGTGACCGAGGATAAGATTTGGTGTTACATATATGATCCAGGAACAAAACAGGCATCAACCATAAATTCACCAAGACCCAAGAATGCACATCAAGTTCGATCTAATGTTAAGACAATGCTGGCTTAAAAATTTTTTTTGACGTAAATTGGATTGTTCATAAGGAATGTGTTTCATAAAGACAGACGGTAAATCAAAATTATTATTTCAAGGTTTTGAAACGACCGCATGAAAGTGTGCGACGAAAACGGTCGAATATGTGGAGAAATGGAGACTGATTACTGCACCACGATAACGCTCCCACCCCCACGGCCATGTCTCTCCAACATTTCTTGGCTAAAAACAACATAGTGCTCCTTCTTCACCCCTCATACTCGCCAGATCTTGCTCCATAGACTTTTTTTTTCATTATCACGGATGAAGAAAAATATGACAAGGAAGCGAATCGCTGATGTAGATGAAGGGAAAGAAAAAAATCGGCGGGAGGCCATAAACAGTGTTCCGGTTGAATAGTTCCAGAAATGTTTCCAGCAATGAAAGAAACATGTTGATAGGTGTATTGAATCAGGCGGAGAGTATGTTGAAAGAGGCTAGAAGGTGAATTTGCTATCCTTAATACTTTAAATTCCGGTTACTTTTGGGTTTCTCCCCTCGTACGCATTAAAAAAAACTGTTTATGCCATCATAACATTGTACATGTGCGTTCTTAATTAAATTATCTATCCAAATTTCCATCAGTCACAATGACTGGAAGAAATGGTACAAGACCGTGCCACGCTGAGAGCGACTCTGCTGTTTTATTTTCTAAGGAAACGAGAATCAAAACTGAAGACAATCGATGCAACAGCAACGAGTCTGTAACTTGCAACACAAACGTGGCACATTGTTACTTCGGTCGATGGTGCCAATAAAGTTCTGGTAAAGTCAAATATGCGTCAAACTGTCCAACATAACGATAATTAATAGTTTCTGTCTGTCTGTCAACTTGATTCAAATTTTAAAACATGAGAACTGACGTTTCAGCATGGTAAAGTAATTTATCACAGTATCGATTGGTTAGCATGGGAAAAATCATAGATAACACTATGCTAAATCACTTTACATCTACTTGATTCAGATCGTTTCCTTACAAGAAAATAAGACACTGTTTCCTTACAAGAAAATAAGACACTGTTTCCTTACAAGAAAATAAGACATGGTTTCCTTACAAGAAAATAAGGCATTGTTTCCTTACAAGAAAATAAGACATTGTTTCCTTACAAGAAAATAAGACATTGTTTCCTTACAAGAAAATAAGACATTGTTTCCTTACAAGAAAATAAGACATTGTTTCCTTACAAGAAAATAAGACATTGTTTCCTTACAAGAAAATAAGACATTCTTAGCTACCTACTTTTCTCTCAGGATTAACCAGGGAAATACAAGATATGTTGTTATTGTTGTAAGTTATCCAGTGTCTCCAGACAACAGTAATCTGGGCATCTTTGCTAGGAACTTGAGGTAAAGGTATGAAATTAGTTGCAGTGGATTTTCTTACCTCACGGACACGACCTGGACGAACATGCTTCAAGGCTGGATCTTGGACAGGACCTGCAATACCATCCTTCAAGACTGGCTCTTGGGCAGGACCCACAAACGCATTCCTCAAATCTGGCTGTTGGATAGGACCTACAAGAGGATCCTTCAAGGCCGGCTCCGCCACGATAGACATACAAGTCGTTTACAAAACTGTCAGTCAGAATGTACTATCACAACACCTTTTTTACCAGAAGCCTGTCAGTATGTATTATTACAACACCTTTTTTACCAGAAGCCTGTCAGTATATATTATAACAACACCTTTTTATACCAGAAGCCTGTCAGTATGTATTATCACAACATCTTTTTACAAGAAGCCTGTCAGAATGCATTATCACAATACCTTTTTACCAGATGTTTGTCAGGATGTATTATCACAATACCTTTTTACCAGATGTTTGTCAGAATGTATTATCACAATACCTTTTTACCAGATGTTTGTCAGAATGTATTATCACAATACCTTTTTACCAGATGTTTATCAGAATGTATTATCACAACACCTTTTCCACTGAAACACCCCTCGTAAGAGCCTTGATCACTCTTGAATCGTTATCCCTGAAAACAGGCTGCATATTCTACACAAGCTTATTAACGAGTCGTCTACGCATGCAAAGTTATAAAGTGCTCTTCCTCTAATGTATTATCTCTCCTTTCCCTGGCTGAAAGCTTAACATCTCTTTGTCCGCTCTGTAGAAGCCAAGTATCTGCCACTAACTAGTACAAAAAATTGCATATAATGCATATCTATATAACATACACACATACATGTGATATATAAAATTGGAGTAGAGAGAGAGAGAGAGGGAGTAGTGAGAGAGCGAGAGAGAGAAAGCCAGATGGAATAAGAGATGTCAGTGTTAACTAGCTTTGTTAGCTGTGAGAAAATACAACTGTAAAAAGACAGCGTCATAAAAAAAATTAAGCCAGATTCTGACTGACTCCGCTGACGCACAAAACTAGGTGGGAATTGGAATTATTACTTCAATCAAACGGAGTAAATATTACTTTTAGAATACATGTTTCAAATATAAGAAAATCAGCTTTTTCTTTTCAACATAATCCTAATTTAAGATAAAAAAAGAACGACGTGGAAATACTGAAATAACAGAATGTTTGTTGTAAGAATGGCTCTCAGACTTGACAAGAGAGTGTGGGAAAGTTGAGTAAACGATCTAAAAGTGATACCAACTTGAGCTTTACTTTCAAAGCGGCCAAACTTTCCTAACGCTGAGTATTAATAAAGGAGGTAAACGCCCAAATAGAAAATCAAACAAAAAAAAACAGACTCTTCTTCTTGGAACTTAAAAAAAGGCATTTCATAAATTCGTAACAGAACTAAGTTTGTTTCCTTGTGAAAGTAAAGTTTTTAATTTTCTAAAATACTACACAAAATAAGGAAGTTTCCATTGCTTGTTCAGTAAAAATATTGATCCTAGCACGCACAATCTCATTCATATGTAAAATACGTAAATTCTGTGAGTTGTTTCTGTAAGCTTATTTTCCCGACGAACGTACAACCATAAAACTAAAAGAAAAAGTATGACGGAACAAAGTGGTTTCAACAAAAGATTCTTTTCTTGATGCTGAATATTTTAAAACTTCACACTAAAAACAGTTGGTCATATTCTCTGCTAAATTCTCAACGGTTTTGCTAGAATCAACAAAAAACAAGAAAAAAAAACATAAGAAGAGGCCAACAAAGGCAACGTGGAGAGAAATCATGCCAAAGTTGACATGAGAAGCGTCCAGACTGGCTGAGACACTGAAGTAAAAGCTGGCTGTAAACCATGAGTGAAAAATAAAAGAATGTGCTGCTGAACTATGTGTGGCCAACAAGACATTTATTTAGGGGTATTAGACTGCTTTCTCGATCAACCATCAAGAATGTGGATGAATCTTAAGATTCCAGTGAAGACAGGGGAATTGGTTACATTAAAAGTAGAAAACAACTAAAGAAGCTGTGGAGAGGAACAGACAGAACTACACAAACAAGATTTTTATGGGCATGATCTTTCCCATCGTGATATATGCCTGTGAGACCTGGACACTTAACAAAACAGCTGAGAAACACATAAATGCCTTTGAATGTAAATGCTACAGAAGAGTTCTTAAATATCACGGGCACACACACACAAAAGAACAAATATATCCATACTACAAGAACTTAATATTCAAGAAGGTTGGCTAGTAAAGAGGATTAAAGAGAGAAAACTTAAATATTTTGGACACATTAAACGTCATAAGAATTTAGAGAAGACAGTCTTGGAAGGTTACATAATGGGAAAAAGAAGAGTAGAAGATCAAGGTTAAGATGGCTGCAAGACATCGTTGATTATCTGCAAATGGATGCATCAGCAGCAGGGCATCTTGCTCACAACAGAGAGGCCTACTTGAGAGCTGTTAGGGAGGCAGAGTTTCGCAAGGGACATGCACATGGCTGACTGATACGTAGGTGTCTCTGCTTCTAAAAAAGTGAATTCGCATTCAATGAGGATTCAGGACAGCTTCTAGGGACAATACAGATAAAGAATATTGCATAAAACAGACTCGAAACGGAAAAAAACACCGTGTATCAACAACATTGAACTCATGTACAATGCATTTGTCCCGCTTTGACGGGTATTAAAATGGAGGCAAGGATTAAACGGGAAAAAAAGTAATCATTGCTTAAAAAATAAACAGGCAAAGATATCCAGAATAATTATAAACCCAAAGGGAAAGAATTAGACCGTTATAATTTTAATTCCTATTTGGTGGTGGTAAAAATATTTCTTCCATTATTGATCTTATTTCACTTGTTCTTATAAATACGGTGGTGAATCAGATGACAATTAGAAAATGCGAATATGTCCCAAGGAACAGACAGAATTTGCGTATTTCAACCATCTGTTTGTACAACGGTCAGTGACGTCAGTAAACAGATAGCGTCACCGTTGCTAAGAAACAAGCCGAGCAGAACACTTGTCAAAATGGAGACTATTTCAACGAAGAGGTGTGTTTTTTTTTTCTTAAATCTGATTCTTGTCCGCAAAAAGGTCAGAAACACTTGGACACGAACAGTGAAATACGACTTTCTTTGGTGTATGGCAATGAGTGCACGTGCAAGGCTCAAAGCTACAACTGGGTTAGGAAGCTCAAGACAGGCATAAGAAGCTTACACGAAGCCGACCATCGTGGAAGACCAGACAAGGGACGCGGTACACCAGTGGCTGAGAAGTCAAGGCGAAGTTTTTTCTTCACTGGAATCAGCCGCTGGTTCAAAAGTGGCACATAAGCCTTGGAAACCACGAGGACCATAACGAAAAGGTATTGTTTTTCCTGTACTAAATACAAGTTGTGTGTGATTCACATTTTCTAACTTTTATTTGATTCATACTTGTAGACAAACAACCTCATATTTCACTCACTCATTCACTCAGTTATTCAGTGGTAGCAGTTACAACTGGCAAGACCTTCATGCTAGCTTGGCAATGAAGTTTATTTAATCCCCGGCTAGACAGGGCACCGAGGATTTTCTTCAGTATACAAGGTAGAAGATTCATCTGATACTTTTATAGATTGTTGTCGAATCATGACATAACAAGATAAACCAACACTAAGTGAAAATGCTCAGTCATGATGATCTGGTCGAGATAGTATATTAGTTATCAGTGACCTTGACTGGGAACTTTTTAATTCCATCCTACAGTTCTCTCAGATTAATTTACTACACCTTCCAGCAGCTATCTCTAAAGTCAACTCTTTTGCTTAAGCTATCGAACTCTGACGCAGAGATGTACTCAAGTTCTAATCACAGTGCACTAATCGTGGCTGAATGCTGTTTGTCGAAGAGGCCTGATTAGAAGTCAGATTATGTCTTCTTTAGATACTTCGCTACTCTCGCTAGCTAACCTCATGTAACATAAGACTGCTTCGGAACGTAATTTAGTCCGAGATTTTTTAAAAAAAAAGGACATAAAAGAACCTTCTGTTTAAAATCCCTACTTTTGAACTCCGTCAGTCAGTCCGCCTTGCCAGTTTCCACAAATGTCGTATTTTCTTCAGAGAATATCATCACTACTCACCAAGCTCAAAAGATGCATCAGACAGAAATAGCAACTCAATATTCAACTGAAGGACCTCTCTAAATCTGTCAGTTTGCCTTTCCTACACTTTGGAGCGTGAGTTATGCTTCAATAGGTTTTAAAAAAAGGTAAAGGTAATCCTGTCATGCTTTAGAGGCATATAGGGATATGATGTTAGTCCCTATATTTTCCTTGACCTGTCAGCACATTAGCTTGACCTTTATATCAGTGAAAGTCTCCAGATTGCAGAACACAGAGCAAACATGTGCTCTCTAGAGAGATTTAAGAGCCTAAAGCTATCCCCGGAAAAAGTGCATGGCTGGAAAGTGTGGTGCACGTATGAAGAACTCCTGCTGACGATGAGATTCATGGAGGTTAATCGTTTCTCGGTGGCTGAACATACGAAACTGAACACACGAAACTGAACACAGAAGGAGAAAACTAAAGATATCAAAGAAATGCGAGGGGAAATTTTAAAAAAAAGTATAGGCAAATTCAAAATTACGTAGTAACCGCAATGGATGGACGCGTTCGCAATGGCTGATGGGTAGTTCGAATACGCACAGCACAGTGCTACATGGTGTAGTTGAAGCCAAGGTCAAATAAATATGGACGGTCCGTTGGGAGATTGCACCTTTGCTGAACAGGGCACTGTAGTGAGATTTCTTTGGGTAAAGATAGTGAAACCTATGGAAATTAACCATAGTATGACTCAGTACGGAAGTGAAAACGTCACGACTGAAGGAAAAGTTTATGAAGGGCGAGAAACGTTTAAAGATATCGCGCACAGAAGCCCACATGGACAAAGCAGAAACTGCGGTTTGGACATCTTTCTCATTCCCCTGGCAGGCCGGATCTGGCACCCTGCTGTTATCACGTCTTCGCTTCATTTAAAGAGACTAAGCGTTCGCAGGTTCACTTCTAGGGGTTAAGGACGCGGTGTAGGTCTGTATCCAGGAGCAACTGAAAACCTTATTCTCTCAAAGAATGAAGAAGCTAGTGGAGCAATATAAGAAGTGCATCGATCTCCACGGGGACCATGTGGAGAAGAGATGTAATTGTTATGTTTATAGCAATGGTTTATGGTAACCGGCCACACCAAGAGACACAACAGCTTGGAGAGGTTGGTAGTAGAAGGCATAGTGCCCGGCAAAAGAGAAAAGGGACCACCTCGCCACATATGGTCTAAGAACACCATGGAATGTCTGAATGTGTCACCACAAGACGCCGGTCAACTAGCGCAATACCGTGTTGCATTCAGGGAGGCTGTGAGAGGATACCGTTCTAGAAAGGACATGTCACATGAAGGAAACCGTATTAACAGTTTTTGATTCTCCTTCATATGGTGAATAATAATGAAGATGCAAAAACGTGTCGCTGAAGAATGAAGACAAATTTTAATTAATAAAACTGAGGTCAATAGACAACAGAATAAAAGAAGAAGAGCAAAACAGTGTCAACATCTGGGGACAAACAGTGGGGGAAGTCCAGTGTATATTCACAATAACTATAAGCGGGCATCTGTGTAGAGAAATCATGGGAATTTTCTTTCTTCACATCGAAACGAATACCAAGAGTCTAATACTCAGAGTCTAATACCCAGAGAGAAGTCAGATTATGTCTGAAAACAGTTTCTCACATACAGAGTCTAATACACAGAGTCTAATACCTGGAGTCTTATACCCAGAGTCTAATACACAGAGTCTAATACCCAGAGTCTAATATACAGTCTAATGCCTGGAGTCTTATACCCAGAGTCTAATACACAGGGTCTAATACACAGAATCTAGTACCCAGAGTCTAATACACAGAGTCTAATACCCAGAGTCTAATACACAGTCTAATACCCAGAGTCTAATACACAGAGTCTAATAGTCTAGTACCCAGAGTATAAAGGAAAGTAAAAAACACAAACTTCCGAAGTCTCATCACAATCAAGGTCTCTATGAACGATATTTACGACGACAAGGGTTATCACTTCGGTGGTTCTAAGGACTGCAAACGCGCCTCAAACAGCCTCTGGCAGTCAAGTCCAGCTCCTGGCCTTCCCGTGGCAGAACTGTTTAAACTGACAGGAGAAGGGGCGAGGGCGAATATCTGGCGCCTGAAAACCAGTTACTTAGGGTAGATGAGTGGCACGTTTGGTAGCTCATCTGCCGCTGTTGGCGAGATTTTCAGCTGCCGTGCGTGGAGCGGTCCTCCTCCCGGCCAATGAAGAAATTTGCAAATGAGGTTGCCGCGCAGCATCACTGCGGAAAAGGTGGTAGAAAGGATAAAGCGAAACAAACAGTCAAATTACGGCACCTCTGGTCTGGAGGTCGGCCACGTCCTGAGTGCAGTCATATCGGGTGAAATGCATGAACCGGCTTGTCCCAGAGGTTAAGAAACTGCTGGCGAGACTCTTCAAATGCCGCGCGTGGAGTGAAGCTCCTCCCGGTCAAGGAAGAATGCAGAAAAGAAATAAAGGTTGCTGTGTGGCGCCGATGGGAAAAGGTGGTGGAAAGTGAAGTTTAACTGGTATGTCCAGTAGTATCGCTACGAGAGCTATACCACGGCACCTCTGCTCTAGAGGCCGCCCACGTCCGAAATACACCTACACTGGTAAAATATGCCTAAACCGGCACATACCAGGGGTGGAACTTGATGGCTAGACATGTCATGCCACCTCCGCTCTAGAGGTCGGTAACGCCTGATATACATCCATACTGGTGAATTTTGCCTAAACCGGCTCATACCAGGGGTGAATCTTGAAGGCTATGCATGTCACAGTACCTCTGCTCTAGAGGTCGGTCTCGTCCCACACACGCCCATACTGGGATAATGCCTAAACCGGCTCAACCCAGGGGTAGAAGTCACTAGTGGCGAGGATTCGTCCTCCTGGACAAAAGCTCCATCCTGGTCACAACTAGGAAGGGTAGCGGCCACGACCGCAAAATGCTGAAGTCGGAGACACTGGACCAGGGAAGTCTAGATAGGCAACCACCTCTCACCCGGCGGGGATGTTTGCGTATCCTAATCACGCTGAGGTTTTCCGGTGAGAAAGTCCAACTCTGGCCTGGATGGGCAACCACCTCTCACCCGGCGGTGATACACGGATATCTCAAAACACGTTGAGGTTTTCCAGTGAGAAAGTCCACCTCTGGCCTGGGTGGGCTACCGCCTCTCACCCAGCGGGGATGCACTGATATCCTAAACACGTCGAGGTCTTCCGGTGAGAAAGTCCAACCCTAGACTAAACTGGTGCAATGAAAACCACGGTGTCACGCAATCCCGCTTCCGAGACCCGCCAAGAATACAGGCTAAAGCCCTGTGATACTCTGAACCACTTGTGGTCCTCTCGTGGATCTCGTGTGGTCTTTTCGGGGACCACACAGGGGACCACGGGACCTAACGAGGACCACAGGCGTGAATTCAGTAGGATCACAGTGCGGTTTTTGGTGGTAGAAGCGAACGAAGAAGAAGAAGAAGAAGATCACTTTGGTAAATTGTCTTTACACTTTGGTAAATTGTCTTTACACTTCGGTAAATTGTCTTTACACTTCGGTAAATTGTCTTTGCTCTTTTGTAAATTGTCTTTACACTTTGGTAAATTGTCTTTACCCTTTGGTAAACAGTCTTTACACTTTGGTAAAATGTCTTTACACTTTGGTAAATTGTCTTTACACTTTGGTAAATTGTCTTTACACTTTGGTAAATTGTCTTTACACTTCGGTAAATAGTCTTTACGCTGGCAACAGTTCGTGAATGACAAGAAGCTTAGCTAAAGGGAAAAAAAAAGACTCGAACTGGTTGATCTTACACAAAAGCAGCGCCGCCGTGTGCTCTGACAGGAGGGGTGGGGGGAGGGGTGCTGATGTTCGCCAGCGTTTCTGTACCTGGTGTGTCTCTGACAAAAGCTAATTTGCTCTTCCCTAGCCCTGCATATCCCAACAACGGAACGCCCAAGATTTACAGCAGAACGTGTATTTGATGTGGACACTTCATAATCCTGGATGAAAATGAAAAAAAAAAAAAGAAGAGAGAAAAGGCCGACAGCAAAAAACGTTTCCACGCCTCATACTAGATCGCTTTCTCAAACACTGAACGTTGGCAATGTTCAGTTACGTTTGTTTGAATCGCGCATGCGCTCTGTGAGCTGTGGAGGCGTGTCAACAATGTGGGGAAACTTCCTTGTGTTTGACTTCTCCAGCCATATCCGGTCATGTAGCCATCTGAAACAAGGATTACATACATACAGAAGAATGTTCTGGATTCCACGGCCATCACACTGTGTACTTAAACTAAAGGGTTTCGAAAGCCACATTTCGATTGTTGTTGAAAAAACATTTTCATTTGCCAAGAAAGCCTGTTAATTTACATCGTTGTCTGCGGTTACGCCTATAAATATTTCCATTTTGTTCTGAAACGTCCGGAAGAGATGTACAACTTCCGCTTCGGATCTCAGCCTGAAAGTATAAAACTCATTCTTTCATTAGTTTCATCTAAAACAGAGGCTCCTAATCTTTTTGAGCGCGACTCTAAAACGGTAAAGGTAATTAACCCAGCACATACGAAAACAAAAAAGAAATTAAAATTGAACAAAAATTAATTAATATCATTTCAGTATCTGTAACATTATGTAATTTTGTCAATAGTCAAAAACAAACAAACAAACCTATGCATAATATCACTTCCTAAATAATCCAACATTTTCCAAGATATAAAACACTGGCAACATTCATTTGGTGGACGCTTTTCGATTTGTATTCAGTAGAAGGGGAAAGTCAACAAACAGCAGAGTGTGTTTTCTAAAGTTCAGAGCTGTTTTCTTTTTTTTTTTCGCTTTTGATTTTGTTACATTTTGCATATATTCTCCCGACCCTACATCAGACCCTCGCGACCCTTCATCAGACCCTCGCGAACCTACATCAGACCCTCGCGAACCTACATCAGACCCTCGCGACCCTTCATCAGACCGTACCTACATCAGACCTTCACGAACCTACATCAGACCCTCGCGAACCTACATCAGACCCTCGGGTTTCTAATTTGGGTCGGGAACTGGGGGTAGGAATCAGTGGACTAATGTTAGAACTTCCTACACCTGAACTATGACACTCATTAATTAGCATTGCCCCGAAAACAATTCAACCTCTACAACATTGCTCCGGAAACAATTAAAATTCTACAACATTGCCCTGGAAACAATTCAACCTCTACAACATTGCCCAGGAAACAATTCAACCTCTACAATATTATCTAGGAAACAGTTTCACCTCTACAACATTCTGTAGGAAACAGTTTCACCTCTACAACATTGCCCAGGAAACAGTTTCACCTCTACAACATTGCCCCGGAAACAATTCAACCTCTACAACATTGTCCCGGAAACAATTCAACCTCTACAACATTGTCTAGGAAACAGTTTCACCTCTACAACATTCTGTAGGAAACAGTTTCACCTCTACAACATTACTCAGGAAACAAACAGTTTCACCTCTACAACATTGTCTACGAAACATTTTCATCTCTTCAACATTGTCCCGGAAACAATTCAACCTCTACAACATTGTCTAGGAAACAGTTTCACCTCTACAACATTCTGTAGGAAACAGTTTCACCTCTACAACACTGCCCAGGAAACAAACAGTTTCACCTCTACAGCATTGTCTAGGAAACAGTTTTATCTCTACAACATTGTCTAGGAAACAGTTTCACCTCTGCAACATTCTCTAGGAAGCAGTTTCACCTCTACAACTTTTTCTAGAAACAGTTTCACCTCTACAACATTGTCTAGGAAATAGTTTCACCTCTACAACATTGCCCATGAAACAGTTTCACTTCTACAACATTTTCTAGGAAACAGATTCACCTCTACAACATTCTCTAGGAAACAATTTCACCTCTACAACATTGCCCAGGAAACAGTTTCACCTATACAAAATTGTCTAGGAAACAGTTTCACCTCTGCAACATTGTCTAGGAAACAGTTTCATCTTTACGTTCCCTTCATTCGGAGTCCATACAATGTTACATTAATTTGGAGAATGAAAGTAAACAGTAGTAGTGTGTACCTATCTATCATGTCTCGCCTTTTTGTCTGTGTATCATGTCTCGTCTTATTGTCTGTGTATCATGTCTCGTCTTATTGTCTGTGTATCATGTCTCGATTTATTGTCTGTGTATCATGCCTCGCATTACTGTGTGTGCATCATGTTTCGCCTTATTGTCTGTATATCATGTCTCACCGTATTGTCTGTGTATCATGTCTCGCCTTTTTGTCTGTGTATAATATCTCGCCTTATTGTCTATGTATCATGTCTCGCATTACTGTGTGTGTATCACGTCTCACCTTATTGCCTGTGTATCATGATTAGCCTTATTGTCTGTGTATCATGTCTGGCCTTATTGCCTGTGTATCATGTCTCGCCTTATTATCTATACTCGCATAAAAAATATGTAGGGAGTGAGGATCATAACTGTTTAATGGCATCTCTGTTAGTAATATTTGTTTGAGTGGTTTATTTTCTTTTTTGCTTTGTTTTTGTATTTTTATTTGTTTATTTATTTATCAAATAGAAGTATTACATCGGTGGAACGGTAAAACTTAATTGGGGAAAGAAACTGGTGATAGCTTTACAACAAAATCATGTTCATTTCTTCTGCCATAATTTTTAACAAAGTACTGTGTGGTATGGTAGAGAGTGAAAGCATTTGCTAAAGTGAGCTATATCACAAGAAATCGTGTCGAAACTGATACGAACATTGGGTAGAAGGTGAAAACCCAAACACGCAGTCTAAAAGCAAAGTTTGGCGTGTCGATCATTCATTTTCGTCTGTAACTATATTTTCGACTTTTTTTTTACCTTGACCTTGATGAAAAAAAAATTACAGTTCTCCAGAGAATCATATCCAATCTGTAGTTTGTACAAAGATCAGCTAATCTCCTCCACTAGGAAAGCTAACAGATTGTACAATGTTTGGATCGCGCAGAACGAACTTTATTTGCAAACGTTGAAGAATTAGGCATGCAGGTCAGCCTAACATTCTGCCCTTTATCACGCAAAACTCCCCCATCCTGTTCCACGCATTTCTACATACGTCAGTACAAATACGGGAGTGTACAGAGATGGTAGAACGGATAGAAGAGAATCCTCACAGCAAACTCGTATATAAAGAACGTTTGAAGGGAAAGGACAAAGGGAAGGAAGGTGAGACAACGTTAAGAGAATCTGAAGTAAAGAACGGGAGAGAGAAAGCCAGGCATAGAAAAGAATGGATACAGGACGTATGTGAAACAATGAGACTTAAAGTCTTTAAAATCTTAATACCTATGTGTGTGTGCGTGAGAGAGAGAGAGAGAGAGAGATGGAGAGAGAGAGAGCGAGAGATGGAGAGAGAGATTGATTGACTGATCTTTATTTCAAAAGGGTTAAGGATTGGCACGCAGGCCCGTCTGACATTCTGCCCTTTATCATACAAACTTTCACTCTGTTCCAGACATTCTACAAATATGCTGCTCATATAACAAACATAATTAATAATAAAGTAACTACATACACATAAAAATGACTAACTGCATACACATATAAATGACTAACTACATATACATAAAATGACTAACTGCATACACATATAAATGACTAACTACATACACATAAAATGACTAACTACATGCACATAAAATGACTAACTACATACACATAAAAATGACTAACTGCATACACATATAAATGACTAACTACATACACATAAAACTGCATACACATATAAATGACTAACTACATAAACCAAAATGACTAACTACATACACATATAAATGACTATTTTATCAAACAAAAATGTCATTGCTATTCAGGATAAACAATTAACTCAGTTCAGTGTATGTAAAAGCAGTCTAAAATAACTTTTTAAGTTTTACAATTTATGAAGTTCATGTAGTCGACATCAAATAGATATTGTAAAGGTTTGTAGTTGTAGGAAGGAGTATATTTCAAGCGTGAGCTGCACTTTGGGCTAAATTTAAACAGGCTTCATAGATAATCGGAGCATGCCGTGAAAGAATTTGATGTACCAACTTGGCTTTGTTGAAGAGGAATCTGTTCTTAAGAGGCAGTATTTTGATATGTTTGTTTGTGCTTGATCTTTGTCACTAACAAGCTTTACTGCTCGCTTTTGAAGTGAGTATAGCCTCTTTATATTTGACACTGAGCAACCATCCCAGATTGTTGAGCAATAGTCAAAATATGTTTGTATATGTGATATGTAGTATGTCTTCCTTGTGTCTTGATCGATAAGTGCTTAATTTTAGCTAACTGGTATACTTTTTGCGCGATGAGTTTTGTTAGACCTTGCACATGAGAGTTCCAGGTCGGATGTTGTTCAGTAATAAGACCTAGTGTTTTGCGCTCGCTAACATTTTATATCTGTGATGTTTTCGTACAGAGCCGAAGTGTTGTTTTTGTCGCGTTTTGTAGTTTCTGTCATGTTGTTATGAACATCTTAATACTGGTTTAGAGTATGTGTATGTGTGTGTCTGTGTGACAGAGAGAGAGAGAGAGAGAGAGAGAACGAACGAACGAACATACTTTATTTCAAACGGTTAAGGATTGGGCACGCAGGCCCGTCTGACATTCTGCCCTTCATCATACAGCTTTCACTCAGTCACAGTCATTCAGCATTTGGTAATGAGCATAATAATCATGAAGACACATTAAATGGTTGCATAAATAAATAATAAACTTATCTCATGTCCAGACACTCTACACTCAGATTTATGCAACAACATAAAATAAACTTGCATTCTTACATTCATTCAAAACTAACACATTTATAGAAAAGCAGTATTTTAAAAAATTACAACACTCAAGCCATACTTTAAACTACTTTAAACTATGCTTAGGGAGGCATATAGTCCATATCAAACAGATGTTGACAAGGTTTAAAGTTATAAGAACGAATAATACTTATAAGTTTTATGTGAATTGGTAAGGCATTCCAAAGGTGGGCAGCTGAGTAAGAGAAGCTTTTTTTAAACATGTCAACCCTTGGTTTTGGGAGAATACAATTTCTTGAGCGTTGACTGTGTTTTAGGTTGGATTTGAACAACGACCACAGATAGGGTGGAGCATTGTGCGATAGAATTTTGTGAATTAAATTGGCCTTGTTGAAAAGAAATCTCTTCTTGATGGGTAGAATATCACGTTGTGTGTCCTTATTTGTAATATGTGCTGCATGTTTGTCATCTATAAGCTTTACTGCTCGTTTTTTGAAGTGAGTCTTTTCATGTTTGACATGGAACAACCATCCCAGACTGTGGAGCAGTAGTCCAAGTGTGTTTGTATCTGTGATATGTAGTATATTTTTCTGGTGCCTATGTGAAGAAAATGTTTACTTTTAGTAAACTGGTAAACTTTTTGTGCACTGCGTCTGGTTCGATTGTCTACATGATGATTCCAGTTGAGGTGGTGGTCAGTCATAAGACCTAGAGTTTTGTGTTCACTAACATTCTCTATCTGTGAAGTTTCAGCATGGAGCTGTAGTGTTGTTGTTGGTGAATTTGTTCATTTCTGTCTTGTTGTAATGAGCATGGATTTTGTTTTGATGATGTTTATGAGCATTATGTTGTTATTACTCCAGTTAATTAGACTGTTTATTTCAATTTGAAGAGTTGACTCAAGGTTGATACAGTCACTGTCACTAGTGTAAACTGTGCAGTCATCAGCAAAGAGGTCACAAGACGATTTTTTGAGATGAAGTGGAAG